>OY978525.1:101984636-102320216 GCA_963854835.1 Megamerina dolium
TGTGCTTGCTATTGATTATTATGAATATAAATACATAACAATAATTTACTGCCATACAAATGCAAAAATTATTAAATTATAATATCGAACTGAATTGAATTCATAATAAATAATACGAAATTCTAGAAACTTTAATTTGTCAAAGTTGGAAAGTAATTCACTAATAAATTTTGCTACAGTATGTAACGCCCATAAGGAGAGGACAGAGGAAAGAGAGAGTATGTATCGCCCTCCGAATCTGTTTAAACCATGTGTGTCAGTCTGTCAGTTCGCACGATCATTCTGAATGTTGGTACATAGAATTATTTTCAACAATAAAAAGATAAGTTTGTAAATCGGCGGAATCGGATAAAAACTACTCCTACCACCCATACGAAGGTACATTTTAGAGCTTAACAACTTTTACGTATTTTATGCGTATAAATATAAAGCTAACAGGTTAAATGTACTAATAAAAGCATCAACATGAAAAAGGGCATAATCAGATCAAAACGACACTACCTCCCATACAAAAGTATATTCTCGAAGGTATATTTTCACACCTTGTAAACGGAAATTCGAAGCTATAGAGCTGAAATTTAATACATATGGTTACATTTGCTAATAAATGAACTGGTTTGAGAACGGACGTAATAGAATGAAAACCACACCTACCTCCCATACAAAAGTATGTTCCCGATGGTGTCTTTTCGCATTATGCGTACGAAAATTCGAAAATATAGGACTGCAACTAAGTGCATAGAGTTATATTTGATAATAAATGCACAAGTTAGAGTTAGCGGCGAAATAGGATGAAAAGCACGCCTACCTCTCATACAAAAGTATGTTTCCGTATGTGGCCATTCGACGCACGAATCTACCTCTAGTTCTTCGAGCGCATATATATCAAGTTAAGCTTCCTAAATTTTGTGCTTAGAGGTTGTGAGTTTTCCTTGCCTTTCCTTTTATTTTTTTCCTTTATTTTCTACATTTCTAGTCGGGATCCATCGGGTTGTGTTATTTTATCAGAGCCTACCTATATTACGCACGATAATCATGTGTGAGAAGAAACTAGATTTCATTTTCCAGAAGCCATATGCATATCACTAAATCCCTAGTGTATCTTGAATACACTCAGAAAATGCAGTACCAAAAGCAGATAACAAAATCATGACGCCGAAACTCATACATCGATCGAGTAGAGCTCTGCTACAATATGAATATCTCTGTGGAGAAAACCAATTCATTCGCTATGTCCAAAAAACATAGTTGACCAAAAACCAATACAGGAACTTCTAGAATTCACTAATCTAGGTTCACATATATTAATCAGCTGCAAAGCTCTAAGAAAAGAAGCAAAAACGTAAGCTATTAAGCAGCAACAATCGAACGGTAATCTAACGAAACCCTTCGCAAGTAACAATTTTCACTTCTAGGTGGTTAAACTGCAAGTACTTATTTCCATAAACATTCCATAATGCTTCTTCATAACAGTTTGACTCAATCGTTATAAAAAGGCCTTCAGAAAAAAACCACACGTTTTACGGCAATTAGAGAGGAAAACCTTTATTAAGCAACCTTTGAGTTGGTGAATGGAATTCATTCCGTGAGACCACATCAACATGGTTTACAATTAGCCTTTAAGTAAAAAATACAAACGTTTTATAGAATTATTTACTCAGAGAATTGAGAGCACAGAGGGAAAAGAGAGAGTAAATAATAGAAAAACGGATCAAGAAGTAAGACAAACAGGTGGTGCTGAGTAAGTGGCATAAAAGATGAGACAGAAAAGAAGAAGGGACCATGTTTGCCAAGTGAATCTTCGAAAATGGCATTACAAAGCACAATTATTAACACAGAACTACCAAAGCGATCACCGAAACAGAGGCATGAGTTCTGGATGCCAGAATTCATCAAACTGACCAGCATCATTCGCATTAAATTAATTATATTGTAGTATATTAGTTGTCTCTTAGATTTATTATTGCTTAAATGACGATGATTAAAAAATCACTGAGATCTCATTGCGAGGAGCCCAATGATATTAATGATTATGCTGTATAGTAGTTTAAAAGAAATACCAAAAAACAAAAAAAAAAAACAACAAATTCCCTAAACAATTCGTTAGCCTCTATGAGGGATGATGTTTATTTAATAAACCACTGAACACATTGTACGTAAATATGTTTATGTTATAATGCTTTTGACTCCAAAAAAGACAACATGATGACTATTGCTTTTGACTTGCAATAACAACATGATGATATTTGTTATTTTTGTACAATATTATTATTTACTTTTATTTTTTTATTTTATTTGTCAACACAAAATGTTTAATCTTTGTAAACAACTTATTTTATTACACTTAATTTTATTCCCCCCAACCTCCCCCACTACATCAATCTGTGAACATTTGGCCAAAAAAAATGTCATCAATAAAAACAAGAAGCCACCAAAGTAGCCAATAATCATTAGAAATATTGTATAGAGCCACTGTGTTTGCCATATTCGCTTTTGTTTATCTTCATTTATTATATGTATGAGAGTTGGACGCAAGTATGCATGTACTACATAGTTGTATGTGCGGGTATGTAATTCATGATTTTTTAATAACCTCATAAAATTGTATAAACAAAATGAAATGAAACTGCGAGTATACATATAGCATCTTCCACACATTATGGGTAGTTGTATATCCAACAAACGAAACGTTATTTAATAGACCTAGTGACTAGACAATATATATGCATAATTGGTAAAAAACAAAAAATTGGACAAATTCAAGAGCTGTTACCCTGAACTTGCTTGTTACATCGAACTAATATAGTTTATCATTATTATGATATCATAAAAAATATTTTTATGACTTTGCAATGATTATTTATACTTATTGAATGGCTTTTATTCTATTTCTTTGAGTAACACATTTTTGTTTTATTTCCTCTTCCTTTTATATTTGTGGTAATTTGATACAATTGTAAACAGAATTTAATGTGACAACAAAGTTAGCCTCAACAACATTTGACTTTTACTTATATAATAATCATTTCAATGAATCTTTCGCATTTAGTTTTGATTTGTTATTATTTTATTTTCATTTTTATTGGTATTGAAATGTCACATCAATAATTATAGATGACTGCTGTGGATGTTCATTATGCTGCTCTGTGAATTTTTGATGAAAGAATAGGGAATACCTCCGGCTAAAGGCAATTATATTCATGACATTTGTTAAAACTTTTATAGATAGAGATAGTGGATGCAGTACCTCAGTGGTTATTGTGTTGATCTCCTTTGCGTAATATTGTAGTTTTAATTTCCGATGGGATCAATTTGACTGTATTTCTTCAGAAAACCCAATGATATACCTACCAAGATCGCTAGTATGTGACTCTCTGCGACATCCTACTCGAGGTGACCCTGCTAATTGATAGAACACTACGAATTTAGACCTAGAAGTCGCTAAAATCTTTCCCCCAATCCAGGGTGTTATGCGTTTCCATGCCCACTGGATCGTTTGCAGCCGGGGAGCTATACTGGCTGTATCATAAGGGAGCTTCTCTGATACCTGTCCGCCTCAGGGAGTAGCTGCGGATTTTCTGGAGTATACGACCTCTGCTTCAGACGACCTCCAAGTCCCTCTTAAATACTTAGAGCGCGATGGCTGATACGTCGAGTAAGCGGTCGTATATGAATAATGAATAAAAAACAAATAAATATGTGGCACTTAAAGCCCCGAAGGGCTCATTGGCCGAGCTTCTCTTCCATTATTGTTATGCGTGTTAAATTTTTGGACAGTATTAGAAGAGGCCTGATTTTAGCTGGCTCCGAACGGCAGAAACCTTGTGACATCACTTTTTCTGAGCTTTGTCACAGAGTTCTTTAAGAAGCTTTTTCATGGCAAGTTATTACTGCCGGAAGAATTGCCAACTGCTTGTCGACAGGTGGGTAAAGTTCGAAAGAAAAATCTTTTCGATATTAAATTTTTTATGCATCAGCCGGGGACTGCACCACGACCTATAGATCAGAAGACCAACACACTAACCATTGAACTACGGCACCCATGAATAATGAATACAAACTCAAAAATTGCCTCGGACAATTCCGAAAACAAAAAAAGTTATCCCCTTGAGGGCAGGCCCACGTCCAAATAAGACACCACTGGGACTCGTCCCAAAATCACGACTCCTTCGGGAATCGGGGAGCATATGATACCAAAGTCAGACTCCACCGCTGTCCTTAAAGCGTATGTATGCAGGAGCACCCCAGTTCTGGCCACCAAGAATTGTTATCGAAGAAATCATTGTAAGTTAGCAAAGGTTTCGTGACCACCATATCAAGACCCGTTGCTGCAAAGGCACTCACAAAGGCTGAGACTCCTGTTTCAGCTGTCTCTTTAATGTGAGAGCTCCCGCTAAACCAATCCCTCCGTACATATCGGAAAAGACGAGCCGCATTCAGGATTACTGAAAAGCTTAGTGGCTTCCCCGCAACAGAACTCTCAGTGTGATAAAAAGAATCTCTGCAGTGGGCAAGAAGTATTATCGCTGAATGCGAAAATGTCCGTTTTTTTTTGGACTTGCGTCCAAACGGCAACGCTCGCAAAAAGAGCACCTGTTCAAGCCAAAAAAGGGCGAAAACTTCGTCTTCGGCCACATATAACACTCAAGCGCGTGGCGAGAAACCCCAACCCAGTCTTTTGTTGCAAAGATGCCGGATGTCATCAATGATGCATCAAATTAATTTCCTGCGCGGACAAGCGATCGGCAGATCTCTTTAGAGAGTCCATCGCGAATGTTGGGGAAATCTGGCCTAACGCACGGCTTGAGGCCATTTCTAGGGACCATATCCCCAATAGATCCAGGTCACGCGCATGGATTCCCGCTGGTAAATCCATCCCTTTCATAGACAATTAGAGGGTTGTGAACATGGGAGAGGCCAAAGAGAGTTCAAGACAGGTCGTTGTAGAAATTTGTGTAAAAGAATGAAAAGGAAAAATGAATTCACACTTTTACAGCTCTGCCCCTAAGTAATACTATTAAATTGGCCAAAAAAGTCCAACTCTTTACAAACGCCACACATTTTCTATTCAACTCTTCAAATAATTGATTTTAATATTGTATTTTCTCCCAAAAGATTATTATGAACCTTAGGGTGGCTTTGTCGTGCATGACTTATCGCTCAATATTGTATGTTTAGAATACATTACCTTGTGTGTGTGGTCACTTAAAATGTAATAAATTCACCAATTGAGTTGGTTCGTGTCCTATTACGGCACACTTTATAGAAAAAAAAAAAAATACCCAATGCCCATAGGCACGTAAATATAATATGTTGGTATGTAAACTTAAATCAGATTGCATTCAATTAACGAAACGAATTTTTTTCCCCCTCATTTATGCACAGCACACACGCACATGGAAATATGTATTAATGCCCTACCATAATTTAACCATACTTAATTTTGAATATGATGTCAATGATGATGAAGACAACAACACACCGTGGACAATGGCAATGACTGGCTGATGATGATGATGATGATGGATTGATTTAAATTGTGCTGCATAGCATTATGTATTTGCTGCTGCTACTGTGCTGAATATAGCATAAACATACGAGTCGTTCCTAAGTACGTTCGCATTTTCTTCAGCTCATACGCATTATTCTCCGTTGAATGATATTTTACATATCGTTGAATTCATCATTTTATGCTCTTCTTGCTGATGCTACTGCTGATGCTGCTGTTGTTGATATTGTTCCACTGCAAATGAATCGAATATTTGCATTTTACAATTTTTGGCAGAAAAGCAGCAAGCAGCAAAAAGAAAAAAAAAAACGCCTTCATCATCAGCAAAAGACAAGCACGAATGCATTTTGGGTGTATTGTGTCAGCAGCAAGCGATGCACGCATTTGTAATTAGCCCGCATTTTACAAGTACTGTTGTTGTTGTTGTTGTTATTGTTGTTGTTGTTGTTGGTGGTGGGGTTCTTTTAATAAATTCAATGTCTGTTTTGTTGCGCTATTGATAATGAAAATCATTCCCTTAAGGCATTTTGCAATGGGCAATATGTCAGTAGCAGCAGCAGCACCAGACAACCGGAAGCCTTTCGGTTATGTTAATGTCGCATATATGCATGTTGCATGCTGACATTATTGTTGTTGTTGTTGTTGTTGTTGTTGTGGTTCTTGTTGTCACACCGTATTCGTTCGTTGCATTGTTCACTGCAAATGATTGATTGCTGATGTTTGCACATGCAATTGCAATATGAAATGTTACTACTGCCGCTGTTACTGCTGCTGCTACGATTATATACTCGTACTTACAATAAATATGCAACATATGTAGATTTGTATTCGTATTTCAGCATATATCTGTAGGTGTATGTGGATGCAATGCCACAAGTCAATGAAAGTAAATAAGTAACATGGCATCTATATATAGATAGACATTGTATATATCTGCACATATTATATATATTTATAACAGTACATACGAGTCCTATACTCCAACGTATTATAGTTGCGAATATGAGATGGCTTTAAACAAATTACATATGCGTTCGATGATGACAACTGTGCCATCTTATTTGCATGAGTGCATCATTTTCGCAAATGCTGACTTGCAACGATGATGATATTTACAATTACATATGATTTTTTTTATTAAATTCTTTTATTTAAATTATCAAAAAAAAATTTAATTTAAAATTTTTCGTAATTATGTACATTTCACACCATTGGGAGTTGACTGGTGGGAAGCTACTTTGTAGAAAAAATTAATATTGCTCAATAATAAATAATTGATTATCTCTGGATTTATTTAACATAACTTGCAACTTCCATAAATTCGCTGGAAATAATATGTATATAGTACATTTCTATATATTTATACTCGTATATGTGACAATTAGCAGTAAGACAAAGGAGTAGCGTTCGGCGTAGATAAAGGAATTTAAGTTAAACTTTTTTTAGGCGGGAAATTATGAAGACGGGCCTTAGTTCCCATGTTCTTCAATATATCAGCCCACCGGCTACGCGATTCATAAAACCTTTGTATTCAAGTAATACTTATATGATGTGGTGTCTTCACAAAGGACCCTCTGTTGCAAAGAGCCCTGCTATGGGTGTACACTAGATTGTATCACGAAAAAAAGTATGAAAATTGTACCCTTAGTATGATAGATTATGTTGAAATGTTCTCTCGACAAATAATAATTTTTTTCTTAATCCTTTTAGAACCGCCACAAAAACTTTATTTTATAAAGGAAGCTGTTTATTGTCCGAATTTTAAAAATTAAACCTTGTTGAAAAGCTATCAGGAAGGGCTATTATTTCTACTTTGAAATTGAAAGAGTTCCTAAAAAATAATATTCAGTTTCCCTGATTCTAACCCCCTAAAAGGGTAGAGGCAAAAATATTTTTTTTTCCGAGATCGTTTCAGCAGAAATTTTTTTTTTTTGTATGGGAAGTGGATGGTGGATACCATAGTGTAGGTAGGTGAAATTTTGGGATATTGTCGATTTCAGGATTCCAAAATCGTCCCGAAATTCAGGCAGTTTTGATTTCGTAATTTTTTTAGTGTTGGTTCCGTTTTATGGTATACTAATCATCAACATTAATTGGAGGCCATGTGCAAAGCATAGTTGCTGGTACGGCTTTACCAATCTGCCCACTTTCACCATTGCACTCACATCATCGGTCGTGATGGCTACGACATTCTTTAAATGTTATGGAAAATCGTAAAATCATTTGTGCAACTCTTCTTCAAAGACAAAGAAGAAATGGATTTTTACATCCTATTGTCACTGAAGATGAAAAATGAATGTAATACGAGAATTCTAAACTTTAAAAAGTGTGGATAAAGCCTTTTGAGTCAAGTCTATCACAGCCAAAATGAAATATTCGTTGTGCTGAGGTTATGCTCTGTATTTGGTGAGATATAAGAGGTATTCTGTACCATGAGTTGTTGCAACCGTCTGAACAGCACAACTGATACGTTTGAAGCGAGCTATTGAAGACCAGACAATCAGAATGGGTGAATAGGCACAATAAATGAATTTTTCAATATGACAACGCCTATGTGTGATCTACACATTGCTCAACCGGTAAAAATTTATTTAGAAGGCTAGAACTGGGAAGTATTACACCACCCGCCATATTCACCAGACATTGCTCCATCTGATTACTACTTGTTCAGGTTAATGCAGTCAGCAGTTTTAAGAGAACACTTAAAGTATTATGGAAGTATCAAAATTTGGCTTGAGAGATGGATTGCATCGAAAGATAATAAATTTTTCAGAGATGAAATCAGCAAATTGCCTGAAAGATGGGCAAACGACATAGCTTTTGATGAAGCATACTTTGATTAATGCTTCTATGTAAATTCTGTAACCGAAATTTTGAGGTTATACAACCAATAAATATTTCATCTGATCTGCTGTTACCTGAACCAATGTTACAAATAATCCTTGCTTTGGAATTTTTAATCGGCCAATAGAAATTGTTTTCAGCAATCCTGAGATTTGAACCAACTAATCGTCCCGAAAATTCCAGGATCCCAGGTTTGATATCCCTAGTTTACACGCAACCACATTTCAGGCAAAACTATTTGCTATTGCGATCTGTTCGCAAATACCTACTTAGAAAGACTAAAGGAACTAAAAAAAATGCAAAGCCTGTCATTCAGGTAGTCTAATCCATGCTAGCAAACAAAGATTAGCTCGGCGTACACAACACAGTAACACTGGGATAGGTTTCGGGGTATTGAAGATATGTAGGACACGAAAGAGCTGACTATTTGGTTAAAAGAGGAGACCAAAGATGTTTAATAGGACCAGAAAATTTCTACGGACTATCCATAGAGCATGTCTCATAACTATGAAGAAAATGGAAGCTGTGTAGAACAACTGGTATATCTCGAAAGGCCAAAGGCAAGCAAAAATCTTCTTAGCAACGGCAAAAGATATCTCTGAAAAGATCTTAAAAACGTTACTGATCTTGGATTGAGACTGAAATCTAAGGACTGGGACTTAGAAGACTGAGATTGTAGACTTATCCACTTGAGTCCTCTATTCACAGCTTCTTCTAACATATGAAACATGCCATCAATCAAAGTTCTCATCTATATAAGAATCTTAAGATTTGAATTTTGACGTCTAAATCAAATCAAAAATTTTCTTATGCAAAATTCCAATGTGAGATTACTAAAAAAAAACCTTCTGGCAACCAAGTTCAACTTGATTTATATAACTATTTCTCCACATAATATTTATTGCATAACATTAATATAAATAAAATGTCATTTCGAAAATATTTCCTTTACAAAATTGCCACTTAAGATTAAACCAAAACGATAATAAAAGCAAGAGCAATTAAATATGTAGCCAACAATCATCATAAAGACATATTGTACAAAATCTCAAATACAAAGTTATGCCTTTAGGCATAACTTAAAATTAAAATCTATGTCAATATCTGTAGGAATGGATGCTCTAGAAATAAAGGACCAAATGACCAATATGAAGCCATACAAAAATTTACCAAATTTAATTACGGGCCACAAAATTTAATCTACCAAACATATTGTGTATAACAATATCATGTCATCATGTCATGGATAATGATAATAATATTTGAAGAACATTTAAAATAATTTAGTTCGTTTCGTAATTAAGTGATTTACATTTTCATATTTAACCACTTCCGGCATAAATTTCAATTTTCTGTTTTGTGAGAAATCACAAGAGAAACAAAAACAACTATGTTAGATACCTTATTCAGTGAAGTATGTATTTATATTTAGCTCAATGTCAACAACAACAACAAGAATAAGAACAAGAACATCAGCATCGTAAAAGTAATGAAGGCAAAACTACGATGTAAGAATACACATACACATACACATATACAGATACATGCAAAATTCACAAACAACAGCGACTATAGAATACACAACTTAGCCTAATTAAAATAAGTTCAAAAGTGCCTAAACAGCCATACAGATACATATCTACAGAGTACAAATCACGAAGGATACCAACAATGTACTATGTATACCACCTAAAGATATAAGTTTATTGGAGATGAATGATAGTACCATAGAGTCTAATAAGATATAGTCAGAGAGGCAGAGAAAGAGAGAGAGAGAGTGAGTTTAATAAAAATAAGGAAAGCTTTGATAGTATAGCCACTCTTAGTTAGGGAAGGTTAGTAGACCCGATGGCAAAAAGATTTGAGCTAACAATGTATGCATGCATAGATAAAATGAAAGCAAAAATGAGGAAAAAACGAAAAAATAAAAAATAAAATAAATTAACGTAAAAGAAAATTGTACCAAAAAAAACAAAAAAATGAAATAGTTCAAAAAATTTAATTTTGTGGTTAATTAAAAGATCAAATAAGCAAAAATCATGCTTCAAAATGTAGAGGGGAAACATTTAAAAAAATCAAGATAAAGCCATGAACGTTTGTATTAGGGTGCACTATAAAAATAGGCTTTCAATTTTATTATTTTGAGCATTGGAGATATTTCAGGTGAAAGAGTAGGAATTCTTATACATTCTATATCTAATATAAGTCAATTCTTTCAACTTTAAAAATTTGTTTTATACAAGTCTTTCGATAATTCTTCTGACTATAAAAATTTGTCATAATACAACCACCCACCACGATAAGAGAAAAAAGTTACTTAACGAAATCACAAATTTTCCAATTTTTGCTACAAAAACAAAAAAAATAAGAAAATTTAATAATTTATATTTGATTCACCCAACCAAAAAACTGTTTTCATGACACGTCCATGTCAACTGTAATAAAAGTTTAGTTCTTACAGTGTAATTGTGTGACGTTGGTCAAATAGAATTTGCATAATTTATACAAAAATGCTGGAAGAAAAAACAAAACAAAACAATTTATTCAAACCAATTAATAAAGATAACAAAATAAAATAAACGAAACACAACAACAACAACATGAACATTTGCAATTACTGAAATGAATTTGAAAATGTACATGTACCATAATAGTTGCTACAATAATAATTCCCACAACAATTACACAATCTCATAAAGCAAAATGAGCACAAGGCACACAAAAACAGTCATATAAAAATTGTATTACACAAATAAGAATAAACCAAAAAAAAAAAAAAAATTATAATTACACTTGAAATAATTTTCAAATATTAACAAAAATTACAATAAAGAGTAATTATTAAAATATAAGAAATATAAGCTCAATTTCAATTTAGTTTTCACTTTCATGGTGATGGTATTATTATTTGAAATGGAAAAATATTTATGATTAAAAATGACATAAATAAGTACAACACATCAAATAAATGACAAACACTTTGGCCAAATGAAAAGTGGCACAACTTAAACAACACGATATAATAACTACAACACAACACAAAACAACAATGAAATGCTATGACACCTAAGAGTAGTTAATGCTACTTTTATACTAAATACTTGTATAAGTATTGCCATTCATACCAGTGTATTGCAAGTAAATAAGTACATTCTAGGACATTGTAGACAAAAGGGGGAAAAAAACAGGAAAACAGATGAAAGGATTACCATCTAAACAACAATAACAATAATATTCCCTGTGGTCAAATTGAGAATATGAAAATTAGTTGGTACAAGTGTATGATATTTGCTGCAATATGAATATGAGCACTGTGTGGATAGAGTTCTTTAAGTGTTTTAAAATGTACTATGAAGACTTTATGAAATTGTTCACTTGTTTGAATTGTAACACATAGAAAGTGGGACAGTCTTTCAGATCATATACTGTTGCCCGATTGGTTCAATATAAAACAGAAATAATTAATTGATTTTAACAGAAATCATTTTATTTATTCAAAATCGCCTCTATCAATTGAAAGATATTGTTTTGATCAAGAAATGCATTAAATGAGTGTTTTTGTGTTGTTGTGGATGGCGTTTTCGGTTTCCTTTCATCGCCAAATAAAGTTTAGGGAAGAGAAAATAACCAAAGGAAGTCAAATCAGGTGACTAATGTGGATGTTCAAGCAATAAATCTAATTTTCAGTAATAAAATCGGTGATTTGTGATCCACTTCTTTCCAACTGCCCGGCTCTCGATATTCAGTGCGAAGACGATTTATAAAGCATTTCATAACACCAAAATAATTGTCAGCATTAACCCGTTGAACCACTTGAAATAAACTCTTTATGGATAATTACTTTGGAATCGTAAAAATAAATTAACATTGTTTTGATGTTTGACTTTATTAAATGAGATGTTTTTGGAATTCCTTGGATTTCCCTCTGGTGACCACCATTCAACACTTCAATGCTTCACGTTTCAGGTTCATATTGAAAACACCAATGTCTCATCATCGGTCATAATCGATTTCACTATTTTTTATCATCTGTTAAATGATGTGGAACGAATATCGCAATTAGTTTCCATAAAACAATTTCTTTCCATTAAAATGCTATAAATTGTATATTTTGAATATTCATAGTTCCATTTCTATGCAATTTTAATGAAGATTTTTTGTATACTTTCACGAAATCATTTGCTTTTTTAATATTTCTTCAATTGATCATCGGTTAAATGATGTGGAACGAAATTCGATTTTAGTTTCCACAAACCAATTTTTTTCATTTAAATTGCTTTAAATTAAATTTTCGCTATTCTTAGTTTCATTTCTATACATTTTAATGAAGATTTTTTGCATACTTTCTCGAAATCATCTGCTTTTTTAGTATTTCTTCAATTGATCATCTGTTAAATGATGTGGAACGAATTTTGAATTTAGTTTCCACAAACCAATTTTTTCATTTAAAATGATATAAATTAAATTTTTGCTATTCTTAGTTTTATTTCTATGAATCTTAATGGAGATTTTTTGTATACTTTCATGAAATCACCTGATTTTTTAATATTTCTTCAATTTGTTAAATGATGTGGAACGAATATCGAATTTAGTTTCCACAAACCAATTTTTTCATTTAAAATGCTATAAATTAAATTTTTGCTATTCTTAGTTTTATTTCTATGAATCTTAATGGAGATTTTTTGTATACTTTCATGAAATCACCTGATTTTTTAATATTTCTTCAATTTGTTAAATGATGTGGAACGAATATCGAATTTAGTTTCTACAAACTAATTTTTTTATTTAAAATGCTATAAATTAAATTTTTGCTATTCTTTGTTTCATTTCTATACATTTTAATGAAGATTTTTTGCATACTTTCACGAAATCATCTGCTTTTTTAATATTTCTGTGTGGAACGAATTTTGAATTTAGTTTCCACAAACCAAGTTTTTCATTTAAAATGCTTTAAATTAAATTTTTGCTATTCTTAAATTCATTTCTATGAATCTTAAGGAAAATTCTTTGCAAACTTTCACAAAATTACGTAATTACCTGGATGTTCATCATCATTTAGATTTTCTCTGTCTTCTTTAAATCGTTGATGCCACCCAAAAACTTCTGTGCCATTTTTTTCGCTTCTACTGCATGAAATGTCATCAAATTTTGACAGAATTTTCAAAGAAAGGTTCAAAATATATAAACTATTAAAGCTTAGTTATTCCTTGGTCTGTATACTAATTATTTTGGAACAGAGGGTTATATGATAATGTTGAGCGAGAATGTTGTGAAGACAAAGAAACTCTTCGAAGACTTTCGGGGTCATGATATATTTTTGGGATGATTTTGAATAAAAATATGAATGAACAATATGAAATTTAGAAATTACTTAACAAAAGCATCTCCCAAAATATTGTGAAAAACAACAAATTATAATAAAAACTCACTTAAAATGTATGGAACATAGAAATACTGAGAATTCATCGGGTCTGTAATTTTGCTACAGCCTGTGGTATGGGTTGTGGCATTAAATTGGGCTAAGACGAAAAAGTTTGCCTGGAAAATTTCGATTTTTGTTTGTTTTTATTTTAACTATTTATCATCATTATTCAAACTACATTTTCAATTTCCTACTGGCTCACAATTACAATTAATACTCTTCTAGCGACGCGATTACAAAACTAACCATGGAGCCAAGTGCACACTTGTAATAAAGAATGGTGCAGTCACAAGCTTTTATACTTTACATTGCTATATTTATTGTTGTTCTTGTTATTGTTGTTGTTGTTGCTTTTGCTCATGCTATTCCTTCTGTTGTTGTATTTACAGATTAAATCTCTTGAAATTGTATTTAGACGATGACGAAGAAGCAGAAGAAGAGGACGATTTTATTCAAATGACGTTCAATTCTGTACTATTCAAATAAGTATGTGTATTTATGAGTATGTATACCTACCTACAAACGTGTGAAGGACACATGTATGAATGCACATATGTGGAAGAGAAAACATTATTTTATATATGGGAGTAGAAATTTATTTATTTTTGTTTTTGGTTTCAAATTTCTTTGTTTAGCTTTATGTAAATATCTGAAATCTGAAATCTAAAATCTAGAAATAATTTTGTTTTGTTTTCTTTTTTGTGTGAGAGTCTGTAGCCAGTATGTGTGTTGTTTGCATATATTGTGCTACTTATTTGATGAAATGAAAGTCAAACCAAGCTAAAACCAAACCCGTATTAAATATAACGAGACTATATCATGCTCCTGCTGCTGCAGCGAACTCATGCTGTGTGAAAAATGCATTCAAGCTTCTTTCTTTGAGAAACGGATATCCTTTTCTTTATTTTTTATATATGCTCTCTCTCGCTATACGCATCTCTCCTCCTCCCATGGACATTATTCAATTTTTTGCCGATTTTTTGTACGGGGGTGGCTTCCTCTTGTTGCCTCTGAAACGTATGTGCAACACAGCTGCATTTGTTCACTCACTTTCACGTGGTTTTTACTAACGAATATCCAAAATCATATATACACACATACATATGCAAATATATGTGTGCTAGACTTCTAACATACAGTTGCATATATATTTCTTTGTTTTCATTTGCATCTGTGAACAAAAATATATATGAATTCGTATGCCGTATTATTATGTCCCACAAAGAAATTGCTTAGAGCCATACTGTTAGTGACTCATGCTGCAAATGATTCCAATATAAGGTCTGCAAACAGTCAATAGTAGAGGATTAACAAATTGAGAGGTGTAACATTTTCGCATTAGGATTATTTCAAATTGAAAATGTAGCTATTTCGTTTGACTATTTAAATAGATGATTTCGCTCTAGATTGAGCATCACTTTCTACGTGGCAGAAGTAAAAGTAAATCATTATGTATACATTATTTATGCTGCATTATGCTTCAATTCATTGTTATTGTTACTTGTTGTTTTGGTTTTTGGTTTGCAAAAAAATATTCATCCTTTTGTTTTTAATAAAAACTAAAAAGTAATTTTATTTTTGTGTTCACTTGAACTTTTCCTTATAATTTGCTAAAGCAAAAGCACGGAGCATTATAAAAAAACACAACCAGGGAGAAATCGAAGTAAAACTAAATGAAAAGTAAGAGCAAAAGAGTGAATGTGTAGCCGCAGGTGCTTTTATGCTTTGTTACTTTTTTGTTTTCTTCATTTTATGGTATCCTTTGAGTTTTTCTATTTCTATTTTTCTTGGTTTTTTTTTTTTGCAATTATTGAGCATCATATTTTATTTGGTCTCTACTATGGCATTTTGCTCTTTTTATACCCTACACATAATTAGAAAGGTATATTTATTTTGATCAGATCTTTGTAATCATTTCAAGGAAGCTACGAAAATTTAAAAAAAATATAGGTACATATATATGTCGGTCCTGTTTTTATTTATAAAAAACTACACTTTTTATGATTGAAACTCAAAAGTCTTTATTTATTATGAAAGCTGAAAAAAATACTTCATATGTCCACCACGGCACCGATGACAGGCCAGCATCAAACAATCAAAATTTTCAATATCTCTTACCAATCAAAACAGATTAACGACCTCAATTTCAACTCAAATGTTATTTTTAAGATCTTGAATAGGTTGTGGATTATTGACGTACACTTTATCTTTCAAATAGAACCATAAAAAATCGAAGGTATTAGATCGCTGCTTCTGGGAGGCCATGCAACTTTCAGGTTTCTTGAAATTTGTTGAGAAATGTTTCAGGACTAGTCTGGCATGCTGCTCCAAATAATTAAATTTTGGCCATAAATACTAGTGAGCATGTGGCGATAACCATCACCATTTACTGTAACAGCTTCTTCTTCGGCATTAAAAAAAAAAAGAACTTACAGCTGCCACTTGGTGAACATGTTGATATAGTCTACGATCTTGCACTGTACTAGTTTATTCAAAACGAGCAATAATTTTGCTTATTCCACTCTCAGTAGGACGATTATGATGACCATAACTATCACGTTTGCGAAATATAGTTTTTATAACCACATTTTTCGTAATAAATTTGGAAGTTAAAAATTCGATGTTGTGTTGTTAACGATTCCATGACTATAAACGCCATTATGACAGTAGCAAGTTAACGCATAGAATAGAGTTAACTGACAGTTTTGCTACTGAAAACTGCTATTTAACTCTATTCTATAAGTTAACGAGTTATTGTGAAAATGACCCTAAATGGCATAGATTTTACTTTTCGTATATCAAACGATTTTTAAAATCATCGATTGAAAAAAAGACCAACAGGTTGTCCACCCTCAAATATTGATCAATGTCGTTTTCGAGGGCTGTCCCAGAACTACCCGACCTGACATAAAGATGGTGGCAGTACTTTGAAAAAAATTACTTTGGTGAAAAGTGGCAACCTTATAAAATATATGTTTTAAATTTCAAGGCGCAAGCTGTTTAGTATTTTTTTTTTCTGGTGCCATTGAAAACATGGAAAAGATTGGTCACCGTTATGTAATTCAATACCTTCATTTGAAAGGTCTCAGTCCAACGTATATTACAGCCGCACTAGATTCTACTCTGGGGGAGTCTGCTGCAAGAAAGTTTTTTAAACTTTAAACTTAATTATTTTATCGTCCAGGATCGCCATATTTGGTATATAGATGATAATTTTTGTCTTGAAATGATTTTGAACGAACTGAGAGAACAATGCTTCTTATTTAATATATTGTAACTCCCATAAAAAGCCATGGAATTAAAAAAAACATTTTAACAGATTTATTCTGTCGCCTAAGACAGCAATATTTACTGCATAGGATAATATTGAAGGATGAAATAATTGTATTCGAAATGAGCGAGCCACACCTATTAGTTATTGTACAATAGTTCCCATTCAAAGTTCTAGATTTTTAAAAAACATAAACCACCATCGCCATGGTCCAGCCACGCCTGGTATTTAATGTAGCTCCCATAATAAAGACACTGCTACGATTCGCTAAATTATATCGCTATATATCACATAAAAATAAAGTGAATGCACACTTTGGCTATTGAAAGATTACTAAGTAATTGTCATAACACGCCAACTATTTGACATTTACAATTACAATATTTTTATATATACATCAACGAGGTATGAACAGGTCGCCCATGACCGACTGTAATGCCATCCATTTATTCTTTTGTGCTGAAAAAAGTCAGACCGTAGCAAAGAGCATCCTTATGGAATTAAAAAAATCATAAAAATTGTCTGCAAATTTATTGCATTTATAATTTGAAAATTCGTTTAAATTAAGTTGTTGAATTTATTCATATGAAAATCTATTTCATATTTGAAGCTTGTTATTTTCGCAAAACTTTGATATTTTCAAGTTCACCTCCTATGAGCATAACTATTTTTGTAGGTATGTAAAGTATGAATGTATAGTAGTTGGAAAATTCATCTTAAAGGAAGGAATTATTGCATTTTCAAAGCAAAACAAAAAGAGCAATAAAAAAAGGTAACCTTTTGCGAATTTTGTTTTAGTGTATTGAAGTTTCTTTTACAAATACAAAAGATGTCTGCAGCATATTCAAATTCATTACTCAAGTAAAAGTTTTGATTTCTAGTTAGGGGGGAGAGATAGAAAGAGAAAGAGAGAGGCCCAGTTTCAATAAAATTTAATAAATTTATTAAATTTAAAGGCAAACTATGTAAAGGGTCATCGAAAAGTTGCTTGACAGGGGATAAAAACGAAATGATACAATACTTGACTTAAATTAATTCGTTGATTCTCTTAAAAGATTTATTTTTTAAAATATCAAATAATATATTTGGAAATTGTATAAAATTTCAATCATTTGCGACAAGTGAAAATTGTTGAGTGTTGAAATCCAACCCCCATAAATATGGCTTCCTATTTAACATGTACACCCACACCCGCCCATCCATCACATCTCGTTTATCGCTTACCTGTATTGCTGCACGTGCTCCCCTACTTATCGCCGGCATCACACTCGTATGTAGTACACACAATTTCTTCTGACCGTATGACATACCGTCAACATTATAACAATGATCTGGATTTAAATCAATCGGCTCTGAGTATGCTTCCACCGTTGTTGTACTTGGCGTTGATGAATTGCTCGAATGTTGCATCATAGCATTTGTGAATGACTGTTGTTGTTGTTGTTGTTGTTGTTGTTGTTCAACATTTGATATTAAAAATTCACGACCGTTTTGCGGAAATGCAGGTGATGAGGCAGATGCTGATGCTGAAATGATGGCACCACGTTCAAAATAACTCACCCCTGTACCATATTTGGTGCCGAATTTATCATTCGATGTACTACGACCTTGAAGACCGCCACCAATATTGCGACGTTTATGTTGTGAACGCTTGAGACGTGACAACATTTGTAAATCCTCCGACTCTGGCACTATTGTGTCAATTGAACTTGTACTAAATTCGGTTTCGTTCAGTTGTCGCTTCAGCGAATCTGGTATTTCGATGGAGACTGCAAAACGTTTCGTATTATTGATGGTCTGTATATAGGGTTCATAATGTGGTGCCAGATATTGTTCTTGTTCGCGCAATAATTGTTCACGATCTCGTTGACGTTGCAGCTCTTCACGTTTACGTTGACGTATACATTTCGGTGAGTCGGGGTTACGCAAACAAGGAGGCCTCTTGGTGGGACGTCTAGTTGTCGTCGTTGTTGTTGTCGTCGTCGTCGTTGTTGTCGTCGTTGTTGTCGTCGTCGTTGGCGTTGTATTCATCGGTATCATCGGTGGTACGACGGCCGAGTTAATGCCAAATTTACCGAAATTACGTCGTTTTAATGCATCTCTCGAATTCGCACCATTTTTTCCATTACTCAATTCCGATGTCTGATCATTGAGTAGCAGCACCTGGGGCACAATGGCGATCTCTTCACGTGGATTGCCGCCCGGTTGGGAAAGAAACACCGACATGCTATCCGCCGAATCGTCATTGTGATAGTAACCGCCAAACGGAGGCATTCGACTACGTGTTGGCGGTGGTACGGGTGCCGAATACTGATAGTATGGACGACGTGATGGTGCCATCATCGGTGGTGATCGCATGGTCGTCGTTGTGCTAGTTGCGCTGCTTACTTGCGCTGCTCCCTGTTTGTCCTTTGCCAAACTGGGGAATACAACGAATTTCGATTGAAACGAACTATCGTGCTTTGTTAGATTCTGCAGAAAGAGTATATGCTTCTTGAGATCATCAATATTCGATGCAAACTCAGGTGTCGGTGGTGTTGTGAATCGTCTCATTGCCGTTGACGTTGTTACCGGTGCTCTTGTCGTTGTTGTTGTGGCCGTCATACGTTGCGCCGATGCCATGACGGCAGCCCTTGGGTCAGGTGAGGCATTTTTCAATGCCATCGGCACAATAAATTTACGATCTTCATCTGTTAGACTTGCGGGCAGACCATTCTCATCGGTATCCTCATCGAGTAGAATGATTTGTTTCTGATCCATCTCCTCTTGAATGGGATGTAAGCGCCGTTGTATTGGAGCGCCATGTGGAATCTTTTTTGTGAGATCCGCCTTCACGAAACCAGTTGAAGAGTCACGTAAATCTACCGGTTTTATGAAAGTGCCCAATTTTCGCAGACCCTCCTGATGCATTAGCGCCTGTTCATCTTTTGTTATATTCAACGGTACGCTATTGTTGGCCAGCACTTCTATATTGTTGGTGAATTCAATGAAGGGCGATTTAATGCCGAGACAACTGCATGAAGAAAGGAAGAGAGACAGAAAGAGAAAGAGAGAGCAAGATTAAAAAATGCATATTACCTAATGAATATGAGAAAATAAATGTTTAAGATGATGTTGTGGTTTTGTATTAAAAGAATTGTGGTTTCAGCTTAGCTAGCGGTAAACTTTAAGCAAATTCTTTATATCAACAAAAATGAAATCAAGTCAAAAATGAGAAATATGTATGAGAAATTAAATCTTATTCTACTATAGTTAATATGATTATGTAGCAGCGTGCTACCGCAAAAAAATGTTCAAAGGTGATAACAATCATTGATGTGGTTAGAAAATATAACTGCGCATATAAAACAATAAAATTTCGTATTAAATTTCATTACATTTTACACATATGAGTCAAAGATTATTACAACACTTTTATTTGAATTAATTATGTACATATTTGATTTAGTACAGTCTATTGGATAATGGTAGATTAGCCAAAGTGCATGAAAAATATATTGACAATGGCGAAGAGCTATGTCTAAGATGGACAACGGTCTCTTTGAAAATCCAATATCTATACTAAATATTTCATTTCAAGCAGTTTTTCATTTTAGTATCTAGTAACTTTGGTATTTTACTTACAGAGGCCATCGTTTGTCTTATGGCATGCCATGACATAAGTGATTTGCTGTGGCACAAAAGAACAACAATCAATTGTTGTACGTACAAAGAAATATTTCTATACTTTTCTATGTTCTATTCTATCTATGATACTTTTATCTTTTTTGGGGTTTAACTCTGTTTCATGCTCTTCATGCTGTTTGACCTCAAACAAGAGTAAGGGGCTGCATAATGAAAAATTGAAATTTTCAAAAAACTGACATGGCATATGAAGTATGAGTATTTGGTTGCCAAGAATATTGTTTTTATTGTGAATAACTATAAATAATGGGTACACATATGAGAAGTAAACTGTAGAAGGAAATTACAATGGATAAATTTTTCAAATCACTAAAAGCTTGTATGAACAACCTATATAAAAAAAAATAAATAAATAATACCAAAATAGAATTGACTTCAATTCAATTTCTTATCTAACAAAAATATTGTTACGAAATTGCTTTACTTTTATCAATTCGATTGAAAATATTTTTTATTCTATTTTTTGATTCTACTCATCATCGAATAAGTAATACCTATACTTAATATAGCTATAGATGTGATTAATTTTTGTCCATTTTTCTTATTTACTGCTATATATATATTTCTAACTAACAATAACTTAAATTAATAAGAAAATGAAAACGAAAAAAAAAAAATGGAAAATTACTAAATAACAAATAAAATGGGGAATTTTTAATGAAATGAAGTAATAAAAAAATTAGTTGGGCTTTTATCGTAATCGAAACATTAAAATCAATAAAATTGAGAGACGAATGATGGAGAAATTAAACGACTTTTAAAATAAATTTAATAAAGACCATACTCAAAGCGATCACTTGGCTTGGTCGATCGTCGATCGATTGTTGACTGACTGACTAACTTAATTGTATTGGCGCCAGTAAATATACATTGAAAATTAAAGCCTACACACATGCCGCTTAGATGTTTCAAGCATTCAACTATCAGAAAGGTATACACACCAAGGCATATTCCCAACATATCACTTAGCTCATCAATATTCATTGAGAGCGACATAGTTTAATTAATTGTTTTTCCTAGTTTGACAAATTGAACTGATCTTGGCATTTCTCTTAGAAATATCATAGCACAAGATTATCAAAACAGAGTGTACAGAGTGCGGATGGACAATATAGTGGCCATTATATCGTCGTACATTTGAAATGCATAAATAAAAAAAAAAAATTCTTTGTTATTTCCGGCATATTTCTTCAGTAGATATTTTATGCTTAAAAAACAAATCCTGGCAACTTTTTCACTTACTTTACTTTACAACCGAAAATCGATTTAGAACGAATCTAGCATGCTTCGCCAGCCAACTCTTTCCGTCGCTTGCTGGCGCCAGTTAGAAACTCCAAGAGCTGTCAAGTTGATTTAGCTGTGTTTATCGTGAGCACCTGGCTGATGGCCTTATCTCACGACGCCCAAAGCGTAATGTATCAAATTGAAGCGTTGATAAGCGCCCCGCAGGAATGGAAATTCAGAAAACAACCTCCAGGTTACTACGGTACCAATTGGGGCACGTTGAATGGACGTACTACCCTCCTTGGTTTGGATCGAGGCTCATCTAAAACCTCTTCTGATCTAAGGGGTCAGCACCCTGGTTGCAATGCAACTTTACATCGAGTACCCACGCCTTGTGACGTGGAATACTCTACCCGCGTGTTTTTTGGGTTATCTCAACCACCGCGAAAAACTCTCCGAAGGGCCGTTCCCAACGATCAGGTTGGAGGGATTCCAACCTGATCACCCGTGGTACCACATTTAAAGTCTTTTGGTAAGACCTCGTAGCCGAAGCTACTATCAGTTTCAGACCCATTCGGCTCCGGACTGGTCGCCGGGAGTTCTCCAATATTTGGTCTTTTCAGCGGAGGTTAGGTCTGCCTCTTCTGCGTCCTGCACCATCGGGTTCCGAATATAACACCTTTTTAGTCGGAGCGTGTTCTTCCATTTGCTCAACATGATGTAGCCAGCACAGCCGCTGAATTTTAATGCGTTTTACTATTTCGGTGCCGGCATACAGGTCATACAGCTCATGGTTGTACCTTATTCGATACTTGCCACCAACACAAATAGATTCAAATATCTTGCGTAAAACTTTTCTCTCGAAAACTCTGAGCATTTTCTCATCTGAGGTGGAAATTGTCCAAGCTTCGGCGTCATATGTAAGGACAGGTATAATGAGAGACCTGTAGAGTGTGGTTTTCGTTTCTTGAGAAATGACACGACTTTTCAATTGCTTACTTAGCCCACACTAGCGCCTGTTAGCAAGAGTGATTCTTCGCTATATCTCCAGGCCGATGTCATTACTGGTGATCAGGCTGGTTCCAAGATAAACAAAGCTCTTCACTACTCATCAACAGTGATATGCTATCCAAGACGCCGGGATTGTTTGTTTGTCGACTCCGGGTACTTCCTCTTGCCCTCGTTCACCGTAAGACGCCGATTATGTTATTACCAGCATGACACTTTTATTGAAGATAGTGCCATTATATCGTAGATCAGCAACACATATTATTTTCTCCATAATAAGATTCAAGAAGTCGCACGATAACGAAACATCTTGTCTGCAACCCTGTTCGATATTAAACGGCAGGGAGAGGTCCGTCACAATTTGCACTGCACACGTGAGTTATACAGTGTCATTATGCGAGGCCGAATGAGCTTCGCAGGAATATCGAACATTGTTGTGTAGAGGTAATCCCTTACCGAACTGTTGAAAGTGGCTACTCCAGGATTTGGCGCAGCGTAAAAATCTGATCGATGTTGGATTTACCACGTATGCAGCCACACTGATAAGGTACAATCAGGTTGTTAAGCATAGGCTTTAATCTTTCACACAGTACACTCAATATAACCTTGCATGCGATGCTAAGAAGACTTAGTCCATGGTATTTGGCACAAATTGTGGGGTATCGTTTCTAATGTACAGGACAGAGAACACTCAGTCACCAATCATCGGGCATAATTTCATCTGACCATATTTTGCATGTGAGCTGATGCATGCTGGTGAGCAGCTCGTCGCCAATGTCTTTCAACTAAATAAATTTCATCAATTTGTGAACGCTGCTCAGATGTACATTAGGGTGGATCACAAAAAATAAGTTTCAAAATTTCACCCCGAATTATGTTATGATTATGATTATGTTGAAAAAACAATTTTTTTTCTCTTCTTAAACCTTTAGGAACCGCCAAAATGATTTTTTTATTATAACTCAGTTGTTAATTGTCCGATTTTGAAAAGTGATAGCTCTTTAAAAAGGTCTCAGGAAGGTTTATAATTGCTGTATATTTGATTTGAAATTGAAGGAGCCCCTAAAACATCATATTTGGTTCCCCTGATTCTACCCTCCTAAACAAAATTTATTCCATTATAGAATTAAAACTCTTTAAAAACCATAAAATTTATACTTTTCAAGTGTGAAGCTAACTCGAAAAATAAAAGAGTAATGAGAGAAATGAGATTTTCTTTAAGACCTTGTGAATCATCTAATTCTATGTGATGTCCAATAAATAAAATTAATTATGATTATAATTATAAAGTATGTAGAATAACAACATTCCCGGAATACGAACTTCACTATTTAAACCAGGAAACGTAAAGAAAAATATTCTGTAGTACCATAACTTTTGGCGAATACTGTACGCAAAGACATGCCATACTTAGCTTCTTAGAATTTGCTATCGTTACGTTTGTAGGTTTCTTTTCGATATTATAACGTACTGAATATTGTTTGTGTATGTATATGCATCCATATAATTCACGGTTCACGTATCATTGTTTTCGAATACTCATTCAAACTGGTATTGCCTAAAGCTCATAACAAAGCATTTTCGACTATACTCGTATGTAGTTGAAACTTAATTAATTAATGTCTTCTTTTGCTTATTTATTTTCTATGGGGGTGTAACCTACAATTTAATTAATTATTATTTCAAATATTCATTATATGGTTGCTTCAAAAGTTTTGGGAATCAGTTAAAGTTACTCTATCAAAATTGTTTTTAAAACGATTTTTGATATTTTTAAATCGAATCAATTATAAAAAATTAAAAAACAGATTTTTTAATTGAATCATTACAAGATAAATTTGAGCAAAATTAGTCTACATAAAAATTTGCAAACACAATTTGTAGTTCAAATCGATATGGAAACTACTAGTAGATACCAAATAGTACAGATTGCAGATTCAATTCTATAGTCGTAAGCAAGCATCTTATATGATAGGTCTACAATTAATTTCAATCTCAAAAGAGTAAATTTTTCTATAATCAGATCCATTGCAAAGCTTAAATATGCGAATGAACTTTTAAGCAAAAAATTGCTACAAATCTTTGTAAAATAAAAAAGAAAAAAAAAATAGATTGAGATAAAATTGCTTTATATATGGTATGTTCATATTTAGATCCATATAAACATGTGTCCACTACCTAGTATACTCGTGTATGTGCTGTTGATAAAAAACTAAATTTAAATATTCAATTCAAACTCACAGCAAAGCAAATAATTTAGTTGGGAAAAAAAAAGCGGAGAAATTATAAAATTTACTTGTAGTACAATATTGGAAGCTGCACTAATAACAAGCAAAGAACCAAGGCTCATCTCAAGAAAAGAAAAAATGAATAAAATCATTATAGTATTCATTCTCATAGGGGCAGTGTTCATACAACTAGCAACATGTGCTTCGATTGAAAGTCATAATATCCAATGGGGAGCACGCGGTCTACGTGATGTTCATCTTAGTCGTGAGACTGTCACAGAGAAGGCTAAAACATTGCGTATTGTTTCGCATGATTATGAATTTCGCCAAAAGGTTAGCATAAAATATTGTGCGTGTATATGTATATGAGAGTGAGAGTGAGAGTGAATGATATAATTAAATAATCAATTAATAAATTAATTAATTCATTAAGTAATTAATTAATTAATTAATTTACAAATTAGATATTAATTAGTATTTCTTTTTCATTATTTTTTCTTTTTCTGTCATATAACTCCCTCCAGCGTGATCGTTTTCCATTCCCACGTACAATCACACAAATTGTTGTAACCGATCAATATGAGAATGGAAATGGTGGTTATGCAATATTAAAAAATGGTGGTCCAAGCACTGATTTTGCTATTATACACTTGAAGAGTCAACGTGGACATGGTTATAATTTTATCATCGATATTTATGGTCAATAAAATATATGACACATACATATGCAATATACATATACTCTTTAAACTACATGGAAATGAGAAATTTTCTAATTTTATGCACTTAATTATATACTATGAAATAAACCAAAAATTTTTAACGTAATGATAAATTATTTTTTAATCCATAGTTGCGCAAAATAAGCACTAAGGAAGAACTACAGAAATCGTTGTAGCATATTTCGATAGATAATATTATATAAAAAAAGTTCATCCAAATTTCGCTTCCAAGTTGAAAAATGATGTTCGATACTCTTCTTATTCTTTGGCCTTCACAATCGAGAATCGATTTTGACCGCTCGCAGAGTATTTCGTTAAACATCTCTCTTTTTAGCTCACTAGCGCCAGTTTGAAAGTACTGTCAGATCCTTAAGTATTTGGCTCTTTCATTGGTTATCAGAAATAGTCACTGAATATAACACCTTCATGGCTTTAGGGTATATTAATTTGTTTGGAAATCGGCGTCATCACAAACCATATATACACGAAAACCAAAATGCATTTACAACGACTATGGTATTCCTTCTGGCTGCTTCTAAGTACTTACAACAATTTCATATTGGTAACTTTTCTGTACGAAATCTCGGGAGATCTGCCGGAAATCATGGAACAATGATAAAAAATTAATAAAGATCCAAGGCAGACCCATGATATAATATTTGATTTGATTTGATTTGATACACGACGAATTCAAATCAAAAGGGGTTGCACAAACCAATGAGACCACAAACAGGTTCTCAAAATACGACCCTGAAAGCACCACACAGCAGTCGGATGAAATTCTATATTGAAGCAATGTGAAAAATGTTAATATGAAAAATCGATTTGTTTCACCAGGGTCAAAAATCGTTGATGGTACGACATAGTATTTCCCTACACACGTCAACTGATAAGTAGTACAAAGATTAGAACAGTTTGGTGATTCATCGAATCGAAAAATCGATAGGAACTATTCCGATATTACTATTTATACCACAATAATATAAAAGCTAACATTCTAAACAATAAATATGTGGCACTTATAAGCCCCAAAGGGCTCTTTGGCAGAGCTTCTGTTACATTACTGGTGTGCATGTTAAATTTTGGACAGTATTCGAAGGGACCTATTTATTTTAGCCGATTCCGAACGGCAGAACTTTTGCGACATCAAAAAAATGTGAATGAAGGACATGAAACCTGTTTTCCCAACCAATTTATCGAGTCTTTCCCAAATTTCTATAGATTTTGAAAGAGTCGAACTTTAACGATTAATAAAAATTGTTTAAAAATTGCGAAATGACTTTTGAATAATTCCAACATTGACGAGTGCTTTAGAAATAGTCAAAAAGTTTATTAATACTCTTCTGACTACACATAATATTGGTTCCTCTTGTGACTCTGGCAAGGTAGCTACATTTAAGATGAGTCATCAGCTTAAACAAATTATTATTTAAAATGTATTTTCTCAAGTCCTCTAACTAATGTGCGTGTGTCTAGCTATAAATTCCTAGATGCAATTTTTCCGAATATCTAAGAATATTTTTTTTACAATGATAAATTTATCGATTTCGAAATGTGGCAACGTAGCCATCATACTAAAGTGTTATGTGAAGTGAAGGTGATGCATTGCTTTTGAAAAGAATGCTTCAACTGACTTGGTTATTCCGTGATTATTAGAGAAAATGTTTAATTTAATTGTATGAGATGAGTGCAAAAAAAAAAAAAAATGTCTGTGACACATTTTTATAAATAATGCGTTCGAAGAGTTAAGATTTTAATATTTTCTGAAAGAATAATTAATGCCTATTCAAAATATACTTATCAATAATAGTACACAATATACATACCCTTTAAGAGTAAAACAAAAATCAATTGAAAAAAAAAACATAATTAAACCTTTCTCTCTCTCTCTCTCTCTCTCTCTCTATCTCTCCCTCTCTATCACAGTCTTTAGCACTTTCATGCCCTCCCAAAAATAAAACTATACATAACACCCATTATTTAGAAAGAATTTCATTTTTTTTTTTTGTTTATTTTCAAATAAAGTCAAGTGATTTTTGTATAGATACATAATTATATGTGTATGTACTTACATAAACTAAAATGACTTTTTAATGTGAGTTTAATTGAATGTTTTCAAAACCCATACCCATACTTATGAAATCGTAGGAGGGGGTCTTTCTATATAGTAATGCGTATTATTGAAGCTTAATCATACCAGCGTCAATATTTTTCAAGAATTTGATAAGATAAGAAAATATATTAATATATTGTATATATTTGACACACGTATTAAAATATTTCTATTATATATAAATAAAATATTGTAAAATAAAATAAAAAATAGTATACCCGTATCATTCCAAATTCAGTTCAAATTACATAGATACTAGCAAGTCATTTTTACTAGAAGAATTATACTTGGCTTTTATTATCTATTATTTAATGAATGCATTGCAAATATTTATATATAAATTTGACCATTATGTGGTCATACTTTCCAGTACGATTCAATTATTTCACCATGAAGCATACAGCTATAATAAGTTTTGTCATTTTAAGCACAGCTATCGCATATGCAGCTGGTACTAATTATCTATGGGGTGAAATTGCACCAACAGATGTACTCATTGCTAAGGAGAATGTTTTCAAAGCAGCTCTAGTTGGTGTTTCAGTGACGAAAAAATATGTTTTCAAACAAAAAGTGTGTTAAATTCTAAATCGATGTGAAATGTATAATTTTATTCGATATACTTTTTTGTTCGTAGGATAATCTTGATGCATACACCATAACGGGTATTAAAGTTGTCGATAAAAAGAAAAAGAATGGCGCTACTGCAGAATTGATTAGTGGTGGTCCCGGATCGAAAGGTGTTACCATGATATTTAAATCAAAACGTGGCTCAAGTATTAAAAGTGCTGTCGAAATCTATGCACAAGACTTTAAAAGCCATAATATATGAATACTTGTGAATATTATAATTTCATGAATCGAATAAAATTGAGATATGCATACAGAATAAGGGTTTCTTGTTATAATATGTTGCAATGAAAATTCATTAAACTCATTTAGCAACTATTATTATATAATTATGGTATCTTGGTATGACCTAAATTGATTTGTAAGTGATTCTAATTTTCTCATTACATAGAAATTCTTTACATTCTCTCTTACCAAATACTAGTCGGTATGTAACTCATTACATATGTATGTTTGTTGGTTACAATGTAACCTATTAGATGACCCAAATGTTTGTCCTATAATGATTTTAATTGAACTTACCTCTGATGATAAGATAGCAATTGATTGAATAGAATCATCAAATTGAAAATGAAATTGCAACATCAACTGCGGAATCTAGGGCACAATCAGTATTCAGCTAGTAAATAAAAGCCCAGGTATTCGCATGCACCAAACGCAGTTGCATACGATTGAAGAAGTAGTCAACAACTATACATAGAACCAATTACAACAATAAGAGGAACAATTAGAAGTTTTTTAAAGTAATCCGAAGTGAACGCAAAGTCATCATCATCATTATGAAATCCTCCAGCTCCTTGATTCTAGTATTCATTGTTACCACATTAATGGGTGGTGCATTTGGACGAGACTATCTATTCGGTGTTGTTACAAGTGCAGATAGTCTTATTGTCAGAGTACCGATAAGACGAATGTTTAGCCTTGGCAGGGAAATTACTGAGGATTATACATATACACAAACGGCAACTGGTGTAAGTTTAGAAAATTGAGATTTTTGACTTATCGAAAAAATATTTATTTCTTCTTATTATTCGATTTTAATTTTCCATAGACTACAGCATATACCATTAAGGCAATAAAAATTATCGATAATAAAAAAATCAAAGGTTCTACAGCCGAAATTACAGCCGGTGGTTTGGAGGCACAAACAGTCACTCTACGATTGACATCACGTCGTAGCGGTAGTATTAATAGTGTTATTGAAATTTATGGTAGAACAGGTTAAAATTTTAGTGTTTAAATATATTTCATTTTTCAAAATTTTTTTTAATCATTTTACTTAACATATAAATATACCAATATATAGTATTCTCATATACTTTTAATAAATATCATACATTACATACAAATTGGACCTAATTTTTTCCGTTCTGGAGAAATTTCTATTTTAGATTAATGTAAACTGAATTTGATGATGATGAAATGACAAAAAATACATTTACGAAATTCCTCTGTAATCTTCATTGTTGACGAGATTTCAAATGAAATTGTTCTCTGCAACATGTTCTGTTGTGCTGTGTTATACACAAATATGTTGCTGGGTTGTTATGTTCGCTGGTTCGATTGTTTCTGCAACATGTTGAAAATGTGTCTCATTTCTGAATAAACAGTGAAAAAACCCAAACGAATGACAATTTCATTATGGTAGCTCACCAGAAGGTTTTCCATGAATATTAAAGGAATTGTATTCGCTTACAATAATGCAGGATTACTTACAAGCTTCACTATATAAACTGGTTGAACTTTCCTGGGATGTTTTACGATGTCCTAGATGTCACTAGACTCGACCTCTTCTTGGCACCGCTTATTCTAGTCGCTATAAAATGCATTGAATTGTGCCTAACACGGATGATATCTTACATATACATACAGTGGCATAGCTAGGATTTTGGCAAGGATAAGATGAAAATGACGTATAAGAATAAATTTGTAATGAATGATTTTTAAATATCTTAAGCACCTGTAAACTCTTTAGCGATAGTGTAGTTCAGGCAATTACCAGCTTAATTGATAAACTAACAAAGGCGAATTAAGATCAAAGAGGCCATTTCAGATGTACGAGGGCAATTATAAAATTTAGCACGTTTTTGAATAAAATATTTTTTTTTCGGCAAAATATTTTATTTCTCACCATAGTCTCCCCTTAGCTTATATATTTAGTCAGACTTCTATTTCCAGTTTTTTCATTTCTTCTAAATAATAAATTTTCTGAAGGTACTCAAAATAGATATTTATTACATCGATGACCTCTTAGGTTAGGTTAGGTTATGTGGCTGCCCTCTCCATGGGAGGACACACTTATGTCAAGAAGGCTCATTGTGACACCACCGAGCTTCTTTCCCAATACTGTTGTGCGTGTTAAATTTGGACAACATTAGGGGGTACCTACTTATATTAGCCGGTTCCGAACGGCAGAACCCTTGTGATATCACTTTAACTCATTTTTGTCACAGAGCTCTTTTAAGAAGCATTTTTTGGCAAACTGTTAATGGTGGAATTCTTGCCGGCAGGTGGTTGCCGTTCGAAAGAAAAATCTCTTCGATATGAAATTTTGTTATGCTTGAGCCGGGGATTGAACCCACGATCTACATATCAGAAGTCCAACGCACTCACCACTGAGCTACGGCACCCACATCGATGACCTCTTCATTCGATTCAAATCTCTTAGCCCTTAGCGATCCATTTTTTGAAGTTTATATACAGAAAATAACCGCAGGGGGCTAAATCTGAAGAGTACGCTGTACAGTGTATGGCAGTTCATGACTGAATATATGCAATTTTGCCATTCTATCCAACAACTGTAAATAATAATCCCTGGTAATAGTTTAACCCTTTTCAAGGTAATCGAAGTGAACCACACCGTATGCATTCTTCTTGGCTGACAACCCCACCTTGGCCTTTTCCCGAAAATACCAATAAAACTAATAAAACCGATGTGAACAAAAAATAAACTTTTATCAATTTTCACCGAAATGACTCAAAATTACTCAAAATTTGACAGCAACCTCTTAACCGATGGTAGTTGACAGGAGCAGTGTTGCATTTAAGACTGCATATATATGCCCACATACAATGGCTGCAGGTTGTGGCTGAGTGCATGATAGATCATCGATCGATTTCCCAATGCGAGGTTAGCTTTCGGCTGATTACATCGGGTATGGAGAAGCAATCAAACTTCCATGAAAATAAAGATTGATCCTCAATGAATTAGATCTCGTTTAAAAATTTCAAAATTTTTTGCTTTTCCTCTACTTACATCTTACATTAACTTACTCTTACTCTCACTTTATGCAAAAATTTGATATTTTATTCAGAGAAATATGAGAATTTGTTAATTTTATTAAAATATTTGAACCCAACTGAATGGAAAATTATACAAAAATTTCGAACGGAACGGATAGGAAAAAAATGGCTGAGAGACAATAGAGATCGTATTTGATAAATGTTTAATGATCTCGTTGAACAATATTGAACATTTGAATATTTTATACGTTTTATTAACTCGAAAAAAAAAATAATAAATAATCTATAAAAAGAAAATGAGCACAAACTATGCAATTCTTTCGCATATTTTTAGGCCAAACCAAAAATTTGATTATACTTTCCACTTGAAGAATAGGGTGTTCCATATAAAAATCTTTATTTCAGTGAAGCAATCGCCAGCACATACACATAGAGAAAAATATTTCAAACTGATAAGATAAATAAAATTAGTACATAATACATAGTCGCAAATACTCGACACACTCATTCATTAACACCTCAATGATTCAGTGTCAAGAAACCAACAATAACTAATTAAAGAAACGAATAGCTGATGATGATGATGATGAGTGGATAAATTAATTGATTTACCTATATTGAATTAAATTTTTTTATTTTGTTGTTGTTTTTTTTTTTTTTTGCAACTGGAGATAGATAATAGTAAGTACTTATGAAAGCATAAACAAACAAAAAAAAAAGTGCTAAAGAAAAAGTACATTTTGGTAAGAGTGTGATATCATTACAAATAAAAGCAGCTATAAATCAAGCGAATCGTATCAGTATTTAAACGTGTTTAATTGTAAATACACATCACCATCGAAAAAGGAGAAAAATACGAAAATAATTCATTATGAAATTGTATTGTTTTATTGCAATTATTGGTTTTGCCATTGTGGCAACTCTATTATCCAGCAGTGATGCCACAAATAGTACTTGGGGTTATGTAGGACCCTATGATCGTTTGCTATTGCGTCAATTTGTTATCGAGAAGTCGCATATGTTCCGTGTTGTCACACGTGATGTCATCTATCCACCAAGGGTAAATATATATTTTGAACGACTTGAAGATTTCATTGAGTATTCAATTATTTTCTTATCTTTTTATTTTAGAATCACATCTCGCAATATTCCATTACTGCCGTAAAAGCCATCGATAAGGATCGTCGTAATGGCGGCTATGGTTATTTGATGGGTGGTGGTCCAGGTCATCGTAATGTTACACTACATTTGAAATCACAACGTGGTCATGGTTTGAATTTTATCGTCGAAGTCTATGGACGTTAATAAAATTATTGGTTGTTGAGAAAAAAAAAACAAAAAAGAAAAGAAATCGTAATAAAACAAATAAAATCAATCATCAATTTGTTTAGAATTTTGATTACAATCCTTCATTATGAGTTTTTAACAAAAGAAATGACAATACAAATTGTTCCATATACATAATTAAAATGTTCATATTTCTATGTTAAAATTTCCTGCAATTTACGTGGCAAATCGATGATTTTCGAACTTTTCGAAATCTTTCTAAATAGCAAACTAATAAGTAATTTCATTAAAATTCTAATTTACACATTCTTTTGTACTGGAATTTGGAATATTTCTATTTTACAGTTCTTCATTTAATAATTTGAAAAATTCAATTTTGCAAATTCAATTTATTGTTGCCATTTTCTTATATGTCAATATATGTATATAAACATATGTATATACACATGGCTGAATATAAAGCAACTTCCATAATTGCATTTATTCATCTCAAACATCTTCCGCATAGTATGACAACGGCAACTTACTAGTGTACATACAACAACAACAACAACAACAACAACAACAACAACAACAACAACAAATTTATTACCAAAAACTTGAAGTTATGAAGAAAAATTTCCTCTTTTCTATGTATCAACTCATAGCTACGTAGTAGTTGCATCATAGAGAGAAGCCAACAACCAAACCATCATCCGACAGTCAACAGTCAACAAGCAACAGCTAACAACAGTCAACAAAATGCAAAAATAATATTTTCCAATGAAGCATGCTAATGAAAGAGCACACGGAAAAATCTTAGTAATTATATTTTTCAAAAAAACAAAACAAAACAAGCAACAAATATTATAATGAAAATAATAGTAATATCAGGAAACTTTATAAAAAAAAAATTAATACTAAAAATTTAGTTACAGTTATATATATATTTTTTTTTTATATTTCGGTAGGTTTTTGAATTTCTTAGTTGTATGCAAAATTTCGAATTTTATCAAGAAAATATGAAATTAACAATTACTGACTGTCAGCTTGATGACTTCATATTTTCGAACGGATAAGTTTGTCTAGGAGGTATGCGTGGTTTTTATTCGATTCAAATATTTCCATTAATTAAAATGGAAATATTTTCATTTTCCATTTCATTTCCATTTTCAAATATTTCTATTAATTAATTAATATAAACTTTTAGTTTCAACTTAATGACCGTAATTAATTTCCTGCGGAACGTCGGAAAATACATATCCAGTAACATACATTTGTATGGGAAGTAGGTGTGGTTCTATTCGGATTTCACTCATTTTCTATTCTATCTATTCAATGATTAGACTAACTTTATATACCGAATTTTAGTTCGGTAGCTTCATATTTTCGAGCGCAAAGTGTAAAAATATGCATTCAACGACTTACTTTTGTATAGGAGGCAGGCTTGATTTTCATGCGACTGCGTAATTTTTTGGTTTTATAGTTTTTGTGATAAGAATAACATTTCATATCAAGTTTTAGCCGGAGAGCTTCATATTTTCGAGTGCAAAGTGTAAAAACATGCATTCAACGTCTTCCTTTTGTATAGGAAACAGGCTTGATTTTTATTCGATTACATAAATTTTTTGATTATATAATTTTTGTGATAAGTGTAACTTTTTACATTAAATTTTAGTCGGAGAATTATATAATTTTGAGCGCAAAGTGTAAAAACATGCATTCAACACCTTACCTTTGTATGGGAAGTAGGCGTGGTTTTTATACAATTACGCCCATATTCTAATACATTAATTTTAAGGCAAAAATAACTACTCATACCAAGTTATAGTTTTCACGCTTTGCGCTGAAAAATATAAAGATATTTTCAACGTGTTTTCAACGTCTTAGCTTTGTATGAGAGGCAGGTGTGATTTTTATCCAATTTCGCAAATTCATCAACTCTTTATTTTTATGATGAATAATAAACATATGTACAAATGTTCAGCTCAGTCATTATATACTTACGGCAGTTATCATACGAACAGATCGAGAGGCAGTGATAGTACATAGATTTTGATTCTTATCAAAATCTTTATACTTTTCCACAAAAGTCACCTCTCCATATGAGTGTTACAATCGAAAGCACACAATTAATATACTCTTGAATCTTTGAGTGTAGAACATAATGATTTTTGAAACCCTATCTTAACTCAGAATTTAGAAAAATTTTCATTCAATATTGTTTAATAAATTCTATTTCAATTTAATCTAGTTTATTTCTTATGACTTTCTCTTTTGCTTGAGTGTATCTATTTATGACTGTTTGTTGTATGTATGTATATCAAGCTGCATTGCAATGCAATGAGTTATAATATTTGCCAACAATAACAACAACAACAACAATATACATATGCTGTCGTAAGTATGCTGCCTTCAATATTCCTTGATGCAATGGCACAAGTAAGAATGATTTCATTAAATTAAATTCCATTTGTTCGTCGTTGTTGTTGTTGTTGTTGTTGCTTTTTGGTTTGCTCAACGTCACTCTTCTATGAAGCGAAATGTGATGCAAAATATCATCAAAACTATTTATTAACACCGTCTGGCATATGAACACTCACACACATACACACACACACACGCACACAACAACAAATAAATGCATATATATAAATTGACATACATATATGTACACGTATACACGTATATATATGTAAAGTTGAATGAGCCAAAATATTCCTTGCAGCAATAACAACTATGTATAGCATTGAATCTGCCCGCTGTGTTGGTTGGTTGCTGTTGCAATTACTTTATTGCTTTTGCTGTTTGCAATTGTATGTACATACGTACCTAAACATATGTATATATTAGGAAATGTTGCTCCTGTTGTTGTTGTTGTTGTTATTATTATTACCCATAGTGTCTTCATATGAATGTAAATCTGCTTTGTGAATATTTGATTGATAAAACTTTCTAAAAATCTTTCTATACATCGAAAATACAAATTTTGATAATACAATAATGCACAAAGTGTGTTCTCAAAAGTTACGGGAACAATGCTCAATAGCCTTATATAGTGACGTCATCTATTAACATATGATATGAGTGAGTTTTGTGGTCTGCAGTTTTACGAATATTTTTTCACTTTCGAATTGTCATTTTTACAAAGTTCGCCACCACAGTTCAAGCTTATTAAACACCATTTCGAAAACTTTTGAAACAATCTGTATGCTTATGTAGCGATATGCTAAATTAAATACATACAAATTTAAAATTTTATGATATTTTTTATTAAATTAAATAAATCAACATAAATTTAAGTTACAAAAATAGTTTAAATTTAATCAAAAAAAAAAAAAAATATATATAGGTATATAAAACAATATTAAAAAAAAATAATAAAAATAAAAATAAAAATAATGCAAATAAAAAAAAAGAATAAATTTATTTATTAAATTAATATTATGTTTGATCTTTTATATCATGTATTCATAAATTAAACCTATTAACATATTAAGTAGCATTTAATTCTATATGTACGTGCTCCCCCCCTTCCCAGATTTATACGAATATATGCATTTTATTCCCATCTATCCCAAAAGTCATTAATCATTCATGCATTTCAATTTTTCCATGTTTTGTGTTTTTTGTTTTTTTTTTTTGCGCATAATTTTATTTGCCATAAATTTCCACACGAAACATTAAGCCATAATTGTACTGTGATTGTAATTTAATATTGACAAAATTAAATCCAGGTCCACCAGAATAAATTGTTGCATGTCCGCCAGTGCCATTTGTCACTTGATCGAAGGCGCGTATACCAGTAATTATGCGTCCATTACCAACACCCTATGTAAATAATTATAAAATTATTTTTTTAATATTTTCCATAAAAGTATGCAACGAGCAGGTATTATGATTTTGTTGAAGAAATTAATATTTGGACACCAAAAAAGAAAAAAAAAAGCCTGTGTATCGCATATTTTATAAATAGACAGAGTCACATGTATATTTGCACTACTAGCGCCATCCTACCTATTTTGGACATTCAAACAATACATTGCCACATACAATAAAGAACAAAATTATCAATGTTAATGAATACAATTTGGTCTTTGCTATAAATATAGAATGCCTACTATACTACAGATCACTGATCTCATAAATCATACACACACACATTATAAATATAATAGAAAAAAAAAATCACTAATTAATCATTTCAATTTAAATATTTGAGATATCTATTAATACATATTTAGTAAAATAAAATAAGTCGTTGTACTAATAAAAACGATGAGATCAGTGAACTGTACCAATATACATCTGACAATTTCTGGTCTGTGGTAATTATTAACTCTACTTCAATATTTAAAATGAGTCTCAAATTTTTTAATTTAAAATTTAAGACAAAAATATTTAAAATTATTTTTTATTTATGCATTCTGAATACCAATTAAATTTTTAGCAATGCTTCGATCATTTCGCTTTGCAACAGGAGCAACAGAAGGTACCATACATAATATCACAAATGATTCTCTAGGGAAATAGTATTAAAAGATCTTATAATTTTCATTTTTTTAAAATTTTTTTCCAACAAAAAAAATTCCATTTTTATTTCTCAGAAAAATTTAACAAAAAAAAAAAAAAATAATAAATAAAAATACCACCAGAAATGGCGATCTTCCTATCGATCATTTCGTACTAAATAAAACAAAAATTAAGGTAAATAAGCCTAAAGGGCTTCTTATAGATATATCGGGAAAACCATAAAAGTTATTTTATTCTTACTTCTTCTTCTACAACTCGAAATGTACTGCCCATTGTATGCGAGTACTGTCTCAAAACCTCAAAATTAACATTAGATTTTATTATAATCATATAATTTGCAAAAATCGTATTTTTGTTCATAAAGTCAACTAACAAAACAAATTACGGATCTATATAATACGATCTCCAGGTTTTTTTTAAGTTCAGTAAGTCCCGATACATCTAAAGCTTTTAAAAGAACTCTGTGACAAAGCTCAGGTAAATTGATGTCGCAAGAGTTCTGCCTTTCGGAACCGGGTAAAATAAGTAGATCCCTATAATACTGTCCAAAATTTAAGACGCACACTAGTAATGGAGCGTTTCGGGGCTTTAAGCGCCACATATTTATTTTTTTTATTTATTTTTAATTCCCGGTACTTATTATTACTGTTGCAATATATCGTAAATAAGCATACAAGAAGGTAGTATTAGCAATTTTTTCATAAAATCGACCTATTGGATTCGTATATTGGATTGTCGGAAAAGTCATGACGCATTTTTGGGTTAATTATCAAAAATGATTTATGAATATATTGCACAAATTTCAATGAATTAAGTCTATGTTAGCCATTTTGATGTATAACTCATTTCCATCTCTTATCAAGTTGCATAATTCTGAGTGCTCGTAAAAGGAAAGAATTGGATGATAGCGCTATTTGAAAGCCTCATCAAAATCGAACGATCTACCATTTAAAGCGTTTTGCATGGAAAGTAGCAAATAGAAGCTGAATGGTTCAAGATTCGTTGATTATTTTGGATTATGGACAGGACTTCCTATTTAAGCTATTGATGAGCTGCTTATATTTTATATTGAATCTTGCATTGTAATGGTGGAACACAGAGTCGTTGAAATTTCTCAGTTTTGTCCATTTTTCTGCAACATATATGTTTAAATCAACAAATTTCAATATAATGGTCATTTTCAAATTAAGCAATTGCTTCGTGTGTCATGGAACTATCGATGTTTTACTCGTATGCTATTCCAGATTCTATAGCAGTTCTCGTTAATTGATTGAATTACAATATGCCTCCGAATCAATTAACGACAACTGCAATAGAAGATGGAATAACATAAAATATTGGTAATCCCATCACACACGAAGTAATTGCTTAATATGAAATAGACTGGCTACCGGCTTTGGTTGTCGTTTTGGGTGGCAATAATTTTTATCACTGCATCACTGCATCGCTTATGTTAATTATTGTTGCAAATAAACAATTTTTCATCGTCGATCACAATGATCGCGGTTTGAGCATGCTACGTTTTTCGCTTTCGTGTTTCAGGTGGGTGTTTGAGTGAATGTTTTTAGCGGTGAATTAGATCAAATTTTCCAGTTCATGATGAGTTCTAGCTTTCTGGGATCGTCGTAGATAGTTGAACATGGCTGATGTCACATGGCTGTGACATGATTTTGAGAAAATCGTGATTTCGAAATCTGATCTGGGATAGCAATCCTTGGTCCGAACCCAGGAGGTGATCCAGAGTCCGGCTAACATTCCGTCGCGGAGACCCAATTGCAGTGAGTACGGTTCCGTGCCGGAGACCCTATTGCAGTAAGAATGGTTTGAATGATTAGTGTCACTGCATTGTTATGATTTCTCTCATGGCAAATTTCTTCGAACAGTGACTTTATGTCGCCGTCATTAATCTTAGTTGGCCTTACTGATGACGATCGTGAGCTTCAAAATCTCCAGCATGTTATTTGCCACACCACTTTTGGCACTGATCATTTTATAGATTGTCACTCGCATAAATTTCACACAATTCTTCATATGCCAGCCGTGCATTGTTCCCTTTGCGAATATAATATATGTGGAAGTTTTTCATTTTGAAGTTGGTAAAAATCGAAAGATGTGATTATATCAAACACTTTATTTTTTGTAAAGTGAAGTTTGAGCATTCATATGCATAATTTAAATTGATATCGATGCAGCTAATGGTATAAAAATATATACGACGCCATTAATTGAAGAATACATCATGCCTTTTTCGGCAATCGAATATAAATAAGTACATTCCAAAATTGAATTGTTGTTCTTATTTAATTGCAATATCAATATTGTTATCAAAATAAAATTTCGTTCATGCAAGAAACAATCGAATAATTCTGACGCCATCGAATTCACAGTCATCAGTCATATTGTACTTTATATTATTTGTATATAAATATTTATTTACTTATTGAACTCCATTTGAAACTAAAAGCAAAATGACTGTATTTCCTTTGAATTTTTATAATTATATGTATGTATGTAGATTTATAATTTTTTGCATATATTTTGTATGTATGAATATATTTAATGTATAATAGTAAGTGCAAAAAATTTCGTTTTCGCTTGCCTCGATCACTACTACAAGAGTGTGCTTATCAAATTCAAAATAAATCAAAAAGGCACAAGGGAATTTGCAAAACATTTCCGGTACGCGCGTAAAATGCGATTCAATTTCAAATTATAGAAACGCAAAAAAAACAAAAAAGAAAAGAAAAGAAGTATCGCGATTCAAATCTATTAATCAAGAAAATATTAATTTTAAAAAATTTTATAGTGATTAATGATAAAAAGCAACAAGAAAACAATAAACGCAATGTATGAATAGTAGCTTGAGATTCTGTCTACAGAACAAGATCACGATCATTTTTTTTTTTTAATTTTATGCTGTAAAAATAAAGATCGCGTGACATTTCCAAAAACGAGATACACAAGCTTCTTCTTTTTCGTATATAAAATATACAGCGATAAGAAACAACGCATAAGCAGTTTTTATATTTACTATAATATTGTCTTGGTTTTTCTTCAACAACAACAAAATTTTGTGAATTAATTTGAGTGATCTTTTTTTTTGTTTTTGATTTTCTTACATTTTTCGGAAATACAATTTCACGATTTACATATTTCTCTGGTGATGAACCATTATGTACATTTTCCACATGCAATAATTGTGCTGAATTTGTAATATTGCCCCATGTGCTTGAGACTGCATAAGCCGTTGCAATAATATAGACGATCATCGTCAGACTACTTAGACTAAGATTCATCATCATAATTGACGTTTTCATGATTGTACGACGTCGTTAATATTTATTAATGTTTATTAATAGATATTTAGCTATTTTTAGATTATTAATTGTTTTTTTTTTTAGTTTTCAATTCAATTTAGTTTATAATAAAGTCAGTATTTATGATGATGCCATTAAGAGAGACACAGATAAAGCAATGTGTCAACAAGAGTAAAAAAATACTATTAAATTTATATTAAATATGTAATTAAATGTACGTATTATCAATTATCAATTGAACTAATGATAAGAAAATTCATATAAATGACGCGCTTTTTAAATGTAATGCTATTGGAGTACTTTTCTCTTTCACGAAATATAAACTCGTATTTTTTTTTTTGTTGAATTTTTTGCCTATATATATATTCCGTTTAAATGATCCGTTTATTTCAAGTATGTATTTAAAACTAATTTCAATTCTGAAATTACACTCAGCTCAAAGCATTTCTGATGGAATTTCTTTTTCTGAAGCTACACTTTTGAGTTTTCATTCGAGCACTCGATGCTTGAATGTACACTGGAAAAAATATATGTTTTCATACTACTTAGTTTTCATCAGCAAAGTGGTTTTATATCAGTAAAGTGATTTGTTTCACAGCGTCTTTCTTTGTGAAATAATCTGATAATTTTATTTTAATCCAAAGTACAAACTCTGAGGTTGGTGATGGAACACAATATCTGTCAAATGCCCTCCGCTAACGATGCTGATAAAAATTTTCATCATATTTTCGCATAATTGTGGCTGTATCACGCGAATAACAGCTCTAATATTGTCTTTGAGTGCTTCAATATTTGATGGAGCAATGGCGTAGACTCTATCTTTAACGTACCTCTAAAGAACAAAAGTCTAAAGGTGTCATGTCACATGATCTCGGCGGCTACTCAAAGTCTCCATTTAGAGAAATCACACGTACAGGTAATTTTTCAAGCAGTAGAGCCATTTTTTTACCAGCTCTATGACATGTGGCGACGTCCTGCTAAAAATAAACGTTGTCCACCTCCATAGCATCAATTTCATTCCAAAAAAAGTCAATCCACATCGTTAGGTAACGCAATCCATTCACTGAAACGGTCGTACATGCATCATTAAAAAAAAAAATCGCACAAAACTGTCTCTCGTTGTGAATGTAGAGATTGTTCGATCATTTCACTTGGGCTTTCGGAGCACCAAATGCAATAGTTTTGCTTATTCGCATACCCAGACAGATGAAAATGAGCCTCATCACTCGGAATAATTTTGTTTGAGAAATCATGAGCTTCTTCATACATTTCAAGTACCCAATCAGCTAATGTTCGGCCGTTTCCATGGTCTAAAGGATTCAATTCTTGTGCTAACTGTACCTTAAAAACAAGCTGGCCATGATATTTATGCAAAATTCAGTGCGAAATAATATTGGATAGACCCAGTTACTATAATCGTCTGGAAATTGACAAGCCTGCGTTTCCAGCCACACTCTCAGCTACAGCTGTGATATTTTCAGTTAACCCAACCGGACAAGCACGAGTTGCAGTATTTAAATTACTAACTAGTCGTCCTAGATGTTAGAATTTTTTCGATTAATTTCATTATAGCTGTGCAAGAAGGCACTTGTTGATAGCTTTATGAATCATCTTGGTAATATTTTCACTGTTTTTGCAGTGAATTTTTACTATTTAAATGCAATCTGAAAATCCCATTGTCAAGTGTCAACTAATGACAGTTGTATGTTGACATCTGAAAAAATAATGGGAAATTTAAAATGACACCTCTTGTTGAAATACCCTGTGCTTACGTACATATTTCTACAAAATTATTCTAGAAATTTGTTAACGTTTTTAAAAAAAGTTACTTTTTGCTATTTCTCATCTTTTTGAGGCTGAAGCACATATACTATTTTTCTCAGGCACTTTAATCTTATGGAGGACGTACATATTTTAGTCATCTATTTATTTATTTCTTTTTTGTATTGCTAACTTTTCGATTTGCTGGTCATATCTATTTGGTTCAATAAATTCTTTTCATATTGAATATACTCAATGTTTCTAAACATTTTATAAAAATGTTGCTTAGGCAATTTGGTATTCTAATCAATTTTGACAGTGACAAGGGATATGAACAATTATTTTGGTATTGCAACAATTAATTGGAAATTGACTACAACTTTTCGAAAACATTTTTATGTTATATATTTTAATGTTGTTGCATACAATTTTCACATTGTAGTGGTAATAATCTCGCTAAAGCTAAATCTTGCAATATCGTTAAATAAGGGTCAATCTTACTAGGAGGTGAAAACATTTTGCGACATTAGTTATTGTTAGCAATACTGATTTGCCGCTATTATGATTTTCCAGAATATTTCTGTATGTTATATTCCTTAATTTCAAAATACAATATATTGGTCATGAAAATGTCATAATGTATGGTGTCATGCATACGCCATCGCAATAGGATTAAACGCTATATATTTTGACAGATTACAGTACAGTTTATATTAAAAAATTACACATGGTATACATCAAAATGACCAATCCTTAATAAATGTGCATTAATTAATCAAAAATGTTTACAGTGTAATTTTAGTATTCAAATACGTTTGTATCGTATAAAAAGAAACGCGTCATATTCTGAATGTTTCCCATGTTCATTGACTCAATACAAGTATACACTATATAATCGTAAATACATACTTACATATGTACGTACATATGTATGTATGTAAAATCTCAAAAGTATATATTACCATAGCTCTTATCATTAAATTTTAGTGAGTCGAATATGACAACAATTATGCGTTCTCCAGTAGCATTTCATATACTACGAACATATGAAGGCACTATGGTAAAAACATGATAAGTGTAGTCGAATTTTTTTGAAAGATTCAACTGAGGAAGTGTGTATGTTTCATTCACTCTTATATTTTAAAATTCAAATTTTAATATGCTTTTACCGCAGCGCCTTCATATTATGAATTTCTTCAAAATTCACATTAGAACATTCTATTTTAAACTCGGAAATATAATTAGTCATCGCCTAATGCAAGCGAAATAATTATTTATATACAAATGACATATTAGAATGGGAAGCACGTGTAGTGCGTTGATAAAGCATATTACAATAAGGTACTCTTTGTTGATATTTTGACATAATATATATGTATTACAAACAAATTTCAATAATTATCACACCGGATGGCTAACATAAGTAGACCAATCAATTAGTAATAAAACTGACCATTTTAATTAAGGTATAAAACTCAAAAATAAATGCTAACGTAAAACCATTTTAGAAAATCGTAGAGGATTGATTAAAGAACATGAATCAATTTATTAGCTTATCACAATGTGCACAAAAGTAAGAAAACAAAAACTTCAAAATTCTCAAGTGTCTGTGATAAGAATGATAAGAAATGTTTGCCAATAAAAAATCACAATAATTTCACAACTAAAAAAAAAATTTAACAGAATTAAACGTGATAGAAAAGCAAAAATTAAATCATATTTTTCTTCAGTTCTCAGAAAATAAGTGATAACTTTCTCCTCCAGTACGATCACATTTAATGCACATATAGCCTAATGTAAAAATAAATAGTATGCAGATAAATAATGCAGAAATTATTGCTATTCAATTGACAGAATATGAAGGGGAAATAATAAAAAAAGGTGTATAAAAAAAATTAATAAAACTATATGATACAGTTATACGATTCGACTCGATTATTGCTTTAACTTGATCATCAGAACAATGCAGTATAATTGACTGTATTAAAATTAAAACATATTTTTGAACTTGACCCATTTTAGGTGGTTAGTTAAGAAAAGAGTACTTTCCAGATAGGTTCGTTCCTTTGGGATTTTCTCGAGAGTTCTTATCTTGATAAATAGCCTTCTGGGAGTATTCTGCTCTGAAAACACTATTCCCCAAGCGTAATCAGTCGCTACCCCTCTGAAATCTGCCTTTTCAATGTATGAAAAAACGAATACGTTCCGTAGTTAATACCTACAGAACTACTTCAAATATAGGCACTCAAGAGGTAATTAGTCTACAGAAAAAGTAGAAATAATTTCTTGAGATTATAGGCTAATGTGTGCATTAATGTCGAAAAACGATTTTAGAAGATGTTGCACAAATTTGTGCATAAATTTGTAATTTTTTTCGGCATTGATGCAAAGCGTCTACTGATACTTCGACATCCGTCATAAAATTGTATTTTCACCATAGGCATATTTTACGTCTAATTTTGAAACCTAAAAAAGATTTCAAATAAACTGAGTTGAACAAATTCACCTCAGAATTAATCATGTTTGATGGACAAAAGGCACCACTTGATAAATAATCTTGATAGGAAAAGAATTGCTGTCTTCATGTAAAATTGCTTAATCTTATTTTATTCACAAGCCAATTATCATACTTTGACAAGCATGCCAACGATTAATTGTTAGTTGAACAATCTGATTAATTAATTATTCGATGAATCAAAATATTGATTAATCGAATAACAAATTATTTGAATAATCATGATTTCAATTAATCAAAAATATACATTATTCGTTTAATCTGAATAAAATTATTCGAATAAAATTTTATTTTATATATTCAAAATATTTTTTCCACAAGTGAAGAAGACATATTTTTTTATAGTCACAAGTAAGAAAGCATTTGAAATTTTTATTTCAATAGAACCTTTCAAAAATTAAGGAAGGCTAATAGTAAAATTTGGTTGATTAATCAAAAATTAGATTAATTGAACATTTTGTATTTTGTTTAACCAAATTTTGGTTAATCGAATAACTGATTAATCAGATTGTCTGACTAAACGATTAATCGCTTGAAATAGAACGCTAGAAATATATAAATCAAAGGCATTTTCTTTGATTTTCAACACAAATAAAATTTAGAATTTTATTAATTCAAATGAAATATTCACAGTGTGAGAATACAAACGGTAGTGCGTCGTTGTTATAAAGATCATTTTACTTTCTTTATGCATTTCAACAATAAAAACAAATTCTTTCTATTATTTACGATTGGTTACTATGGCGCATTGAACTTACTCAACAGATTTCAGACTCTTGGAATTTTGGAAAAAGAAATACATATTATATTTTCATGGAGCCCATATGGACATGGTATCTGCGAAGTTTCAGTGGAATGCTGTTTATCGAAAGGTTGTGATGGCACTCATGCAGAGATCATGTGCATTATTAGATTGGCCTTTATTTGTACGAGCAATATTTTATAATCTCGCATAGATGACAATTAAGTTTCCACAATTCGATATCGTAACATATTTATTTTGCCAGAATTTTTAAGCATCTCGGAAAAATATTTCAAACTACAATGAATAATATAAATATGTATTACGCTATAATCCAGATGATCTTGTTGTTTCAGATTGTAATGACATTTTCTACACCAAATGCACTGACTTTTCAATGAAGAGAGACGGAGTCAGATAATTTCCGGCAGTATTGCGGATTAAATAAACGGCTGATTGCTGTTTTATTAGGTCTGCTCACTTACATTACTATCACTATCAATTTCTGTCATCTGTCACTCTCGATATGAGAAAATCTACAAGAAGTACGTGATGTGAAAACTATCAGAAACTTGTAAATTGACTTTCACAGTTCGTAATTGACAGCTGGAATTATTTGTTCACCAACGTTTTTCATGTTGAAAACTGTTAACAATTGTTGAAAGCTTTTTGTAAGCGAACACACCTATTGATTTGTAAGTTAGATCGAGAAAAATTCATAATACAAATTTTTCAGCAGTGTTGCCATCGCAAATTGCCCTAATCCTCTATAATTTTGAGAATTAACTCGTAGAGTAAATGCGGATTAGCTGCAGTTAATGCCCGAGTTAATTTGAATTAACTCGGTAATCCGGAATTAGGCTGCCGTCTGTCTAGGCTATTATATTGTACTTCATAGTCAAGATATTGGAGTTGCAACAAACTCAATAACTTTTCACACTTTTTTTTTTGTGGTGTTCTATTCAAAGTAAAGTGTGTTCTGTTGTAAAATAAACATATGAATGCATGCATACATAAATCTATGCATGATATGTGTTCGTGTTTACATATGTACTTGTGTGTTGCACCAGAGAATTACAACCGCAACAACAACAACAACAACAATTGATATATAAAAAATCTTTTTAAACAACCGGTGATGAATTGAGGTTTTCCGGTGCCTGGAAGTAATTTTAGCGTGCAATAAATGAAAAATTTTAAATTCCTCAGTCACGATTTGAGCTTTGAATATATAGTAAAAAGTAATCCATTATTTTTGAATTCAATTGTAGGTTTTATTTAGCATAGTTAGAATCATCCGATTTAGGTCATCGTTTGCACCGTTTTGTTCGATAACTTATTGCCATTTTGAAGGTAATTTCATAATGCCACTCTCATAGAAACCATCGTCCCTATTGGCAAAAAACTGGGACACTCGATTTTTACAAGCATCTCTTGAGGCGAATTTTTCACCAGCAAAATCATTCGCCATAGACCGGAACAGGTAATAATCACTTGGTGCCAGGTCCGGACTATAAGGTGGATGCATAAGAACCAATCCAACCACCCAAACTCCCGGAGCTTCTGGCGAGTCACTATCGATGTGTGTGGCCTGGCGTTGGCCTGATGGAATACAATTCCTCTCCTATTGGCCAAAGCTGGCCGCTTCTAGACGATTGCTTCCTTCAGACGGTCCAATTGTTGACAGTAAAGGTCCGAATTAAGAGTTTGGCAGCAGAGGAGTTGCTCATAGTAGATGATTCCCTGCCAATCCCACCAAACACATAGCAAAACATTCCTGACCGTCAATCCTGGCTTGGCCATCTTTTGCGCCGGCTCACCGCGATTCGACTACGACCGTTTTCGCTTGACGTTGCCGTAAGTGACCCACTTTTCATCACCAGTAACCATCCGCTTCAGATATGGATCGATTTTGTTGCGATTCAGCAGCGATTCGCAGATGGAAATTCAATCCATGAGGGTTTTTTGCGTTATCTTGTGTGGCACCCATACATCGAGCTTCTTTTTGTATCCAGCCTTATTTAAATGGTTCCAAACGGTTTTTGGTCGAATGTTTAGCTCATGGGCAAGAGAAACAGTGCTTACATGACGGTCAGACTCGACGATTTCCATTATTATATCGATATTTTCGACTCTATTTTGGTTCTTACAGTACCAGGACCATAAACACTATTCACATTTTCTGCCGTCTGGCTTGCGTTTTCGCTTTTATCGAAGGAAAACTGTAAAATATGGGGTATTTTCTCTTTACTGGTGTCCATCTTTGACGCGTGCTCAAACAATACTGAGTCAAGCAATCACAAAACTGCCTGAAAAGTTCATTTAGTACGAATTGGTTTCTAACGCCATCTAGCGTAACCCGATCGCACTTATATAACGCGAGATACAGATTACTAAAGCAATCTATTGGAAAAATAATGCATTTCTTTTTACTACACCTGATATGCTTTGATAATTTTTATAATGTATGTAGAATGTATGTATTATGCTAATCAAATTTATAGGAATATATATTTACGGTAGTAGATTTAATTATTTCGAAATATTATTTCTTCATTTTGTCTGTCTTTGGTGGACAAATTTGAGTAGGCGGTTTTTTTATAATTTTTTTTTTTAAATTAAGGAATTGTGAACGTTATTCCGTTTTACTAAGAAATTTTTAAATTAAAACTTAGTGTATTTTCACCGCAGCACCTTCAATTGCAATTCTATGAAATTCACAAAATAATAATAATCTATTTTAAACTCGGAAATACGATTAGTCATCGCGCAATGCAAACGAAACAAGTATTTGTATGTATATATGTATATGTCTAGTGCATTGATAAAGAATATTGCAGGAACTACCTTATTATAATTGCTTATACATAGTTGCATGTCAAACATATTCAATAATTATCAAACCGGATGACTAACGTAAGTGGAACAATTAATAAATAATAAAATTGATCGATCCAAATATACATAAAAATCAAAAACAAATAATATCATAAAGAAGCACTTTAGGAAGTAGCAGAGAATTAATGAAAGCACCTGAATTAATTTAATTGCTTATCACAATGCGAACAAAAGTAAGAAAACAAAAACTTGAAAATTCTCCACTATCTCAGATAAGGATGATAACAAAAAGGTTGGCAAAAAGAAATCAACATAATTTCAAAAAAAAAAAAAATAGAATGAAAAATTACCAGAAAAGCAAAACAGCATATAATTAAATAATACATATTTCTTTCGTACTATCGCAAAAACAAAAAAAAAAATAAAAAACTGATAACTTTCTACCTTAGTACGATCACTTACTTATCTATCACAAAGTTAATTTCTATATAAATGTATTAAACTTCGTAACAACGACAACGGTAGAAACAGTATTAACCTTGCATTCGAGAAATACACATCCGAAAATGAAATTATTCCTCAGTATTCTTAGTATAATTGCTTTGGCCGTTGTTGCCCATACATCAAGCGTTTCATGGGGACGTCGTCTTGGCGGTGATTATTTATTATCACGTGAAAATGTTGTACGTCAGCCATTGAAGAATAATTATTGGAGTGTTAATGTTGATTTCCCCAGACCGGTAAGTTGTCGAAATTACTATAGAATATTGTCACAATATTAATATTCTCTATTTCTACTTCTACAGGGTCAATATAATTCTCGCAATATTACGGCTATTTATGTTTACGATCGTTTCACCAATAGCTCTGGCGCTCATCCCTCCTTATGGTCTGGTGGTCCTGGCTGGCGTTCAGCAACCGTCAATTTGAAGAGTCAATATGCACGCGGTATAAATACATCGGTGGAATTTTATGGCAGATAAAAGTTTCCAAAATTATTGTTGTTTAATTAACAGAATATGAAGGGAAAATTAACAAAGGCTCTTTTGTGAAAATGAAAACAAAAAATGTTTGATTCTATATATAACTTTAAATGGCACTTTGTTTTGAAGCAACAAATAGCATTCTAATTGTTTCGATTTATTGATTTTTCGTTCGAGAAGAACTAAATACAACTCTATTCTTCAGGAATAAATTTCATTGTATGGCAGTTACCTAGTCTCTCTTTCTGTGGTGCCTGATAGGTTAGGTTAGGTTAGAGCGGCCGACCTCTCTGACGAGAGAGCGCACATAGGCCATATTTATGCCCGTTGTGATACCGCCACGCAGATGATCCCTCCACCTAGTTACTCGTTGAACCAACCGGAATATTGAATATTGAGGACCTATGAGGCAGTGACCAGTGACCACTCCCACATAAGTCAAGATGTCTACCTTATTAAGATAGGCAAGTTTGCGTGAACGTTTCTTGCTGAAACGGGGGGCCACAGCAATTTCGCCGTCCTACAGATGGGTGTATCCGTCCAAGTTTCAGGAAAACGTTGGTGGTGATAACCTCCAAATTATGCCTACACGTGGCTATGGGGATCACTAACCGAAAATTCTCCTGGGTTAGAGACTTGTTTGTACCCAGTTTTGCAAGCTCATCGGCTATGCAGTTACCTCGTTTACCCCTGTGTCCGGGTACCTAGCCATGCACTAGGCTAGGTAACGAATTTTTTATCAACAGATTGTTTTGTCTCACAAACTCTGTGGTACGGCATTTTCTACATCTATTCTAAATTCCTTATTTGTGGAATAATATTGGACATCTACATTATTTATTTCGATATTAATTATGAAGCCAAGTAGGAGTTTTCAGTAAGAATATAACATCATATGAAATACTTATATCTTATGAGAATAGATGATTAAGGAAATTCAAATGTCACTGATATAGAACTTTACCCAAGAAGCAAGGATTTTACATATATACAAAAATAAAATATACTTTTATGTAAATGCGCATCAAGCGCATACAAGCAGAAGTAAAAGTTTGCTCTAAATGATCGTTTAGCTTGATATTAAAAGTTGAATAAAGTAAGTATAAAGTTGCAGCAAACTTAAATTTTTTTCTCTTATTTTTTTTTTTTGTTTTTTTTTTTTTTTGTTTATGATATTCTGTTCAATCTCACAAAATGCATACATAAATCTGTACATAATATGTGTTCGTGTTTACATATGCACTTGTATGTTCAACAAGACAGCAACTGCCCCAACAACAACAACCACTGATATAAATTAAATAATTTCCAACATTTTTCATTATATGGTTATCGTGTATGAGACAGGTACGAATTAAGGTATTGCGGCGCCTGATGCTGAAATTAATTTAGCGCTTTGACAAACTTTAGAAAAATTATAAGTCAAATATTTTAAATTTTTACACTTTTAATTTTCATCACATCACTGTTTGTCGTAATTTTATTGATCATTTATTCATATTCAAAAATCATTAAATATAATTTGCAAACAGTTCTTCCGAATATTAGGTTTAATATTGCGAATTTTCTCATCCAAAATCCTTTGATTATACGAATATAGTATAATAACAATCTCTCACTGCAGTATGATGCCTCAGACAATCGCCTTTAGGCTAATTCGTTACTGGTGTGCATCAATAACACTCAAAACAGCACTTAGCCAATAAGTAATTTACGACGTGTTGCAAACGATGTATAGCAACATATACCATATGCATGTAAGGAACATATATAGATCTCTGTATACATGAGTATCATGTTGCTACTATCATCGTCATGCATGCTGCACGTGTTGTCATGCATGTTTTTCTCTCTTTTTCTCCCAAAAAAGAAAAAAAATCATGTCTAGCATGCATTTTGTGACTATAAATTCTGCTGGTTATATTTTGGTCGTCTAAGTATGAACATAAATATATAAAAAGAAATTCCCACCACCATCGCCACAACGACAACAAACTTTATAAATCTTTATTGTTGTTTATTTGTCATTCATTTCATTGAGAGAAATTAAATTACGATGTAACTTTTTGTTTTTTTTTTTTTTTCTACATCACAATCACGCTCTAACATATTTTTGTTTAATGCTTTTTTAATTTGTCATAAAAGGAATTGTACAAATTACATATTATTTGTATTTTGAATGTATCCATTTTGTAAAACATGCGCGGGAGGGTATTTACAATAAATGTTTACTACTCTTCCTAATGGTATTGTATGTAAATAAAATACGAATTTTAAGCATTTGAATATCTCATGTTGAACATCATTTTTATTGGGCATTAATGTATGTTTTTTTTGCCTCCTTAACGATACTGATGTTTCACGGTGAGAAGAAATTATAGGAGTATATTTATACCCTGCATAATGCAATATGCATGGTATATTCATTTCGGTCAGATGTTTGTGTCCACTTAAAGGAATCTCCGGAGATATAGACATAGATATATATTCGTGATCAGCGTCGATTAAATTTTCGATTTAACGATGTCCGTCCGTCCGTCCGTCCGTCCGTCCGTCCGTCCGTCTGTCTGTCACCTGGCTGGTTCGCACGATAACTTGAGTAAATATTGAGCTATTTCGATGAAATTTGGCATAAGTAATCTATGATCCAAGGGTACGGAGGGGATTGATATTGGGCATGATCGGTCAATAACCACGCCCACACCAAGCATTCAAAGCGACTAACCTCGAAATTTTCAAAATCTTTAACTTGCTATAACTCACATAATATACCACTTGGGACAACAATATTTGGCACATAGACTTATATTATACTACTCTATAACCTCGCCAAAAGTGGTTGAGCCACGCCTACTTTTTCGCGTAGCTCTCATACAAAGTGTCTGTACTTCTTTTAAATTGAAACAGCTGTAACTTCTACAATCTTCTGTCCAGAATAACCATAATTGACACTTAGATTAACATGGTAGTCGGAAATAATATGGCAGAAAATCAGTGTGCCACGCCCACTCCTTTTTGGGTCTCCCATACAAAGTTGCGGAAATTAAAAAAAATGTTACCGGTTATAACTTGCAAACTATTCAGCGTAGGACAACGAGATTAAAGGTGTGGATTAGTATTGTACGAGCAACTAGGCTCACAGAAAATGGGCGCACCACGCCCACTGTTTATCGTAGCCGCCATACAAATTTTAAATTGAAACAGCTGTAACTTCGGCAATCTTCCGTCTAGAATAACCATAATTGACACTTAGGTTAATATCGTAGTCGGCAAAAATCTGGCGGAAAATCAAAGTGCCACGCCCACTCGTTCATGAGTCTCCCATACAAAGTAAAGGGAATTAAACTAAAATTATAAGCTCCATAACTTACAAACCATTTAGCGTAGGACAACGAGATTTAAGGTATGGATTAGTATTGTACGAGCAACTTGGCTCACAGAAAATGGGCGCACCACGCCCACTGTTTATTGTAGCTCCCATACAAATTTTAAATTGAAACAGCTGTAACTTCGGCAATCTTCTGTCTAGAATAACCATAATGGACACTTAGGTTAATATGGTAGTCGGAAATAATCTGGCGAAAAATCAGCGTACCACGCCCACTTCTTATTGGGGCTTACATATAAATTGAGGAAATTAAACAAAAATGTTAACCACCATAACTTAGAAATTATTCAACGTAGGACACCAAATTTAAAGTGTGGATTAACGTTGAAAAATTAATTGGATTTACTAGAAAGTGTTAAGCCACGCCCACTTTTATATAGCTCCCATACTAAGCCTCGGAATTATCTTAAAATCCTTTTACTTCGTCAAAGTCAACCATATTTCGGGTGTAAATTAGTAGTATATGCAAAAATTGTTTCTCGAAAAGTGGAAATAAAAGAAAAGTTGGATATTCGAGTAAACTTTTTATATATAAATCTACATATGCAGGGTATAGTTTGGTCGGCCCCAGCCGACTGTAAGGAGATTTTTTTATCTATCAATGTTGTAATTCATACACATAAATGATTTTTTATAGATGGAAAGAGATTAAGAGGATGTTAATATCATTTGAAATCTACCATTGCTGTGAATAAGTAGCATGGCCAGATTGAGGGATGTTCAAAGTGTTCCCTGGAACAAGACGCCCGGTAATGGAGGTGCATAAACGATCGGTATTCGATTGTTCTTGGTTGATTATTTGAGGCACTGATATCATGAGTGATTTCAAGGAGCTAACACTCAGAGAATTTCTAGAATAAAGAATTTTCTCTTGTCAATGGTAGAGTATTAAATGATTGTGATTTTTACTGGGTCATAAAATCCAAAATGTCGGGCGGCAACGTATAGATACCTCATCATCAATGGCCAAGCCGAATCTTCATAGCGAGAAGATCATGTTGTGTATTTGGTGGAATCAGCTGGGTGTAATGTATTATGAGCTATTAAAATCGGTTCAGACTGCCACACTACGCCGATAGAGACAATATAGTTATTTTGCGACATGATAATGTTCGGCCACATGTTGCGGCATCAGTTAAAATGTGCTTAGAAACGCTCAAATGGGAAGTCCTACCACGTCCGCCGTATATCTCATACATTGCTCCTTCCGATTACCACTTGTTCCCATCGATGATACACGGTCTGAAAGAACAGCGCTTTCATCCTTACGAAGAAGCCAAAATTTGGGTAAATTTATGAATTATCTCGAAACATGTCGACTTCTTGCGACGTAGAATTCGTATGCTACCAGAAAGACGGGAAAAAGTAGTGGCTATCGACGGACAATACTTTCAATTTAGAATGTATAATCACAATTTTTCACAATAAAATTTCAATTTTCGAAAATAAACCACATGAAATTATTTATATTCGCAATAAAAAAAAAAATATATATATACCAGGTGTACAAGCTTAAATCCGCTGTTTTTCGGAAAAAAACACATTTTTTTATAGAACCTTCCCCATGGCTGAGTAACACCTAACTGTTCGGCAAGAATTTTTGCGATTGGGTGTCATCCTGCAAATCATGGTCCTCAACTTTTCTGGGTCTATTTTCACGCTTCTTGTCACTCAAGTCAAAATGGCCTTCTTTGAACCGACGAAACCAGTCTCTGCAAGTGGTTTCCGATAGCGCATTGTCACCATAGGCCTCCACAAACATTCGATGCGACTCAGCAGCAGATTTCTTCAAATTGAAGCAAAAAAGTAGAGCTTCCCGCATATGCTCTTTTTCTCGCACGAAACTAGACATGATTATACGAGGAAAATTGTATGTTGTTGTATGAAATCACTGATGATGTTTACTAATTGATGTAAACAGGTGTCGAACTTAAAAAAAAAGGATTCACAGTCGATAATAGCTCAATATGCTCACTAACGCTATCTCCTAGCAGCGGATTTATGCTTGTAAAACTGGTACATGTTCGTAGAGCATTGTAATAAGTACTTCAAAATGATACTGATTGAACGCTGATCGTTTGGTACTAGTACAAATTTCTATTTATGAGTGTTATGCGAAAAAATTGAAATTAATTATTATTAAGAAATTTTTATTTTTTCGCTCTTTCATAAAAAATTATTGTTTAAATTTTATTTTTTACTCTACCGAAAAAATTATTTTGTAATTTTAATTTTTTTCTTCACGAATAAAAATTATTTTTTGAGATTTCAATATTTTTTTTTTGCTCGGGAATAAAATTACTTTGGTATATAATTGTTTTGCACAGAAAAAAAAAAATTACTTTTTGGGGAAAAAAAATTTAATGATTTACGAGACATTATATGTAGTAATTTCTTAAGTCGAATCGTACATGGAATTCGAAAATGAGAATACAAGTATTCTATGTGAAAGTATGAACCTCATTTGAAGAACCTACCTCTCTACGCATCGAATAAAATCGGCTAATAGATTTTGCAAGACTTATTTTAGCAATAAAAATAAATGTATTTATTTGATAAAAATTTGTTCAAATGTTTAAATTGACACATTAGATTTCAAACTGAAAATTTCTCAAATAACTCTTGCTATCCACCAGAAAATTCTATTTTTATTTACACATTACATTAAAAACTTGAAAATTTTATTATATTATTCGCATATACAATTGTATTGAATGCAAGTAAAATATGCTTTCAATATCATGAGAAATTCATAAATCAAAAGCCATTGTATCAAATATGTACTTAATCTTCAACAATTCTCCATAAACCAGATTTAACTTGAAAATAATAAATTATTCGAATATCAACATCCCAATATGCTTACCAAAAAATTAATGACTCATTCACATGTACTCTATGTGACTTATGTTATGTAGGTATGTTGTTGTTGTTGTTGTTGTGCCACTACTATAATTCTCAATAGCTTTATATATTCAAATGGAAAATACTATTTCAGTATGTACACACTCGCCAAAGTACATTCGTAGGTACACACACACACACAGAAAAACAAGCATATACTACACGCAGAGAGGTATGTAGGTATCGTATCGTATGTATGCAAATCAAAAATATTCCATCAAAATTTATGTTTCTAAAATGAAAACCCCCCCCCCCCCCCCCAAAACACACACACACACTCACGCAATCATATCAACTTATACATATATGTTTTTGCTACTGCAAGTCTAACAGTCAACTAAATCTATTTATCCATCAATCTAAATACTCATATGTGTATCTGTTCCATTTATTCTGTCATTGCAAGTACACTATAAATTCGTAGTCGTCGTCATCATCATCATCGTCATCGTCATCATCATTTTTGTATCATTTGTTGTTTTATACTCTTATAGTAGGTAGCTGCTACACTTTTATACTGGCTCTTAGATGTAATATTTATGCATGCATTGTACTATGTACGTAGTAATATATTGCATCTACATATGTACATATTCAAATATGATGGTATATAACTGAAAAATGCGTAAACTTGAGACATATCAATCAAAGCAATTATGCAGAAAATTTTAATGAATATTGCAGACGCCATTAAATCATTGTGTGCTCAGCTACATGTATACAATAGTATGTATATGCAATGTTGCTGATACAATTCCCAGTAGAAGTAGAGAACAGCAATCAAGCAATGATTGTGTCACTAGTTCTGTTTTTTGGGGTTCCAATCTTTGATTAACTGCTTCCAAAAAATCTAGTTCGGCGTTCAATTCATTTTCAATTATATTCATTCCAAGTCAATGTCTTTTTTAGCTCTTTCAACTTACTCTATAACTACCTATAAGAAGTAATTGACGACTACCGATTGCACTGGAGGGCTGGTAGTAATACAGTACCATATTGTTGTAGATTTACATATACTATATATTACATATATTTTTTTTAATTCGCATAACTCCCATTGCATGCGTCATTATTAGATCGTATGTAGATTTTAGCATACATACACTCTTAGTACTTATTGTAAACATTTGATAAATATTCATTCACATGAACATTCACAAAGCAATCACATACATATTGTAGATTGACTTTAAAAATTACTATTAATTAATGCTAATAAATTGTAAATTGGTTATTTAAATTAATACATACTATCTAGTGCATTGGCTTTATTGCATTGTTCTATGAACTAAATGTTGAGTTCATTATGTGGCACCCTTTTATAAATATTTTTTATATTGTTATTTGCATTATGCAATACTCGTATATCTAAGTACATTAGTCCCATTTGTTGTATTTAGTATTAGAAATGCGCTAAAATTTTACTTTGAGCACAATATGAGATAATTAAAATTTCATAGACGATGAATTGACGTATGATAAAAATAAATTTTGAGGGTCTTAATAGGGTATTTTTGTGTTAAATTAATTATCATGGTTACTATTGTTGCCACATAGTCCTTCTTGTGAAAATTCTTTATTTTCAGCATTCGGCAATTAGAGCTAAATGCAGAAATCCTAAAATTTTTTCTACTGGAGTTCAGAGATGCTCATATTACATGGATTTTAGATCCCTGAATCCGAGCCCATGGTAAGTTTACCGCCTTCGCTCTGGGATTTCTTTCTAACCTAAAAAAATAATAAATAAAATTTCGCCTATGTTAGTAAGTTTAAATGCATTTATGATGTCAGACGTTGATAGGATCCCCTCCTTCACCATCAAGTATCTTTTTAATCTTTTTCGTCTATATTTGTAAGATTTTTTGATATTCGAAAAAAAATCTGATGGTGATCCTAGCATCGTCGGTCATCATATTTACTTTTTATTATTGTGGACTTGTATATGTTAATTTTATAAATGGCAGCACAGTGTATAAATCTGAATATCATAAATGGAAATTGGTTTCAACACATTTTAGACGATTAAAAATTGTTCCGAATTCGCAAGGAATATTGCAAGAGTTTTGTGACAATAATCATGAAAATTTTAGTGACAATTATCTTCCCCAGCAGTTTTAAGATAATTTCGAGGAATAAAATTTACCCCGGATAGGTCGTAGAGTAAATTTTCCCTAGAGGTTGTCAAAGACGAAAATATTATCAGACAGATATAAATACGGAAATTTTCACTCCTAACATCGCTGTTTATAGTGGAGCAAAATTCAATAGGGTCGGCAATTTAATTGACCCAGTGGGATCTGATTTTATATAAGCATCAACTTGTGGATGGCGTAGCTCAGTGGTTAGTGCGTTGGTCTTCTGTAGGTCGTGAGTTCAATCCCCGGATGAAGCATAGATTTAGCATCGAAAAGATTTTTCTTTCGAATGATACCCATCTGTGGACAAGCGATTGGCACTTCTTCCGGCGGTAACAATTTGCCATGGAAAAGCTTCTAAGAGAACTCTGTGACAAAGCTAAGAAAAAGTGATGTCACAAAGGTTCGGCTGTTTGAAACCGGCTAAAATAAATAGCTCCCTTCTAATACCTTCCAAAATTTAACACGCACAACATTACTGGAAGAGAAACTCGGTCAAAGAGCCCTTTATTTAGTTCCCTAAGGAAAAAAAGATGAGGAGAAAATATGAAATGTAGGTGCTTCTAGGTATTTTAGTGAATGTTTAAATTTGCATCAATATTGTTTTTGGGTTTAAAACGAAAACTTTTCAAATCAACCCCAAATTCGAATTCAGCCGGCTCAAAGAAGTATTCCAGTGCGATCATAAACAAGTATAATATCTATATTCGTTATATGCCATCATCAGCATTATCGAATTATGTTCGATCTGCATCAAATAAACACCAGCTATATAATAAAAAGATCTCTTGTGCAATACGTGTATATTTGCTCTTTATTTTTATTATTTTTTATTTTTTAATCAACTGCAGTGATTGTGGTCACTCCACCTACTACACCTACATCATACTGCAGCATGAATATTATTTGCCACATTTCCATCAATGATGACGATGCAGATAATAATGATAATGATGGCCATGGCTATAATGCCAATAATGATAAATTGAATAATTTTCATTTGTAGTAGTAAACGTAGTATCATCTTCATCATAGAGTGTTGCTACGAAAATCAGTTTGAACAGCAAACAAAATGCTGCAGCAGTCATCAGTCAACAAATAATAAGCTTTTGTCATTCACTCCATACAGTGGTGTCAATATGATCGAACAAATAAACAAAAATGAAAAAAAAAAGAAATAGTCAAAAAAATAAAATTTAACTTAATTTGTTTATTGGGTTACACTGCTCACACAAATACAATCAAAGAAGAACGAAAAAAACAAAACAAAAAAATCATCAATAATAAAAAATCAAGTTGAAACCAATGAATTGTGTTGCACTTTACATAAGCCAATTATCGATGACAACTACTCGTACAATGTGACTCTCGATGCTTGATTGTATGCTGTACTCGTACTGCATAAGTACGTAAGTAAATCGCGGTTACCAACACTATTGTATATACAAGTACATATTATGTTTTGTTGTGATTTAATAAAGTGACGGAAGAAGTTAGGGGGTGACAGAAGCAGCAGAGTGTATTTGCTTGTTTGCTGTCATTCGTGTGCAAACATGATTTCGCGGTTTGTTGCATTGCAATGCAATGAAAACTTTCAATAAGTTTTATTGTTGTTGTTGTTGTTGTTGCCCATTATGATTGGTGTTGATGGCGTTGGTGTTCGCCGTTGGCTTTAAATAATAATGATTATAATAATCATGATTATAATTATGTTGCTAATGATGATAATGATGATAATGATGTTGATGTTGATAGTGCTAATGGTAGTAGTAATCGTAGTAGTAGTAGTAGTAGTGGTTATTATGATGGCAATAGCAAGTAGTTTATGTATTTTATATGGTATGCATTGTGTTGGAGTTATTCATTGATGGCATTCATATTGGACGTTTGATATCTCACGTGTGTCCGCCCACAGTCAATTTATATCGCTCTGGTTGATGTGAACTTTATTACTTGCTATTGTTATTATTAACCATTGTTATTGTTGTTGTTGTTATATTACTATTTCTCTTAAGAAACTCAATAATGATTTTATATAGTGGCACTTGTGCCACTCACTTTGATTAGAATGCTTAAGCATAAAATGAAAATGTCCATAATAGTTTAATGGAAACGATAAGTGTTTGAAATGCATCTGTGGCTTTTTGGTATCATTTCAAGGACAATCTTTATTGAATATATCATGGAGTTGCTTCCGCACGTTAAATATAAATATTGGCAAAATGAAGATGTTCAGAGCTTTTTATGGAGATTTTATGCATAATTTCTGATTAATAAACCTTTATATACATTTTACTTAAGCAATTCATGCCAATTCAGTTTTGTTGCTTTTTTTGCTTTAGTCGATGAATATTTATTCTCCATTAATATAAATAATATTTGTTTAATACTCTTAAAATATACAAATCCACATATGTTCAAGCAGAAAATCAAAAATTGAATATATTGTAGTAGGTCAAAAGAATATTTGACCTCATTTTGTAGATTATATGTAGAGCATACGGTATATATGACTGTGGTAGTATTATGCTACGAGTATCACTGTTGGCATAGAATATTCCGCATACCACACAGATTAAATATGTATTAAGCATGAAAATATGGATATCATGAAATATTTATAATATCAACACAGTTGCGGCTAATGAAATTCGTAAATGATTTCAATCAATATTTCATTTTGAAACAGCATGTTGCATGCATCTTCCTACTTTAATTCAACAACAATAGAGCTTACATCCTACTATGAATAACCGCTTAAATTGTATTTGTTTATTTCGATTTTTTTTTTTTCATTTTTTTTGTCGGTAACATGAACAGTATGATAGCTTAAAGCTTCATTCACAATAGCATGAGATGCGATGCATTTTTCGAAAGCGAGAACGCAGCAATTGTATATAATGACGCGAAACTGTGGGCGAGAGTTGCACTTAATTTCGAAATTTTGAAATGATCCAATATTTGACAGACTGCCGAAATTATAGCGGTTGAAATTTACAAGAAATTCAGGCACTTTGTATGAGAGCTACCACAAATAGTGAGTGTTGTCCATTTCTTGCAAAACTACAGTGTGATTTTTTAACAACTTTCTACTTTGGCAACACTTTTTTTTGGCAGCTCAGCTGTTTTCGTGTAACATGTTACTGTCAAATATGTTCAGTTTGATTATTGGATTTTATTATCAAAATTCATGCTCGCTTAAGAAAGTGCATCGTGCACTTCTTCCAATTTGGGTGACCTTCTGAGACGGCTATTCGGAATCTTGTAACTAAATTTCGCACCAAATTTACATTATTAGGCATTAAACCACCAACACACATACGTAGAGTGCGGACAGAGGAAAATATTCGCCAGCTGTATCCGCCAGTGTTATTGATGACCGTGAATTATCGATTCGGCGTCGTTAGCAGCAATTGAGCCTCTGTTACTACACTACGTGTGAAAATTTTGCGGAAGATATTGGGTATAAAACCATTTAAAATACAGCTGATGCAAGAATTGAAGCCACACGACCTACCACAACGACTAACTTTTGGTGAATGGGAGCTGGCAAAGTTGGATGAAGATCCATTTATTTTATCAGAAAATTGTGTTCAACGACGAAGCTCATTTCTGGTGAACAATCAAATTTGTCGTATTTAATGTGAAGAGCAGCCAGAGGTATTGCATTGCCAATGCATCTCGAAAAATGCACTGTTTGGTGTGAATTATGGGCCGGTGGCATCATTGGACCGTACTTTTTCAAAGACGACGAAGGCAGGAATGTTACTATGAATGGCAAGCGCTACCGTGCGATGATTACAAACTTTTTTTTTGCCCAAAATGGAACAGCTGGACTTGACTGACATGTGGTTACAACAAAATGGTGCCTAGATCGTGTGATTTAACGCCTTTAGACTCTTTTTTGTGGGGTGCTATGTCAAGGCACATGTCTATAGCGACGCTCTGGAAGCCAATATTGAAGAATTTATTCGTGAGATACCGGCCGATATGTTGGAGAGAGTATGGCGAAATTGGACCCAGCGTATGGATCAGCGTCAACATTTACATGAAATCGTTTTTAAACATTGAATTATATAGATTGTTCTATCGATTCAAATAAACATTTCATACATTTCTCTAAATTTTATGTGTTTTTTTTTTTAAATCAAAACCTAAGGCTCTTAAAAAATCACCCTGTATTAGGTTGTGTAACATTAATCGAAATAGCTTAATATGTGTTCGATCAGCCATGTGACAGACAGGCGAACACATGGACAAAAGGACATCGTTAAATCGACTTTTTTTTGCGACACTGATCAAGAATATATATACATTCAGAGCGTCCTTCGAGTGTTGACAAGCATCTGATCGAAATGAATATATTATACACTCACTTATGGTATAATAAAACAGATATTGGAAACAAAGAACAAAATCCGTATCCATATATTGTATGTACAAGTATGTACCAAATTCCAAAGAAAGATCATGATTATAGTTAGTACTAAAAACTATGGCTACTAAAGCCCATAAAATTCTAGCGATATTTATATTAACTATATATTGTATTTATTTGAAAGAATTTGATATATGTAATAATTTTATTATATAATTATGCATTAAAACCACCCATTTGAAGTGATAAAATATATTTATAAAAATTATGCTTTTGAGAGAGTGAGAGCAAGATTTTTTCCATATATATAATATTTTCTATTCGAATAAATATAAGTTTAAGAATATGATTTTGATTCTACCCTAGCCATAATATCCACTTGCCAAGCTACATGCCCGTCGCCCTTCAGAAGAACTTTATATATCCCGTCTTGTAGGTGTTGTGGCAAATTATCACTTGTCATCGTACACTTATTGAGTGTGTACGTTCTTTTCTCTAGTGGTGGTACAAATACATCATCAAAGGTTATCAAATCGGAACATTTGGAAATGGTATCCATTAACATTTCCTTGTAGAATGTATTAAAAAAATCCGCAACGCTTTGCTTTTCTAAAGCAAATGGTAACGGCTGATAATTTCCAGCTACACTACGAAATATTCCGGCCTGAATCTAAATATTTAAAAGTATACAAAATGTATACAAAAATGAGATATTTTCTTGTCATTAATTCTATAATTTCATATACCGTGTCCTCGTCAGTTATGTCGAAATTAACGGTAAATGTGCCCGATAAGGCGAATTCGCCACGTGCTACGCGTTCCACAAAAAAATCAAATTTTGCCAGATCCTCATTGGAAGAGCTGCAATTTGCCGATATAAGTTCGTAGGTCCATGTACTCTGAAAAAATGATCCGGTTAAAATGTTGAAATATTACATGCATGCAAGGATAATAGGGATACTCACACCCGTTGCTTCGGATAGTTCTGCTGATAGCACGACGAATAGTATAAACGTCAACCACAACATTTTTACTACCTTCACAATTTAGACGATCACGTTTAAATAGAAATGAGTGAACAATGTAATTAAACAATTTTTTTACGAAAATATCTGTTTATATAGATACGGTGTTCTCGAATAAGATTAGATGGATAACAAAACAACAAGACTAGTTGTTCTAGATGTACTATTATGTTGTAATACATGTATATATATATTTATAAAAAAAAAAAATATATATATATATATATATATATATATATATATATATATATATAAATATATAAATATATATATATATATATATATATATATATATATATATATATATATATATATATATATATATATATATATATTTATATTGTCTATATATGTAATACTATTGTATTAAAATGTTTCAATTAAATCTATAAATCGATTAACTTTGTATAACATGTAGATGAATCTTCGTGACTTCGCACTAGCGTAATCCATGCAACATTGTAAATTTCAGATAGTATTTATTTGGCAGCCAATTGCATGACTAGTGTTGCGTAATAAGTGATGAAATGTAATAAGTGCAATGTTGAGCGCCCCAATTGATTTATTAGATATACAACGGTCGGCCACTGCGACTTTAAAGCTAAATAAGCTACACCCGTGGATGCCAAAAGCTTATGGGGACACTAGCATTTTAAATAACTTTCGTACCGAAACCACTCTTGACTATGTCAAACCATAATATACATTGCTTAAAAACTTCCAAACTATGCGGGTGGCATCAATGGGGGAAGAGAAATTACACCCACTTTTTTACAGACGGCTCCAAATTTCAAAACGTTTATATTTACTTTTCGTTCCCACCTCATAGCCTCATTATTACAATTTATCACGTTAACGTAAATAACCATGCAATGTATAGCAGTGAGTGTTCGAGAACACTTCAAATGCAAGTATTGCATAGCATATCGCGCTATTGTAAATGAAGTCTAACTCCTAACCATAGCCAATAGTTAAAAATATAAGAGCAATCGTGAGTATACAAATATTCATATGCACATATCGTATCCATTGACTTACATCAATTTAGTATAGTGTACTATTTTTAGATATATAAAAATTTTTTTTTTCCAAATAGCCAGATGCTGCTCTGGTACATTTCTTGTTATTGGTGATTTTACATTAATTTGCATCATAGTTTACGTATTATATCTAGTTATATTGACAAAACAAAAACAAAAACTGCATTGCATGTTATATTGACATTTGGTTGGCATAATCATCATCATCATCCTCATCATCGGCATCATCATCATCATGATGATCTGTTGAGTGATCTTGTTGAATGTTGATCTATCTGCGTGCCAACAAATAATTTAGAGCAAGAAAATTGCATTTGAAATTGCATAAATGCATGTGTGATGTACATTTTGAACTTTTGCATGATCGTACTTCTTATTTCTATTTTTGCAGCATATTGACTTTAGTGATCTTATCTGTGATCGTTTCATTTTTGTTCATTTTTTTCGTATTGATTTTCAAGTGAAATTGAGCAAATATAATGTAATTTTTCTCTTTGGAAATGATAATCCACTTTAAAATAATCTGAATATATCTGAATGGTTCGGATTTAAATTATTTTATGTGACTATTTAATGTGTCTAACGTGATCAGAAGTTTTTATTCATGTTTAAATTGATCGGATGTTGATCTAGTATAATTTTATGTATTGCGCGATTAGAGATCAATAAATATCTGTGTTGGGAAAAAAGTTACATTTTCTATTTTATAATTTATTTTTTCAACTATAATATTCTATTAGGTTGCATTTCATTATACCAGCATAGAGCCATGCTCTAGATTTCAATGGTCTTTGTCCCATTACTAAAAATTTAGAAATGTTCAAAATACCTTTGAAACTGCTAATCGAATAACATCCCTGGTCTCGAATAACACTATGACACAATTTGAGGGTTATTGTTTCGGGGATGAAGCACAATAGGCTCAAACGATAGTATTTGACTTCAATAACAAAATTCTTAATCACTTTCTGCTCACCAACTTCACAAATTTTTTTGTTTGCAGTGGGTTAAAGTTTGGCTTTTTAGTTCAAAAGTAGTAGTTATTGGCTTCATAGACAACGACCCTTAAATTATGGAATGAAGCTATCACACGATGCAATAGATGTTTAAAAATAAAGTACTTAAAATTTTCATTCATTTCTTACATATTACCTATAAGTGGTACATATTTTTTATCTTTAGTGATACATAATAAAAATTTCCGAAGAATATTTTTGTGAAAGATTTTAACCCGTTGTATCCTTCCAAATGTTGACTTTTATGGGAGTTTTCCGAAAAAGGCCAAATCTCACCCATAAGGTTGGTAGTTAGAGGGTTAAAATGTTCCAAGAAAATAATCCTCGGAAATTTTTAATATAGGTCTCCTAAGACAAGAACTTTACCAAATGTAATTTTATATATGATTTTTTCAAATTCCATAATTCTACTTTTAACCGAAAATGCCAAACTTTAAACCAGTATAAATTTAAAAAAAAAATTGTGACGTAGTAGAGAAAAATCGAATCGAATTGAGAATATTTTTACCGAGGGGAAATGCTATCGTTCAAGATTAGTCTGGTTTACCCCCGAAATGGTGTGTTACGCTGGATAATTTAAAGTCCTCACCAGAACAAATAAAGCCTCATTGGGATTATTTTAGCACAAAAGATATTGATACAAAATTTACTTAGGTTTCGTTTGAAATGATCTAAGCACATCTTTGAAACAAATAATCCTATTCTCTAAATTCTTCTCTACACGTCTCTGTATGAATGGAACCAAAATGTGTAACATATCCAAGCCTTGTAGCCCAACCTCTTTCAGAGGGACTTTCATTCGTATTTATTTCTGCGAATGTTCAATTATAAAGCAGATGGCTATTCAGTATATTATATTTATGTATTCAAATATATAATGAGCACTTTTAATACAAATGACTGTCATCAAATCAAAAAATAGTCCATGGCTAAGGTTGATTTTCGAAAAATGGAAATATACAAGTAAATGATCTAATTGTAAATTATTCTATAATCGAATTCTTTTCTATAGAATAAATAGTAAACCGATTAAAACTATTAGTTTATCTTAATAGCTCTGTCATAACATATTTTTCCAATTAGTATGAAGACAAAATGAAGAAAAAGAAGAAGAAACACTAATAAAACGTGATCATGTTCCATACATCAGTTATAGTGTAGGTACGAGTATAACTATGAATATCTGTAGGAAGGTATTATATATACATATTTTTTCTTCCCCCTTAATTTTATTAGTAGCTCGAAATGAGATGACGAAAAGAAATAAAAGCGACCATTATAATAATAAAAAAAAAAATTATATATACACGCTAAAACCTTTTTTTTTTACAAATTTTAAGTTCAAGATGTATATATATATAGCTGCACTATTTCCAGCAAATAATCTACAATTAACAAAATCACTTTTTTTCTCTCTCTGTCTCTCCAGCTTCTTTTTATTCATCAACTATTAAGACACCAGACAAGGGCGTATAGCGTATATTTTTTTTTTTTAATTCGATGTTTTATCAGATTTCACTGTACTCATAAATGTGTAACATATGCATACATATGCCTAGAGAACTGAAAAAGTGATTTTTATGAGCTCTTAGATGGTTTCAATGTAAATTGATTCGATTACGCATAAAATTCAAAATAAATTGTGTGGTATTCACATTTTTGTTTATTGCTATAAAATTGCTAAAATTTGTTAATACACATATGCCGATATATAAGCTGGATGTATGTATATTTATTTAAATTTACACTAACATATAAAAATGCTCATATCATGAGTATCAGTAGTTTCTGTAATACGATTATTGATATAGATTTCTTACTTTCTTTATTACATATCATTGCTGTGCCTCTTGTGATTATACATATTCGTATGTCTAATAAGTATAAACGACGATATTGAGGAAAATAAATAAAGCATTTAAATGCAAAATTGAATACGGTAAATGAATTAGAAATTTTATTGCTTCCACCTATGTAAATATATGGAATTTATATGGAATATCTATTACTAAATATGTGAATAAAATATAGTCAATATATTACACATAATATTCATCTGTGGGTGGGCTTATATGATACTTCCAATTCAATAAGTACTTAATTTAGTAGTTTTATATATGTTGACGATTATTTCACAAGCACAAGCTTTCACTATATATATTCCTTTTGATTTTGTGAGTCGAACTATTTAATTCTTACTTTATTCAATATGGTAACACAGTCAGTTAGTTGTCTTTTTAAAGCTGGAGCCGCTAAATATTTGTGCAGTGACGACGAAATTTTAGTTTCATCAAATCACCATGGAAAGACTTTAGATTAAGATAATTTATTTCTTAAAACAGAGATCGATTTATGATGCTTCGACTCTTTCAGATTTGATTTGTTTGAACATCCATTAATCAAACGAAATGAGAACTCATTACTCATCAAATTGTAGTCCCTTTACAGGGGCTAATGTAGCTGACATCCTCCGTTGACAAATGGTTGCACTTTACTCTTTGATAATAGCACTTGCACCTGATTCTTTTTTTTTTTTTTTTTTGTATGTAGCACCTAAAGCTCCGAAGGGCTCATTGGCCAAGCTTCTCTTTCATTACTGTTGTGCGTGTTAAATTTCGGGCAGTATTAGAAGGGACCTATTTATTTTATCCGGTTCCGAACGGCAGAAACCTTGTGACATCATTTTTTCTGAGCTTTGTCGCAGAGTTCTTTTAGAAGCTTTGCCATGGAAAATTGTTACTGCCGGAATTGTTACTGTTCAGTTCTGGATACCATCCATGAAAATACCAAAGAATGCCTATGAAGCCGCAGAGTCAAATCAGAAGTTGACCTCTGATAGCAATATTTTGAACCACTTCTCTAACATGATCCTGGATGGCGTGGAGTCATAGGGCATAGACAGAATTGAGAAATTCACATCGTACCAGCCTGGTATGTATAAGTCTGCAAATGGCCTTAGTGACCTCTCCTTGTATGAATACATCAAACATCAAGATCTGCGATGGGAAAGATTCAGTACAACATAAAGCACCAGAACAACACAAAGCCACTATTCGCTACATTTTTGATAGAGGCCTTTTGGCACCCACATGTAAAAGTCGACTTCACCATATTGGCGATGCATAGATGGCAATGGGTAAAATCAAAACTGGGAAGGTAGATTCACTGAAGCCTTTTAGAAGAAATATCCCACGTCTTTCCAAAGACATATTGGCATTGTCAGATAGCAGCCAGAGCTTTCGATAATTTCTGTTCGACGTGCGATTTTCAAAACAGCTCGTTGTCTAGCATTAGTCCTAGATCCTTAACATCCTCTATAGTGACTACTCCGAGTGCAGGGAATAATAAGACAATCAGTTTTTCCTTCTTTTGGTTCTCTTTTCGGGAGACAATCATAAGCGAAAGGCCTGTGGCAAAACAGCCAATCTTATTTACGTACTACTTCCTTAGGAAGTTGTTCCGTCCAATTAATAGAGCCAGAAAATTTCAACAACTTTCAAATTGTATGCCTCCGCATGGGTTCCTAGGTCTCAGTGAGCTGAGAAAACCACCGCAGGCCTTACATCGATACAACCCATATTGGTAAGTGCTAGCCTTCTGGTCTCGCTGAACATAGGCCAAGTTGAATTTAGTATGGTAAACATTGTGAGTAACTTCCACCTCATATTTGATATTTGATTTTAAAGTCACATCAGACCGACGTGAAACTAATAAGAGCACTTGCCAAAAAATGTCAACCAAAACAAAAAAAAATATCAATTTTTCAAATGACTCACAATTGTTTGCCACTTTCAGTAATAAACCTTACTACGAATATTTATAATTTATTATTAGTTTCAATTCTCTTCTAAAAAAATGCAGATTATATATTAAGATCAGATCGATCAGTGTCACTCCAAGATATCGATTCTCTCTTATATTTTATGTTTGAAATAATATCGTCAACTCTAATCTACCACTATAACTCATACCATTTCCGATTTGGCAGATAATATGAATGTGCAGTGGCGTAGTCGGAGGAGAGGCTCAAGGGGCAAGATTCTCCCTTGACCGATGGCCTTTTTAAAAAAGAAAAATAATAATATATAGATATTTAAAAATCATTCATTAAAAATATTTTCTTATACATCCTTTGTTCATCACATCCCTCCTTGCCAAAATCCTGGTTACGCCACTGCTTTTAATTTAATTTCTTGGAAATTCGTAATTAAAGTCAATAGTTGTTTCATTTGTTGCTAACCGATTTGTCACGCTTTTCCCCTGTCATTCAAATATGAGCCGCCCTAATATTAGGTACATACAAAAATTCAAATAATATGCGGCAAACATTAAGGGATCTATAATTTTATAATTTATATTTAACACAAAAGACTCTCTCTCCTTATCGTATTTAATTTTATATATATCATCGTAAGCTGTGATCCTCTCCTCAGTCTGATCAAGGTGATCATGTCTTATGCTACTCTTCTTAGCCATATAATTATAATATCCGGTTCATAGAAAAACATGTCTACATGTGAACATATTTATGATCGATACATGTTATTATAATAGTAGGTACAAGTAAACGCATATACATTAAATGACCCTTTTATTTGTGTTATAAATGCCTTAATTATAGTGTTGGTTGTTGGCGAGAATCAAAAATACAATAGAAGCAAACCACAAAAGCCTTTTAGGTTTTCATAAGAAATATTCGATATAAAATTTACTTTTTTTTATAATTTTTCTCATGTTATTATGGTATTGTATTATGCCACAGTACATACACTTTACTTGTATGTGTGTGTGTGTGTATGTACAAAGAAACACAATTAAAATAATTATTTTACAAGAACATATGTAAGAAACACATATCGACTACATCAAATACGGTGGGCACATGCATGAGTATGAGTACGAGTATAAATTTATGTATTTACTCGTAAATGTGTGGTATTCTTAAGAGGAATATAAACACCAAATTCTTGTGGTTGTTCATACTTGAGTTCTTGGTGTTTGATGGTGGTGGTTTTGTACCATAAGTAGTACAAATAGTGTGATCATTAAAATAAATTTTGATTAACGCACAGCTGTTGTTGATATCCCTCAAAAACTAATGATCGACAACGAGACAATACACATGAAGACATAATGATCGACATATGTATGTATTCGTACATAAATCGGTAGTACATTGAATGTTTGAAATATTTATATTCCAGCCACCATTCATACAGTATTTATATCATTCATCAATACGTGTACGTGTTACGATACGCAGAATTGTGATCGTATTATTTACATGATCACATGCAGAATTCATTTCTTGATAGAGATGTTTATATGCAGAACGAATGCAAGAAAACTTGGCTGCATAATGTTTTCAACAATCCATCAGTTATTTTAAGATATTCATCGAAGCAGGGAGTCGAATAAAAATTGCATTTGCTTTATTATTCTTACTCGATCACTCATGATCACTCACACCATCATTTATACTCACTGTTGGCTGTTGGCTGTGATTTTTTATGAGTGACAGCAATTGGTTGATGATTTCCATACGGCACAAAGTATGCGATATTGCCATTTACTGAAATGATTGATCACTGATCTGCCATGAACTTGAACTTAATGGCAGGAAAGTGAGCATAGATTTTTTTCTTTATTTTTTTTTTAAAGTAATAAATATAAAATTTACTACTACTATAAACACATTAACTCTTCATAAAATGAGAGAAAAAAATATTTCAGTCGCACTTGTCGCATGATGTCAATAAATTTATATTGTTATTGAATGCCTACCTACTGAGCTATAACCACAATAAATAATTTTATGATTGACTTTTTAATTGGTATTTAATTGCTTTTTTTCGAAGAGCATGTTGTGATTGAATAAATACATTTATATTCTGTTTGAATATATTAACACAATAACAACAATTTAAATAATAATGACACTTGAAGCAGTTTTTGGACTTTTTTAATATCCAGATGAAAATTAATAAATATTTATAATTTTTTTTTTTTTTATTTTTTCTTTGTCTTTTTAAATTTCATCCTAAGGCATTTTTAATATAATTTTATAATTATTTTTTACGTTTTAGATTTTCGTTTGAGACAAAGTCTATAAATATACATATATTATACAAAATTATTGAAATTTTATGAGAACATATTTCTAATTCTATTTGTATATTTTCTTTTTTTTTTATTATTCAATTGCTTCAACTGCAATTCAATATATTCAAATTGATTCAATTGAATTTATTTGAATAATATTTTCAATTAAAATTTCCAAATCATACATAATCGACTTGAATCGACAAATATTTATGGCTAAAAAGAATAATTCATTAATGATGTATAATCGAATTATTTTAATTTATTTCATCTCCTCAGCATAAGATTTATTATCCATGTGTTGAAAACCATTGAATGATGTTATATGAGCAATGGCGCAGTGTATTGGAAAATGTTACTATTAATTCATAATTTCATTGAGCTCTTTAATTAATTATACTTTGATTTTATCATTATATCTTTCATTGGCTATTATTCACTAAATTATTTATCAATTAACTTATCAATTTCATTCATCAATTCAGCTAACTCATGTTGAATGATGTTAGTTTGGTTTATTTTTTTTTTTTTTATAGATAACATTTTTTTTTTATTAATATTCTTGTAACAATTCTATCAATACTATTAATCATGCATTCAATATGTACTTTCAATCATACTTTAATCATATATTGGATGTGTTAAAAAGAGGCTGCATTTTCAATTATGTGTTGAATGTCTCAAAGTTAAATGATCCCTCCGTGATATTTATGAGTTTCTGAAAACTATAAGGCTAAGCAAATTGAAATCCTAAAAAAATAATACAAATTTCGATCTTCAATTTCGATAGTGTCCATTTCACTTCACTTCACGTCATTTCACTTCATTCATCATTTGATTAGTAAAAATAATTATCATAAATTTTTCAATAAACTAAAAATTTCTTTTTTCTTGAACATCCACATTTTTTGTTTGAATTATGCTATATTAATGCGATCTTTAATCTCTGATTTGACTTTATCGCTCCATTGTTCCATCACTTTTCTGTCATCACTTCAAATATGTAGGTATAATTTCATTAATCTTTAGATTTATATGCAATTATTCATTAATGGGATAATTTAATTTGATTCATTCATTCATTCATTATTTCATTTATTTCTAGTTTTGTTTTTTCTTTTTACTCCAGAAAGATGAGCTCCCAAATTGAGAGCGAAAAGTAAAGTGGGCCGAGAGAAGTGTCAAATTTCCATCTCTTAATTGAACGTTTATATTCACACCATCTCGCCACCATTAAAAAAATGTTTTTGCACCTCTTGTAAGACAACCAAAAGCTCATTAAAAAAAAAAATTCTTATTTAATAATTGATTTGTATCGCTAAAAATGCATCGAGCTATACTAGATTTGTTTTTCAGACATCACTAATTTCCGAGGTTTGGTAAATGGACCCAGAAACCTTCTGATCAATTGTGGAGTGACGTATTAACGAAAACTGCCTCCATTCAAGAAATCCCCTTAGAAATTGCAGACATGGGCATCTGTAATGCGATAATGAAACGAAAAATGATAGATAAGCAAATTTAATGGAGGCAAGTGGGTGCCGTAGCTCAGTGGTTAGTGCGTTGGCTTTCTGATCTGTAGATCGTAGGTTCAATCACCGGATAAAGCATAACAAAATTTCATATTGAAAAGAAATTTCTTTCGGACGATAATCACCTGTCGGCAAGTAATTGGCAATTTTTCCGGAAGTAACAATTTGTCAAAACTGCTTCTGAAAAGAGCTTTGTGACAAAAAAACTAAGTTAAAGTTATGCCACAAGGATTCTGCCGTTCGGTACCGGCTACTATAAGTAGGTCCCTTCTAATTCTGTCCAAATTTAACACGCATAACAGTGCGTATTCAGGGCCTTTCTAGCCTAAGCGTGTCCTCTCAGAGAAAGGGCAGCCACAATAACCTAAACTTAAGCCAATGGGTGCATTGGATATTATAAGTGGGGTATAGTTAGTATTGACCTCCTGAGCTCAAATCACATTTTTTTAAATTTTTTGTATGGTCATGTTTTTGAGATAACAGCAATTTTGTGTTTTTTTAGATATCATTCCATTCAAAAAAATTGTTTGCTAAAGTGTTAAATGCGATCAATGCAAAAGACGCATTAAAATATGCTTCAACGACATGCAACATGCAGTGATTGAGCTAAAACTCGCAGAGTTATGGCTGGTCAAAATTAAAAGTTTATGGAATTTTTGCGATAAAAAAAAAGTTCATTTAGAAAGTGATGGGAAGAAGGGGGTAACGAACAGCGAATCCAGGAAAAAGGAAACCCCCTTAGCGCCATCAAAAGAGAGCTCTACCTACAGTCTTGAAAGCAGGCAGAAACCAGGTGCCTGTAAAATAGTAAAAGCAATTTGTTTTAAATACGATAAGTCAAGAACCGACGAATTGGTAAGAAAGAAAAGAACAGATATCTTCAGAATCACCTTCATTATTACCGGTCATTGGCCGATAGAGGACCATGCTACTATATATGTGAGTGCCCAAGTCTGGGCGCTCTACGACATAGAACTCTAGGGAAATTCGTAATGGATAGCCTAAATGAAATTGCTGGTAACAAAATAGACGACATTAGCAGGTTTATTAACGAATCAAGATGGTTCGTATAGGCCTCACTTCAGTAGTTCCAGGAGTGGTGTAGCAAAATGTGGCCTTTCTATGTGCTAATTGAATCTCGATTTCTGTCTACCGATCAACACATAAACCAGAAAGTAATTGTAAGGATCAGGAAATGCTTTATTTTTTCTTTTTAACTAGCCTGTGTAATTGCAAACACTTTAAACCTAAAAAAAAATAAATATGTGGCACTTAAATCCCCAAAGGACTCATTGGCCGAGCTTCTCTTCCATTACTGTTGTGCGTCTTAAATTTGAACAATATTAGAAGGGACCTACTTACTTTAACCAGTTCCGAAAGGCAGAACAATTGTGACATCACTTTTTCTGAGCTTTGTCACAGAGTTCTTTTAGAAGCTTTAAACCTAATATTACCAAATTAGGTAGTACCTGAAGATCTACGGTGGATGCCACACTCAAATGAGATTATCATAGATCAGTAACCTATGTCTTTCAGATCGACAATATAATAGGTAAACTAAGTGTCACTTTAAAAATCGACTATACGGTTGTATAGGTTGTATAGGTTGAGGTTGTAATGGATCGAAAATTTTAATATGTCTATGTGAAGTCCGAATTTCTCCAAACAATAATCCTCGTACAAATCGCTATCAACTTAAACTTATTCTATAAGGTTTTGCATTGAACCCTATTAATTTGAACACTTATAAATTATAATCATAGTTATAGATTTACAGATTAATTTAGGCGAAACATTAATTTCACCACACTGTAAATTCAATTCAATAACAATTGTTAACGTTTACGTTGAAGGAGAATACAAGTATTACCTATATATTATAGTTGAATATACATAATATTTATTAGTATTGCTACAAGTACTACATATGTAGTGGTGGAATGTATTGTGCAATTGTGCATAAATAATACAACAATGTGAGCAATAACAACACATACATAACTGCATGCATATATATATATGTCCACCACAAATCAACAACTTATGTACGTACCACAAAATAATCTCCATAGGGTATAATAAGTAGAATTTGTAGAAAACAATAACAATAAAATAACTGTATATAGCATGTAGTACTACTACTACTACTACTAGTAGTCGTAGTAGTAGTAGTAGTATAGTAAATCACATCAACCAATTGTTATTAAATTGTCACTTATGCATATACACATACATATATTATATTTAGCTAAAGGATACTACGTACACTTACACTAAATTTAACATTATACGAATGACCGGCAAGTTACCGATATTATTATGCGAGACATATGTATGTACATGTATACACTTATGTGTGTCGAATGTCGACAACTTATATATATACAACATATAGTTGAGCATGTCAATCGTAGTTAAAGTCAAGTCAAGTCAAGCCAATGACGATGACTGGAGTTTTAAATTCCAAAATATACATACTCACCAAGTACTTGGTGAATGTCATGTCAAAATGTTTCTGTTACATGAGTGTGTACGTACGTACTACATACATGTATACATGAATGAGTTAAACAAGTTAAGTTCTGTATTGGAGAATTTTGTTTAATTTAATTTATTATTTGGTTTCTTTTTCACTCTGATTTACACATGTCATTTACAGTTGTATGTTGTTGGTATAGTTGTTATTCTGTCTTTTTGATTTCATCAAAATGTATTATTTCGAAGTAAACATTCATTCGTTTTAATTTGAAATACAAATGATATAATCACTGTAAAGTTTCTAACAAATCTGGTTCAATGAGATTGAAATTTGTAATTGGAAAACTTTAAGAACAACGTATTTTTGATGAAAAACCATCGGGCGACAAGGATCTCGTTTCGCGCAATAAACATTTTTAGAACCTTAAAGAAAAGTTAGCCATTCGGGATTCTAAGCCATATTAGGAAATTTTATTGTTATGAAGCTCATTTTTTTTTGGCATACAATCATGGCGAACATAGGGCCCCATATGCCTCAGGAAAGACCCTTTAGGGCCTCGCGAAAGAGGGTAAGTAAGTTGTGGTGAAATGTTGAATGACAAACATAAATGAGGGTCAGTTACATATTTGCCAATGGGCACTAAGCGCACTATGAACACTAAAGGCACTATGAGCACTAAAGCGGCTGATTTTTAGGAAACTAAATTTTTTCAGTTTTGTAGTAGTGAAGGACAGTAATAATGTTAGTCTGGAGATATTGCGAAGAATCACTATTAAACAGGTGCGACTTGGGCTAAGTAAGCAATTGAGATGTCTAGCCCTCTCTCGAGAAACAAAAAACCACACTCTACAAGTCTCCCATCATGTCTGTCCTTACATATGGCGCCAAAGCTTGGAGAATTTCCACCTCAGATGAGAGAATGTTTGGAGTTTTCGAGAGAAAAGTTTTACGCAAGATCTTTGGACCTATTTGCGGTAATGGCGATGGTCAAATAAGACGCAACCATCAGCTGTATGAGCTGTATTCTGGCACCGACATAGTAACAGCATTAAAATTCAGCGGCTACGCTGGCTACGTCATGTCGAGGGACTGACGCAAGAACACGCTCCGGTATTCGTTTCAGAACCCGACGGTGGAGGGCGCAGAATAGGCAGACCCAATCTCCGGTGGAAAAAACCAAGTACTGGATAACCTGTCAGCATTTGGAATCTCTAACTGGTGTTAGCTAGCGAAGGAAAGAGTTGGCTGGCGAAGCATGTTTGATTCTGCCTAAATCGATTTTCGGTTTATCAGCACTCATAGGAATAAAATATTCGATTTTACAAAATATATAGTTTCGTCTCGTTGTATAAATTTTTTGGAACATACTCATGAGCCTTAAAGTTACACAAATTAGTTTTTATCATTTTCTTACCACTTAACAATAATATCCCGCTGCAGAGGGGTGTTACTTAAAGCCGGCCCCAGTAATCCCATCATCAGTTTCTTCTCGAAACATCAACAAAATTGAGGTTTTTTAGATATGATCGGAGCCAAATTCATAAAAATTGTTAAGTCTTTACGGGAGCCCTCCAAAAGGATAGATATAGGCGGTATGTCAATTCTAGGGAAGTGTTGGGGACAGAAAATAAATGGAAGTTGGCCTTTGGTTATCTGTCGGTTAAATGCTGTTTTCGTCTTCATTTTATATGACAGCCCTCTTAAGTGGTGGAGATAGAACGTTAGTATGTTTAGGAAAAATATGGAAGAAGTAAAAATAATTGTGACAGAAACTATGTTTTATCATTTCTGGGCAATTTCTCGGGAACTGTGGACTTGCTTGACAATTCTTATCTATTTTGCATTCATTTTATCCGGCAATTCCCTTATGAAGTTTAGATAGGGTGTATGTAAGCTCAAAAGGGATATCGGGGAGGTAAAAGTAATGCGATGAAGAGTTACATTTCAACCTCCTAAGGCAGCTGTATAGTTATTTGTCCGCTTTTAGGTGTTGTAAGCTTATTTTGTATGGGAAACTTCTTAAGGGATAGAAATAGTGGGCCAGAATGTTTAGAAACAATATTGTTATGAAAAAGTAAATTGTGTTCAATCATATATTTTAAGCCTTTAGGGGCACCTTGGGAGCACTTGGGTCGTATTTTATAAAAATATAAATTTTGTAGGGAAGCCCAATGAAGGATTAAAAAGAGGCGATAAGTATGTTTGGAGAAAATGTTAGGGAGAGAAGCCCAATGAAGGATTAAAAAGAGGCGATAAGTATGTTTGGAGAAAATGTTAGGGAGAGAACCTCACCGATACAACGATGAGCTGTATACTGACATTGACATAGTCAGGCGAATAAAAATCCAGCGGCTGAGCTGGCTAAATAAAGTTGAGCGAATGGAAGAAGACGCTCCAGCGAAGAGGGTATTTAATTCAGCACCCGCTGGAGGACGCAGAAGAAGTGGAAGACCAAACCTTCGATGGAAGAACCAAGTGTTGGGTAACCTGGCGGCGCTTGGAATATCCCATTGGCGTCAGCAAGCGAAGAACCGAGGAGTCTGGCGCCGCATTATATGTTCGGCCTAAATCGATCATCGGTTGTTATGGCCACATAAAAAAAAGAAGAAGAGGAAGACAACGTCAGTAGGGGTCGTTCATATATTTAACTAGTCTAGTGGAGACTTCAGGGATAGAGGAGACCAAAATTTATAAATTTATTTTATAAATTTTTATTTAATTTTTGCAGGGAAACCCATATAAGGAATGGACATAGGAAAAAATTGGTTCGAAAAAATTAATTAAAAATAAAATTAAGCAGGTCATACAGTTCGCACCTCTGGAGGCGATATTTTGTGGTTAAATAATAAGAAATATTGTATAATAAAAACGCACTTCTTTTCACTTTCTTTCTGTACGAAACTTGTAGTTTTTTACCAAACCGAAAATTTCTACCCTATGAGAACCAAAATTCTCGTTAAAAACTATACTCGCATACATTTGGCGGCCACTTTAATGAAAAATCTAGCATTAGGTGAGTGCGAATTTTATAAAATTTGTCAATTTTAAAATTCTATTTATTTTTTCCTAACGGAATGTGAATACACATTCAGCTTATTTTCAATCTCAACATTTTGCAATGAAATCCTATCAATATTTACCTTATATTGCACTACGCTGTCATTCAATTTGCCATTATTTATCATGTATATTAAATATTATTAAGCAATTAAAAATGTTTAAAAATTTACTATTATTATTTATAATAATTGTTTGTTTTTACATTCTGTAGCAATAATAAAAAATTGTTGTTCAGAAAAAATTTAGTTTTTTTTTTTGTTTTTTTTTTTTTACTTTTCCATCGAACGAGAACTACGACTAAATATACGTATGCAATATGTAAATATTTTTTTCGAGATTTTTACGAGTCCATATAAATACATATACATACGATACATACTCGTACATACTTGTATTTATGTTATGTGTGCTCACATACATATTTATTCACCTTAAATTCATGTATATTTCACTATGCAGCTGTTATGTAGCCACGAATATTTATTTGTGTGTGCACACATGCATATGAAATGCAGAGGAAATTTATTTTGACAATTTGTCTGACAGCCAACAAATTGTTGTGATTAGCAGCCATGAGTTTTTCATTTGAATATGCAAAATAAATGCTCATATTTTTTTTTATTTTTTTTTTTCGAATTTTATTTGAAATACTTTTGTGTTTTGTCGAGTTCATTATTGAGTTGTTAAAATTTATAACATTAATTAGAGTATAAATGTGGGTGCCATAGCTCAGTGGTTAGTGTGTTCGCCTTCTGATCTGTAGGTCGGTGGTTCAATCCCCGGCTGATGCATAACAAATTTAATATCGATAAGATTTTTCTTTCGAACGGTACCCACCTATCGGCAAGCAATTGGCAATTCTTCCGACAGTAACAACTTGCCATGAAAAAGCTTCTGAAAAGAACTCTGTGACAAAACTCAGAAAAAGTGATGTCACAAGTGTTCTGCCGTTCGGAACCGGCTAAAATAAGTAGGTCCCTTCTAATATTGTCCAAAATTTAAGACGCACAACAGTAATGGAAGAGAAGCTCGGCCAATGAGCCCTTTGGGGCTTTATGTGGCCACATATTTATTTTTTTTTAATTAGAGTATAATTTTTCAAAAATGCAACGTGTATGTATTTTATATATATATAAATTTATGATTTTTAATTTAATCATTTTTAATTGCCACCTCATCTTCATGCTGTTTATTATTTTATGAGTTATTTCAAAAAATTTACTACCAATATTACAATTACTTCTTCTGCATTCGTGGTACAAATATAAAGATATACATACACCTAAAGTACATTATTCATATTCATATCAACACCAAATGCTGTTGCAATATTTATGTGTCTCTGTTAATGTAATGTAACATTTATGGCAATTGTTCAATGAACCCTTTACAGAAATACTTATGCAAACATGCAAACATTTTATGACTCTCGGATACTTCCCTATAATGTATTTTTGTATGGCCACATAAATAAAGTACATACATATTCTTTCTTGAAGATTCTAGCGATTTTAGCGATGTTGATGTTGAGGACAGCATGCAATTTTTATGATTAATAAAAATTATGCAATAAAATTTAAAATGAGAAAACGAATAATACATTTAAATCAACATACGTTAGCGTGTACATGGAATATGTACGTGTCATGTGTTTAAATAATAAAATCAAGTGTGCAATTTTATTAAGCATTTAATGATGTAAACAATGCGTCTTTTACACACTTACATACTAAAATATTTTCTTTTATATTTATTCGCAAAAATGATCTACTAATATGTACCGATATATGCCTGCGAGTTTGTGCTATAAATCATGAATAAATATTATGAAAATTTTACATGTGGCATTATTATTTCAAAATTGCGAAAATAACTCATTTATAGACAAATACAGTAAAAAAAAAAACTCTGGAAAAATTGATAACAGCTTTAGCCTATTTTATTACTTGTATGTGTGACATCACCGTATTAAAGAAAATGTTGAAAAATTGTCCAAAAAATTCTTTACAGAAAAGTTAAAACAAATCATTTGCAATTCAACCAACTGATTGAATTTCGATATTTTGAAACTATCAACAGCATTGCAATCACCTCAAGTGCTAGCTCGTATCAAAAATGGTCTTCTGGTTTCTTAAAAACTGAACGTCTCAGATCTCTTAGCTGAAAAATATTATTTACTTGATATGACCTAGCCAGCACAGCCACTAAATTTTGATACGCTTCATTGTGTCAATGTCGGAACAGCTCATACCGCTTATTCCTACTTTTTATACGGTACTCGCCGCCAACGGAAATAGATGCAAAGATTCTTGCGTATGATTTTCTCTCGAAAACTCAAAATTCTTCCTAGTTTCAGGTAAAAATTGCCCGGGCCTCAGCGCCATATGTAGGGACGGATTTGATGGGAGGTTTGTAGAGCGAAGTTTTTGTTCTGGAGAGAGGGCTCGACTTCCCGATTACTTAGCCAGAAGTAGTATCTGTTTGCGAGAGTGATAATGATGGCATTACTGGTATTAATGCTACTTCGACAGCGAAGTTGTCGATCTTCGTCTTGCACTCATTCACCGTGAAACCCTTTTGACTATTTCTCATTCAGGCGATGATGCACTGACTGCTGAACAAAGCCCTGTTCGTCGACCTCGTCAATAGCATGACTTTTTTTTGTCGAAGAACGTGTTATTGTGGCTTAGATCATCAGCCTCTTCTGAATGACTAAGCTGGTATAAATCTGAAGCGAATTACAGAAGTTAAAAAGGAATCATGATCGAAAGCACATGATAGTCTCCGACGGAAAAAAAAATAGCGATTCATTAATAGAGAACTCCAGATATATAGAAAAGCACTAACGAAAAGTTAAATGCAATAATAGAATTTCTGTTAAAGCTTTGCATTTTGAGATATTCGAAGTAATAGCAGAAGGATTATTATCTCTTCAAAACCGTCTTATGCAAAAAGGTACAAAGAACAAATAAATAGCATATATTTTTTGCAAAATCTTTCCAACATAGCAAAAAAAATTATTATGTGGCACTTATAAACCCCGAAGGGTTCTTTGGCCGAGCGTCTCTTCAATTACTATGCGTGTTAAATTTTAGACAATGTTTGAAGGGACCTACTTATATTTCAGCCGGTTCCGAACGACAGAACTCTTGTGACATCACGTTTTCTGAGCTTTGTCACAGAATTCTTTTATAAATTTTTTCATGGCAAATTATTACAGCCGGAAGAATTGCCAATTGCTTTCCGACAGGTGGGCACCGTTTGAAAGAAAAATCTTTTTGATATTAAATTTGCTATGCTTCAGCGAGGGTTTGAACCCACGACCTACATATCAGAGAGCCTAACCACTAACCATACTAACCACTGAGCTACGACACCCATTTACCAACATATTTTACCATAACTCAGCAGCGGCTTTAAGGCAGAGAGCATCACTGAACTTTGTAAGAAAAAACTGAATGTTCAAGGAACTGTATATCTCGTAACCAGGTTCAGCCATTCTGGTATCACTAGGGGCTCATGATTGTGTATATGTGATCTTTATTTGGAGGCTCACACAATTGACAAAACCGAATATTCTGTTACGAGGGTCTATGCTGCAGCACGTTTTTTTATGTTAGAAAAAATGCCAATAGAAAAACAACAACACTGTGTTACAGCATCGACAAACTAACGAGTATGATTATCACTAAAAAAAAGATAGCGTCTGTTTATCCAGCTTGTATGCTTTCATTATAGCACCTAACTGCCCCAGTGGTCATGAAAATCAATTTTTGGAACTTTTATTATTTCCTTCTTCTACTAATGTTTGAGTAAAGGTTTTTAATCGTGGTTCTTTACACTTTTTAATGATAAATATTAATTGACTTCAATGATTTTTAATTTGTCGTCAGTCCATTAAAGCAAACCAAACCAAACCAAAAAAAGCTTATTAGAATATTTTTTTCATAATTCAAACACACACAAGCACATACAACTTCTCCAATCCTATTATTTATTATGATTTGTAGATGAAAAATAAATAAATTTTAATTTAAACAAAATAAAATTTCAAGTTAACAGCAGAATTAGAAGAAGAAGAAGACAAAACTTAATTAAAATGTTAAACAGATGAGTTTTTAGAGAGAAAAAAAAACACACACACAAAAACAAACGCTGAGAATAGAAAAATAATCTTTTTCCATCCATGCGATGCAGTCAACTTAGAATAATCATAATTCATAGCAAAAGAAATACAAAACCAACATTGAACGTCACATAAACACGCATACTCATGTACATACATATATGTACTGTACATGATGGAAGAAATAAAAAATTACCTTCATTAATTCTGCTAATATGCATAAAATAATATTTTTACTATAGACCCATTGCTGACGCTGAGTTGCAAGCCCATCACTTTATATGTAGTTCCCTTACATAAATATATGCGTTCGCTCAATGGGAAGTAAAATACCAAAAAAAAAACAAACCAAAAAGTATCAAATTTCAATTGTATCAAGTAAAAACAACAACAACAACCAGAAAATATGTCTATGTAAAATCAGAAAATGTGCGATCAAAATGAGTGCACTACAACCACCACCATAAACACCAACAACAACAACAGCATCATGGAAAGTGAAACAATAACAAAGAAAAAACCATCAGCAGGGTTCATCATAATGAAGAACCCTTTTCTTTTTTCACAACCAACCTAGCCAGGACATGCTATGAATATGAAAATTTTCGTTTGTTCGTATTTCGATTTCGATTTTTGTGCGTTTTTGTGCTCTTCCATACTATTATGTACGAGTACACTAGTACTCGTACTATATGGGTAATATTTAAATTTGAATGAATCCTTTTCTTTTTGTTTTTGATTATTTTTACATATTCAAGAGAATATGAGGAGTGTGTAATGTGAATAAACGCAAGCGAACGTAAAAACTCACTCAAGTGTTGATTTTTCTTCAATTTATGCCTTCATCATCATGATCAGCGAACCACCACCGCCACCACCCATTAATATATATTATGGGTATGGTCCAATTTATAGAGTAAAGAGTTACCATCAATAAAGCTATATATGTACTTTTGTACATTTACAATTTGCATAACGCACCGGCACGCACATACCGTGACGCCAAGTCAACAATGGCTCATAAGAAATGAAACAAATGAAATAGACGAAATATAAAAAAAAAATAGTAGAAATAGTGGAAAGGGAACGTGATGGATAAACTACTGTCTATATAGATTTGCAAGGATGTGTCATAGGTACCGTTACCAACAACAATATACACATAAACACGTATGTAAAACATGCACATACTCATTCGCTCATTCGCTCACATTCACTCATCAGTCAAATCACTTCAACATCGGCTGCCGCCAGCCACCACAACCATAATTCATTCATTCATATGTTCAGTCAGTCATACACACACACACACACACACATTTCCTTATACGATATATACTACTTAGTTTTATGGCCGTATTCACAATATTCACATTTAACACATATTGGAATGTCGGAAAAGTCATGGCATATTTTTAGAGTGAGTTTTAAATGAATACGGCCTCTATATAATTAAATTTCAAATCGAGTAATTAATAAAACGTCATGACTTTTAGGACATTACTACTTTTCATATGTATATTGTTAATTTCTTTATGTAATCCATATAAGAAAATAGACCTAACCTAGAAAAGTATAGGTAAATCGTAAAGGTAGTGTGCCTATTAAAAACTATAATATTCAGTCAATAAAAGTAACCATATCATGTATATATTATGTATAGTTGTATATTTATAGTTGAATACTCGTATTGTGTTTGCCGACAAATAGTCGACACACGCAATAATTCACTTAGGTACGTACCGACAGCATTTTGAAGAGTGCCCATCATGAGTAGTGAGTATGTAGTATAATACTTTAGTCAAAAGGGTGTCATTGCAATAAGGTATGCATGATTTTCTATACTTATACCTGCATACATACAAACAGATATATCCAAGAAGGCTTTGTAGTGCAAACGATGCATTAACACTTTGCCGACGTTATTTAGCCAATGAATTCTTCGAGTAATTTGCTTTGTTATATTTCGTTCTCACTCATATTTCATCAAGGGAACAAATTTTGTCTTATAGCATCATCATACGTATCACTTTTTGTTGATGAAGCGAACTTTTCAAAAAATTTCACTTCTTCATTTCATTTCATTTCTTCATTTTCATTTTCAACCTGGCTATAAGCGTATACTGAAGGAGGTGATTTCATTTTTCATTATCACTGCCGCACACTGCTGACACTAAATAGTGAATGCGACACCTTACATTTTTAATTGCGTTTTCATTTTGGATGAATTATTGCTTCGAAGGAAGACTACAGCATCAAAAGTTATAAACGATTTTCATAGTTCACCTTTAGCTTTCATTATGGATGAAACAAAAATGAAAGGCACAGTTACATATTTCACTCAATTAGATAATTCCTTCAATATCAACATTCAAAATGATACATGTAAATAAACTTCAAGGCAAGCAATGTGCTGATTTATAATTTTAATTTGCTGAATGAAATTCACAAATTCTTCTATCAGTTCCCTACAAAATAGACTGTCTAAAATTTCGTATTTCGTGTGAAGATCTGTTCATAAATGCAATGATTTGCTAAGCAACAAAAAATATACAAAAAATATGACAAAGTCATAAAAATAAATGTGAAATTAAAATAATTAATTTCAAAAAAAAAAAAAATTATTTTAAAACTTTTAACTGAAATTTCCATAGAAGCTATATTGAAAAATTTGATCCCTTTCATATTTTCCCTTATATTTAATATCCCCAATGGAATTCTAAATTTAGTTTGACGTTTTACTTCTTTAGAGCATATAAATATGGGGTGAAATTTCACCCATACAAAATTTAATGAGTTAAAGAGTTGATAAAGTCAACCCTTTTTTTGTTTTTTTGTAATGAAAATGCTTACGCACAAACTCTTTGACATGATTGATAATTTAAAAACATTTACTTACGTATTCAATTAAATTGATGAATGTATGTCTACAGTTATAGTTAGTTCCATTATACAACATATGTAATATTTATAATAAAAAAAATAAAAATAAAAAAATTAGATAATTTCTGAAGCGTAAAATTCATTTGGGATTTTTGGGAAAGTGCAAATTAATTGCCTATTGCGCTTACACTATGTTCTCATGCTTTTTGCATTTTTAATGTAACTTTGTTTGAAATTCTTGTATATGAATGTTTTTATAAAATGTTCGCTTGCAATGCTATGCACTTTTTTTTTGTTTTGTTTTTATTATTCACATTTTGAGGTTAAGTGTAAATGCTCATGCTGAGAAATTGTACTACATACAAACTTTGACTTTGTAAATTTCATTTGATGTAACTGCTTTAAAATTAGTTTTTTATTTGATTTGAATTACTTTTGCTATATGTACATTTTAAATTGCCATGATCATCCATATATTGGTATAAATACTTTAGTACATGTACTTAGATACTCATTTATTACTCTATGCTGGTTTTTAAATGGTTAAAATTACAGTTAGTTTATAGTTTATAATTAATTTCTGTTTGAAGACAAATAAATGCATTTATTTTGCAAAGTAATTATTTTGAATTGTAAACGGTATTTAGAAATGTTGCATCAGAATAGTAAATGCTGAGTCGAGAATCATGGAGGTTTTGGCTTTGAACACTTTAAATTTAACTTGAAGTAAATCAAATTAGAAGACAGTGTAAGCAAATGCTTGGTTCATACTGTTAGGTTTATGTTCTATGAACGTTTAATTCTATTTGAATTAACCTTGTTCGATCACTAGAATCTGTCAATAATAATTCCAACACTTATTTTGTACAATTATATACAGCAAAAAATTATTTAATCAACTCTGTTTACAATCAACTATTTACAATAACTCTTTTAATGTATTTGCAACCTTTGCCTCTGATATTGTATCGATGCTTGCGCAATCACGTTCGGGATTAGATTGAATTGCATTTGTCAACACTGCCTCTATTTATACTCTGTGGCAACACTCCAGAATCTTCCTTTATCGTAGTCGAGATTCATCTCTTTCTTTCGCGTTGGCGTGTTTTGGTTATCGCCTATTTCTTTTTGTTGACATTTGTTTCGATGCTGCCAACATTCGTGTCATTCACAATAGTGTCAGTCCCAATAATGATGAGTAACTAACCATCAATATTCGTTACAATACTATTTTTGGGAATCACAATTCAATTGGTTAGTGCGTTCGACATATGCTCATGAGCCGTAAGTCGTGAGTACGATTTCTGAAAAACCTCCACAACAAAATATAGGAAAAATTAATATTACAATGTCTCTTTCTCGTTTGGGATCCAATAAAATATACGATACAATCAGATTTCAATTGTTTTTTTATTAGCTTTCAATTAAGCCTTATTCAATTATTGCTAATTTTTTTCCGTCGAAAGTTAACCCTTAACGTTGGGTCACTTGTGCCCTGCCGAAACTGATATTTTCCACGTTTTTATTTGTTTAAATAGTTATATGGTTTAAACAAATTTGAAAATCAATAATATAGTGATTAATCCTTAAAATAGAACCCTCAAAAAAGAATTGTGAATCTTTTCAAATTATTTTGAGCACTTTTACGGATTTTTTTTAAGAATATAAGAAAATACAATATAAGAAAATATAAGAAAAATTAATATTACAATGTCTCTCTCTCTCTCTCGTTTGGCATGAAATAAAATACACGATGCAATAACATTATAAATGTTTTTTATTAGCTTTTAATTAAGCCTTATTCAATTATTGCTAATTTTTTTCCGTCGAAAATGAACTCATAACGTCGGGTCATTTGTGCCCTGCCGAAATTGATATTCTTCACGTTTTTGTTTGTTTAAAGAATTATATTGTTTAAAAAAATTAAAAAATCGATAATATAGTGATTGATCCTTAAAATAAAATTTTACGTACTTTTTTAAGAGCCACAAGACACAAGTGACGCAACGACACACAGAGGAGCTGCGTAAAATGATGTTACATGGCAAGGGTTAATCTGCAATTTAAATAGATAATGCAAAATTGCTCTACCACATCTAGTTTTCGAAAAATTTGTATAAATTCTAGGATAATTGGCGCTATTATCTAGTAGAAGAAGTCCATCAACTTTATCGAAAACAAAATTATGATCTGCAAAAACTATATGACACAAAAGAACCTAGCAAAAAGTAATGCTAATAGTGCCATTTGGAGTTGATAAAGCAGAAAATATTTTACATCTAATATCCCCGTACTGACTTGCATAATTTCATTTATTTTGCTGTCACTCTCTACTCATTCAATTTAATCAACACAATGATTGCATTCAACCCATTAGTTTCCCATTAAGTCGAAGTAAGTCTAAGCGTGTGTAATAAATTAAGAAGTAAGAGGAAGTTGTGCAATTATAAATTACTTGCACATATGTATGTACTTTTTTATCTAATTCTATCTATTTATGCCACTGACATAATTCACCGTATAATTGTTTCCATATGAATTGACTATTTTCATGTTGCCATTATATACTAACTACACTTATATGAGACAATGCATACTCGTTCTTGATCTTAGTGCCCATCTTATAGAATATACTATTCGTATATGTAAGTGTCCATCATTGCGATGTTTCATAATTGAGTACATACAAGTAAAGTGTTTACATTTTATTTATACTCGTATGATGAGTACTCACTTGCTTACTTGTGTACAATGAGTCGTAAAAATAAATGATACATAGTTCATTGCTGTTCATAATTAATGAATTAATTAATCACAAAACATGTCTTTACAAATAAATAATTCATAATACATTCTTCTGAGAAACTAAACAAATACTATTGAAAATACATACAAATATCAACATGTATATAAACCAAACTTCATATTTCCACACTTCACATATTGAATTTATATACCATAACTTGATAACAAAATGTAAGCACACTGACCACACTACATTCTTTTTCGAAATGTTTTGTGTATGTGATGAACCATAATGGTAAGAGCTTAATTAATTTTTATGTTTTATAAGGAAATGAGATAAATTATGAAAATAGCGATGGTTGTGTGTGTGTGTGTATGTAAAATATAACTATTTTATTTTGTAGGTTTGTAACTTTAGTCCGAGAGAATCGAGCTATGCCTATGCTGTACCTATCACAGTCTCAAGAATATATCAATTCACCTATGGTGTGAAGGTTAGGTTACATGATCGATTTCAAGGAAAATATTAATTTTTTCATTTATTATTATTTTTTATTTATTTTTCTTTAGTGTGCAATTGTATTTTAATAGCACTTTAGCTAACTAATCATATTTTGTTATTCGTACATAGGAATCCATAAACATAAACAAGTACTCTATAGTACATAGTACTATGTACTTTATACATATGAAAATATTTTAGAATTTAGTATAATGAATGAATATACTAATTAATTCAATTAATGCCTTTGTTAATTAGTTAAACACATTTATTATGCATTAAGTATGTAGATCACTTCATCATGACCTATTTATGAATATCGTAATATGTGTATGATCTTTAGATTATTCTTTTTGTAGAATGAGCATAAATAGTTTCTTAGAAAATAAATTTTTCGAGTATGAGCTTAAATATTGTATAATCTATCTATTGTATAATATTGTAAATATCTCATAATGGAGAGAATTGTTGGAACTAATGCTAAGAATGCTATGCTTGTAAAATTGTGATTTTTTACTACTAAATATTCCCAAAGCAACTCTTATTGATCATACCTGATTTTCGTTTAAGAAATGGCCTATTTTTAAATCCATGCAATTAAAATTATGATAACAAATGTCACTACTAGTTCATTATTCCATTGTTTCATATGGCAACACCGTCATTTCGATGTTTCATCATTAGGCTTTCTTTTCGTCATTATGTCATTTCGCTGAAGTGTAAACAAGACACTTTTTGTGTGCTCCGAAAAGTGGCAATTTTTATTTGGAAGACGAAGAACAACCTGGAACGCCAAAGATTGAGAATGAAGAATTGGCGGTAAGGCTCGATGAAGATCCATCACAAACGCAATATGAATTCGCAAAAACACTTGGAGTCACTCAGTCGACCATTTTCCATTGTTTAAATGCAATGAGAATGATCCGAAACTGAAGAACTGAAGCCAAGGGACGTCGAATGCCGCTTTTACATGTGTGAATAACTGCTCTACGGTTCATTACGATAATCCAAAATGTCGGGCAATCTATGGATACCCCGGACATGCCTCATCATCGACGGCCAAGCCGAATATTCATGGTGGGAAGATCATGCTGTGTATTTGGCAGGACCAGTTGGGTATGGTCTATTATGAGCTGTTGAAATCGGGTAAGACGATAACAGGAGACCTATACGGATGACAATTGATCCATTTGAGCTGGAGATTGTGAGAAAACAAAGACACAACAAAGTTATTTTGCAACATGATAATGTTTCTCCAGATGCGGAATGCATATGCTGCCAGAAAGATGGTAAAAATTAATGGCTAGTGACGGATCTGGACATTGAACATTGAATGAATTAATCAATTTTTCACAATAAAGTTGCAATTTTCGAAAATAAACCGCACAAACTTATTTATACTCGTGCTCTATCAACTGTAAATATCGCAGCTATAGTTGGCTGAAAAACCAGGTATGTCCATTTCGAGACAATCACAGGAATTAGGTCTATGCAAAGCTACCATCAGGAAGTCTAAATATCACTTTAGCTTCTAACTCTATTGCGAATATGATCATAAAATAGAGAGTTTCCAGTGAATATTCATTCTCTGATAAACGATATATTAATTGGATTGCAGGTATTTAATTTGAAATCAGATCATGGCCTGCATACTTACAAGAAGCAGTTGGCACCTTTAGATGGTCTTTAGACTATGGACAATGCCATACGTTCACTGATTGGGTATTGAAAATCTATGAAGAAGACCATGATTTCTCAAACAATATTATTCTGAGTGATGTGGCTTATTTTCATCTGTCTGGGTACGGAATAAGCCAAGCTGTAGCATCTGGGGCTCCGCAAATTCAAGAGAAATGGTCGAACAATCCCTCCATCCACAGCGAGCGATAGTTCGGTACGGTTTTTGGAGTGGCGGTATCATTGGCACTCGCTGGAGGACGCAGTAGAAGAGAAAGACCAAACCAACGTTGGAAAGACCAAGTGTTGGGAAACCTGACGGCGTTTAGAATATCCAATTGGCGCCAGCAAGCGAAGAACAGAGAAGACTCGCGCCGCATTATATGTTTGGCCTAAATCGATCATCGGTTATTATGGCCACATAAGAAGAAAAAGAATGTGTCATTTGACCTTCTTTTTTTTTTTTTTTTTTTTTGAAAATGATGCTTGCATGACGAAATCAGTGAATAAATTGCGTTACCGAACGACGGTAACTGACTTTTTTTGCGCTGAAATTGATGCTGTCGTTTATTTTCAGCAGGATGACGCCACATGCCATGCAGCTGATGACATTAAGTAAAATTATTAAGTAAAAAATTTCCAGGACGTGTGATTTTATGAAATGGAGGCTTTGCGTAGCCGCCAAGATCGTGCGACTTAACACCATTAGACTTTTCTCTTTGAGGCTACATTAAAGATAAAGTCTATGTCAATGCTATAGCAATTATTGAAGCACTCTTGGACAATATTAGAGCTCTAATTCTCTAGATATAGCCACAATTATGCGAAAATGTGATGAAAAATTTCATCAAAAGAATGATCATGTGGAAGAAGAGTCACGGCGGATATTAGGCAAATATTGTATTCCATTAATAACCTCAGAGTTTGCATTTTGGATGAAAATAAAATTATCAGCTCCTTCCATTGAAAGACGCTTTATAAGAAATATCATAAAAAATCATCTTAATATAATTTTAATTGAAAAATTCAATTACAAATCCGACAACATACTCAATGGAAATTAAATTAAATAAATTTAAAAAAATATATATATGCAAAATAATACTAAGAAATAAAAACATAATCATACACACTATATGTAAGTATGAATATAGCATACATACACTACATAAGTATGTTATGATAAGTAAGTGAAAAAAATTGCTTGTCAATTATCACACAAATAAGCAAATTATCATGTCATTATAATTTGTCACATGCAACAAACAAGCTTAATGGATTTTCATAAAAATTATGATGATGATGATGATGATGATAATCATTCTACTAATGATGCTATTGGTGATGATGATGTGAATGGATGATGATTACATATGAATTGCATAGTGTGAACGCATTACACATAAAATTTTAAAATTTATAATAATAACAACGAATCAGGTGTTATATTGTCGTAATACTATGATTGCTGCTGTTAGTTGGTTTTTGTTTTTTCCTCCCAAGATATTGTCATGATCCGCTTATGTATTTACTTACTTGTTTCTGGTGTGATATCAAAGTTACTTAGTGGCGATATTTATGAGCATACGATATACATGCTCGTAAATAAATGGCATATGTACGTACAATATAAGTAAATTATATTCTAATGGAGCTAATATATAAATACGATATATTCTACACACATACATAGGCACCAGCATTGGTAAAAAGTGCAGCTGATGTTTTAAGCTCATGTATTAAAAATTGATGACCATAGCTCTGTGAATTCTTTAATTGTATGGTTTTTGAAATAGAAGTTTGATGGAAGGGTTGTTAAAAAAAAATTTTTTTTAATAGTTGCCACTATGGCTAACTTAGAAAAATAATATTAAAATGAATTGCTTACATTTCGAAGCCACATTGGTAATATGAGAAATAGGTCGAACCTTGAATATCCAGGACAAGTATATATCAGGTCAGTCCATAAGTAAGCGCTTTTTGCGTACAAAAAATGACGCGTGGGAGATAAAGGAACTATTTTTATTTTCTCTGTTGCATTGAGCATTCAACAAGTGATTTTAATCGCGGATAGAAGTACGTGTTGTTAAAAAATAAAATGGAATCTTCGAAGGAGTAAAAGAAGCATAAGAGTGGAAAAAATGCAACAACTGCTGCTGCTGCAGAAATAAACACAACTCATGGGGAGAATACCGTAAGTGTAACACCGACACATTGCTGGAACTCGTGGAAGCTGAGCCAAGTTTGACAGACGATATGATGACTGCAAGGTTAAATTAATCACATGGAACAGTTTTCAGGCACCTGGTTTAATTGGGCAAGGTTCCAAAGCTGGGAAAATGGGTTCCGCATAAACCATCCGTCGCAAACCTTCATCAGAGAGTAAATGCGTGTTCTCACCTTGAAAATGAGAGTTTTTTGAACCGTATTGTTACTGGAGACGAAAAATGGTCCCTTTACAATAATCCTGTTCGCAAACACCAGTGGGTGGATAAAGATGAAACATTAGAACGAACCCCCAGCGATAGCCTCCTGTTGGTGGCATATGGCCGGTGGTATCATTTATTTTGATCTGCTCAAACCAAATCAGACAATCACAGCGGATTATTACTGCCATCAATTATCCAAAATGAATGAAGCACTTGAAAAAAATCGACCGTCTTTAGTCAATAGACGCAAAAGTTTTGTTTCATCACATAAGGCAAGCTGTACGAGCTCGGATGGGAGCTAATGCCTCATCCACCATACTCTCCGAATATTACACCTTGCAGTTATTACCCCTTCTGCAGACTTCAGTCCCTTTTTGAGTAATAAGAACTACACCTCAAAAGAAGCTATCAAAAAGGGATATCGACGCGTATTTTGGCACCAAGGATAAACAATTTTTTGAGCAGGGAATTAAAAATGTGCCTAAACGTTGGGAAGACATTGTAAATAATGTAGGAAAGTATATGATTGATTAATAAATACTGAAAACAAATTTTTTTTTTATTTATTTTTAAAACACCTATCTGTCAGAAAATGCCTACGTAGGGGCACTCGAGAAACCAACATATGCATTCTATCGGACAGTCAGGCAGCTCTAAAATCATTAATGAATTTCTCGTTCCAATCTAGGTTGGTTTGGGAATGCTTTGAACTCCTCAATACCTTAGCAAAGAGGAACTCTGTGACTCTAATATGGGTACCGGGACACGAGAGGCATGCAGGAAACGAAATTGCAGATTTACTGGCCAAAAAGGGCGCAGACACTCCTTTCATAGGCCCAGAACCCTTCTGCGGGGTAAACAGTAGTTTCGTGAACAACTTAATATGTGAAAAGGAAAAAAGTAGTCTAACCGATTGCTGGGGAGCCCAAACAGGCATGCGGCACTCGAAAAGATTCATTGATCCTGAACATATTAAGGTTGATACTACCTTGAACCTCAGCAGAAAAGACATCAAACTGTACACTGAACTACTAACAGGTCATTGTAAACTTAATTATCACATGATGAAAATGGGTGTGGTAAACAATGATCTCTGTCGACTCTGTGTTGAAGAGCAGGAAACAGCAGAACACGTTCTTTGCAATTGCCCAGCTGTGGCTAGACGCAGACTAGTTCCCAGGGATTCATAGTTCCCAGGGACCTAGTTAAAATCAATCCCACAGCCGTGACAAGATTTATAAATAGTCTTGAGATCTGATAGTTAGGGAATAGCCTGCACAAAAGATCTTCAGGTCGTGGTGTATCATAGCCTTAATAATAATAATAATAATAAACACCTTAGAACGACGCATGAACATATGGACTGACCAATAGTATTACATATTAGAGAACCGCTATACCATGTGAAATAAATAAAAACATTCAAAATAGCTAAATTCTCATTAGATTTAGATTAGATTGAAATTAAAAGCCACAAAAGAAAAATACTTTCAAGAAAATCCAACATCTCATTAGAATTGTAATACCTTCCAATTGACATTTTGCCAGAAATTTGTTAAACCAATGGCCTTAGCACCTACAAACTATTGCTGTATAATACCACATATATGTTTGTGGAGCTGTGCAACTTAAAAGTGCCTTTTTGCCTACCTGTAAGATTATATAAGTACTCATACATAATATATATATGTGCGTGTATATAGTTAATTTGATAAATTATGTTCGGTTCATTCACGCCAACAAGACGAACATGCACAAGTGTAAATTATATATCTATGTTAGTATTATATACTTAATTCCTTCGTGATTTCTTGTACTTTCTATTCAGTATAATTGCCATGGCGAACTAAGGTGTGAAGAAGTAGTTGTAGATTTGTAGTTACATATATAAACCTACTCCAAGTTGGTATGTATATGTGAATAGAATGAGAATAGTATTTGGTACTTACATCCATGTTGGTACACCCTGCAGTCCAGTGCTGCTATCCAAAATCCCAGCCACAAGTACAAATGTCATTATAATCCACAATGAAAAATGTTTCCTTTTAAGAAATTCCATTTTGACCATTTTACAGACGTACACACACTCACACACAAACTCAGACGATGATAATGATGATGTTGTTAAGAGTAATGTTCTCTTGTTGTTGTTTTATTCTGCTGAAGAAGATGATTATTATTATTATTATTATTTTGGTTTTATATTTTACTATTGCTCAGGGTTAGGATGGGGAAAAAATAATATAATTTTTCGTTTTATTTTTTTTTTTTTTTGGTTGAACTTCTGTGGCAATGACTTTTTTAAAGAATTGTCGCCTTAGTTACTACTACTACTACTATTCTTATTTTTGCAATTTAATACACTCGAGTTATTCTTGTTATTATTATTACTATTTTTTATTTTGTTTGTTACTTTGTTTGTTTGTTATTTCTCACGTTGAATTGTGCTTTTTCTTATTTGTTGTGTGTCTATGTACTTTGTAAAATGCCTTTATTCGAAGTAGAAGAAATGTGTCGTTTTACTGGGACAATGTATCATAAAAATAAGGCGATAATGTATAAGAGAATGACTATTTTGAGTAGCTTTAATCATCGTCATCATGTACTGTATGTAGTGTTACACGTTAGCTTGTTAGTAAGCATGTAATATTAGGTACTAAGTATTTTTGCTATATTGCCTTTTACTTCTTCAATTTCCACTTCTAATGATGTGCTGATGATGATGATGATGTTAATATTTGTATATATGTGTAACACTGTAATACTGCTATTTGATGATGTGATGGTGGTCTTAACGGAAATCCGGTTTATTTTACATTTTACATATAACGTATTTACGTCGAAGTGCTCGTATACCAAAAAATATATATATATAATTTTTTCTCTCACACTCTCTCATGATTAATTATAATTGTACGCGATGGCGTCAACTACTTATTGCTATCACGGTTGTTTAATTTTTTTTTCTTTATGCTTTTTTACTTCAATAGCTTTTACGTTTGACCGTTTTTCTTCTTTTCCATCAACACAAGTAATATTTCTTCTATTTTATATAATTTTTCATTTTCAATTTTTTTCTTTTTTTTTGCTTTTTGCTTTTCTTCAACACTTTGAACACTGACACTAATGTTATATACTTAATTGTTGATATATTACCTCTGTTGCAATGAACTTTTTAATTTTGTATTATTTGAAATTTTTTTTTTAAATTGTTATTTTTATTAATATTAATTTATGTATTTCTTTATACAGAGCAATTGATTTTGTGTATTTTTTTATAATACTTTTTTTGTATTTATTCATAATATAGGCTTCAAAGTAGTTCACTCAACATCTGCAAGTAAAGGAAGAAAAATTATTAATTATTATATACAATATAATATATTAATTATTTTAGTGAGTTTTTAAAATTTTAAAATATTTAAAATATTTAATTTATTAACACAACTGTGATAAATATTTTTAAAATCACAACATTTCATACGTTTCATATTAGGGTTATTCAAGGCAACTAAATCTATTGCTAATTCTAGCCATTTGTGAGGGTAACTATTATTTTTACTTCCATTTTATTCGATCGGAAAATATGCAAATCAATGAGAAATTAACACTTCTTGTTATCTGGGATATTCTTTCTTGGAGGAGATTAATTTTATTGCCATTAGTTACTGGCACGACTGTACTACATGGAAATATTTTAATTTCATTAATTATTATTAATTGTTAAAAATAATGATATGCTAAAATTTTCAGCTTTATAACTTTGTATTTTCGTGCTCAAAAAGTGTAAATATGCATTTGAAAATCATCTCTTCTATGAGAAGTAGTCGTAGTTTTGATTCTACTCCATTTATTCTTAAATATTGTTATTAATTAATAAATATAATAATATGTCTAGAGTTTCAGCTTGATAGCTTTATATTTTCGTGCTCAAAGTGTGAAAATATATATTTGAAAACCAACTTTTGTATGGGAGGTAGGCATAGTTTTCATCTGATTCCATTCATTCTCAAACTCTTTTATTAATTAGTAAATAAAATTATACACACAGAATTTCAGTTTGATATCTCTATATTTTTGTGCTCAAAGTGTGCAAATATGCATTTGAAAACCAACTTTTGTATGAGGGGTAGTCATAGTTTTCATCTGATTCCATACATTTCACAAAATTTTTAATTAATTACTAATTATAATTATACACACAGAATTTCATTTTGATATCTCTATATTTTTGTGCTCAAAGTGTACGAATATGCATTTGAAAACCAACTTTTGTATGATAGGTATTTGTAATTTTCATTCGATTCCATTCATTTTTTAAAATTTCTTATTAATTACTAAATATAATCAAATGTACAAAGTTACAGTTTCATAACTTTAAATTTGTATGCTCAAAATGTAAAAACATGCATTTCGAAAACATACTTTTGTATGGGAACTAGGCTTATTTTTCATCCGATTACATCAATTTTCATAGTTGTTCATATACTAGTTAAAATAATTGAATTTACTGAATTTCAACTTCTTAAGTTTATATTTACGTGAAGACATGCCTACGAAAACATACGTTTATATGGAAGGTAAAGGTGGTTTTTATCCAATTCAACCCATTTTCGGATATGTTCTTTAAAGTTTTGAGTTTAAATTCTATAGTTTGATATTTATGTGCATAAAGTATCCAGAAATATTTATATTTCCAAAACCTACTTTGGGAGGAAGATGTGGTTTCCAATCCAATTTCGCCCATTTGGGAACTCATCCGTCCGTTAATGAAAACTCATTTGCTCCTACGGAGTTCCTGTGATTATTATCAACTCGAATTGAGAATGTCTCATCTCTCCTCTCTCTCTCTCTCATCTTGGAGATTATTTTTCTCCAAGCTTATCGTGGAGTACTTCAAAATTGTCTCTGAGCTATCCACTAACTGAACTTGGACCATGGCCGAATCGATGAAATTAGATTGCAAATAATTACACAGAATCAAATTCTGAAATTCATTACATTGATTCAGTACCATTCATTGGAATTCAATTGTCTTCCACCGTTGGGAACAAGACAAGAAATTCCTCACGACATTTATTTCTAATGACTGCACTAAAAAGAGTCATAACTTCGAATAATTGCAATCGTTTCCAATAAATAAATAATTGTTAAATTCTAAATTTTCATGCAATTTCAGAATTTTGCACAAACAACATTTTTTTGATACTCGTAAATAGAAAAAATTACGAAAAAAAGTTTCCAATGATCTTTTCAAAATATTTTTATTCAACGAACAAAACCAAATGGTTTCCTTTCATATTTTTTTCCTTTCTAGAACCATGAAAAAATTAGCAATCAGCTGAATAATGACCTAGTTACTGATTGTTAATTGATCCATGCAATTGTTCCGAGTGCAAATGCGTAATTGATATTATTGGATTATAATATCACTGTATATCAATATATCAGTGTAGGTATTTATTTTTTTTTTTTTTTTTTTTTTTTAATTTATGTGAATATATTTATATTGAATTTTAATAATTTTTTTTTTGCTACGCTCATCTTTTTTTATGAATTAAATGCTTTTATATTTGAACAATAATTTAATTATTATATATATATTTTTTTTTTCTAAACCTCATCAAAGTCTATTTATTGTTTCCAAAAATATTTACATATTTTTTTTAACATAATTTTTCGCTTGAAATCAACATAATTAAAATTTTATTTTATTAACAACCATTTGCTTAATTATCATATTGTTTCAAAGCTTATCCTATATATTTATATTATAATACAAAGGCTGGTCAAGTTTTAATATACATAAATACAAATATACATATGTATTTAGAGGTATGCGCATTTTTTTGTTGTTTGTATTTATTTTAATTGAATTAATTTGATTATGTTAGTATATAAATGCATTTATGTAATATATTTTAAAATATCATTTTATTTATTTATTTTTTTATTCATTTTATGTGTGTGTATTATTTATATTATATTTTATTCAGTTGGATAGCCATTTTTGTATTTTTTTTATTTATATTAAGTTGTCGGAAAAGTTATGTAGCATTTCTAGGGTGATTATAATCCAAAAAAAAATTTCAATCAATATGAATCAATGTGTCACATGTAGTTTTGCTTCGATTATAAGGTCTAGTAAAAAGTAAATCCTAGTAAATCCATTATTTTTGCATTGAATTGAAGGTTTTATTTGGCATAGTTAGAATGATCTGATTTAGGTCAAATGTTGCCATTTTGAAGGTAATTTCATAATGCCATTCTCATAGAAACCCTCGTCCCTATTGGCAAAAAACTGGGACAGTCGATTTTCACAAGCTTCTCTTGAGGCGAATTTTTCACCAGCAAAATCATTCGCCATAGACAGGAACAGGTAGTAATCAGTTGGTGCCATGTCCGGACTATAAGGTGGATGCATAAAAACCTCCCAACCAAGCTCCCGGAGCTTCTGGCGAGTCACTATCGATGTGTGTGGCCTGGCGTTGTCCTGATGGAACACAATTCTTCTCCTATTGGCCAAAGCTGGCAGCTTCTGGAAGATTGCTTCCTTCAGACGGTCCAATTGTTGACAGTACAGTTCCAAATTAAGAGTTTGGATGTAGGAGAGCAGCTCATAGTAGATGATTCCCTGCCAAACACATAGCAAAATCTTCCTGACCGTCAATCCTGGCTTGGCCACCGTTTGCGCCGGCTCACCGCGATTCATTCACGACCATTTTTACTTGAAGTTGTCACAAGTGATCCACTTTTCATCACCAGTGCTTCAGAAATGGATGGATTTTGTTGCGGTTCAGTAGCGATTCGCTGATGGAAATTCGGTCCACGAGGTTTTTTTGCATTGCATCGAGCTTCTTTTTGTATTCAGCCTTTTTTAAATGGTTCCAAACGGTTTTATTGCACTTTTCAGCTGCTGGGCTATAGAAACAGTGCTTACATCGACGGACTCCACGCCTTCCAGAGCGTGGTGAATCTTTGACATCAAAATTACCGGAACAGAATCGACGAAACCAAAAATTACACGTGATTTGTGTATTTTCTCCTTACTGGTATCCATCTTTGACGCGTGCTCGAACAATACTGAGTCGAGCAATCTCAAAACTGCCTGAAAAGTTTATTTAATACGAAATCCTATCTTTCTAACGACATCTAGCGTAACCCGATCACACTTATACAACGCGAGATACAAATTACTAAAGCCATCTATTGGAAAAATAATACATTTCTTTTTACTACACCTGATAAATTTGTCGTATATTTGGTCATCATCAACCTCAGTTCGACAATTCGATTTTAAACTATAAAAAAATAGCATGAACGACGAGCACAGTTAGAAATATTATTTGTCAAAGTCTATAGTGCAAAACTATACGTCATGACTTTACCGACAACTCAATATTTTATTTATTTAATTTTGATATTTTTTTTATAAGCTCATATCTAAGTGGGTATTATCAAATGTAAATTTTTTTATTGTATTATTATTATTATTATTATTATTGTTGTTGTTTTTGATGCTATTTGAAATTCTTCAAATTATTATCATTATAAAATGAATCAAAAAAAAAAAAACCAAAAAAAAATAAATAATAACCACAACAAAAGAAACAATCTGAAAAGCGTAGAAAATTGTTTAGCTTCTTTTGAAAATTTCCATATTATTTATAATCAATTTTTATGATATTTTCATAATCACAGCGCATCTCTTATATTAAGTGTATGAATATGTCTTACTGTCATGGTGTCTTACTGTATCTGTCTTCTCTATGTACGAGTGTGTATGTTTATATGCCTGCCAGCTGTATATTAGCCTGTCGTGTCATTCATTTTGTTAGTTGAATTGTGTGTGTGTGTGTGTGTGTGTGTATGTGTCACATTGGTCACGCTTTCTCTATAGCTGTCGTAAATCAATAAAATTATGCGCCACAACATCAAACGTTGCATACAAAACACTTACATTTTGAAAGAGCTTCTTCATTTTAGCTTCTTTGGCTTCTTCATTGGCCTCTATGCCTTATGTCGAATACATAGTAAATATATAATACATTTATATATATGTATAATCATTTAAATTGTCATTGGGGTGATCTGTGTTGTTATTGTTTCCTACCACAAAATTCAAAATGTTATAAATGTGAGTATATAAATTATATGTGAGAAACAAAATATATAGTACTTTCCTCGTACTCCTCTCCTCTAGTATTCATTCCAACAACCACGTAATACTAATCTACAATTTATTACATCATGATACTATTATTATTATATGTATTTTCTTGTATGATATTTTTCCCTTGCAAGTATTACATGTACTGCCTGTCTATGGCATGTTGTGTGTGGTCAAAAACCAACTTTAAGTATGAGATATACTTGTATATATAAAATTTTATGATTGCTCTGGGATTTCATCCGAAATAACAATTTTTCTTTACAAGTGACATGAGTATCACTAGTACCTACTATTACGACTACTACTACTACTACTGCTACTACTACTGACTGTATTGTTGATTGTACTTTATTTATTTATTACCACAACAAGTCATCTCTTGTTACCCTTTAAGTAATAATTTTAAAATGTTGTTGCTGTTTCGAAACAACATTTTATAGCCATTTGAAAGAATTTTTCATAGGAAGAATGTTCATCTTTAGAATTTACTTTTACATTCTTTTTAATTTGAAATCATAGTTTAAGGCAATTTAATTGCTGAAAATGTAGTAGACTTTAAATATTATCTTCCATTAAGAGTTTTAATTGTTTTACAATGAGCTCTGTATTAATGGTAGTATCGGGCTCCTTTCTGTCTGTAGGGAGAGCCTGGCAGAGATCGAGCCAAGTAATAGTTAATTGCAATGGCTGCCACAGAATCTCTCAGACAAACTATCACAATATTTTCAAAATTATGTGCTGCCATTTTTTTTTTATTTTCTCAACCGCGATCTTTCGAAGTAGAATGTATTTCAATGCCATCGAATGTATAACCCCACATTCTTTATGATCAGACCTAGGGCGTTATTATATCTGCACGTTTCAGAGGTCTTCGAGAAGCAGTCATTTTTAATATTGTGAAGTAAAATGTTGGCACCATTTCTTTCCCTTATTCACTGCTCTCGGGAGCATAGGGCCTCAACAAGACTCTTCCATCATACACGGTGACATCAGCTAACTCGCGCAATATCGACCTACTCCAATAATTTTTTGGCCGACCGCAACCTCTGCTCCCTTGTGGGTTCCAGTCTAGTGCCATTCTTGTAATGCTATCTGAAGGTTTTCTTAGCGTGTGACCTATCCATCGCCACTTTCTATTTTGGATTTGCCACAACACGGGTTCTTCATTCGTTAGTATCTACAGCGCGTCGCTGCAGATGATGTTCGACCAGAATTTCGTCAGATGATGCGGAGGCATTTGTTGACGAAAGTTTGTAGCTTCTGTACAACAATACTGACTTCACACATGAGCTAAATATTCGCAGTTTTGTGTGCCTGGAGATTCGCGCGCTCGCCCTCACTGCATGCAGTCAACCGAACACCGCCCTTACTTTATTTAACCTGCAGTTGATATCTTCATTAGCTCCGCCGTCTACCGTAATAATGCAGCCGATGTAACAGAACGTTTCAACAAATTCCACCGGGCATCCGTCGACCATTACATGGCTTCCGTTTTTGTGATTAACTCTCATGGCCTTGGTATTTGCGATATTGACCTCCAGTGCGACAGTACATGCCAGCACGACTAAGCTGTCCGCCTTCGTTTGCATGTCGATAAGTTTGTGTGAGAGGAGGCAGATATCAGGGGATGAAGCCTGTCATGATATATATCATTTCATCATGGTGCGGAATCCTGGACACTTTCTTACTTGAATGAGATGTTGTTTGATAAAAGCCCATTGCTAAATCTTTGAACCTATTTTTGCAGGAAGACCACGGAGAGGAAAATCCAACATTCGGTAGAAGGGCAAAGTACTAAAAAACAAAAGCTCACAGTTTCTAGTTTGCTATAATCATAGCATGAATCTATATTATAAAAAGATAATAGAAGGAAAAGCATTTTTATTATTACTTATTGAGACTATTCAATGCACTGCCACGTAATAGATCTTTTGTGCGCCTATCGTCCAACTAAAACAATTCTAGACTATTTATGAATCTTATAATTGCTGTGGGCTTAATTTTACCTATGTGGTTTGGAGTCAAGATTCCATTATCTAGGTAACCAAGTTTACGTCTTGCCACCGCTGGGCAATTGCATCGAATATGTATCGATGTTTACTGCTCCTCATGACAGCGCAGAAAGCGATACATTTTCTACCACACCTATTTTTTTCATATGGTAATTGAGTCTACAGTGCGCAGTGAGCGCACTGTAGACTCAATTATAGATAGAAATGAAATTCTATGTATCAGACATATAACATAACCATAAATTCAACATAAACTTAAACACACACTCACACACACACCCAGAGAAATAGAAATTAAATGGACATTAATTTGTCCAAATCCCCAAATGGTCGTTTAGTAAATAGAGAATAGTAGAGAGTAAATAAAGATAAACCTATAAGATATTAGATGATATATACAATTATAGTACCCACATGTATACAGTGTAACATATATGGGCAAATCTCTGCAAGTGTGACTTTCGGTGTGAACAGGTCTCGGTTCGCCGAGCAAGTACCCTTTGCATTTCCCACCGGTTCTAACATGTTTGGGACACTTATTGGATGATCCTTAATACAAAAATATGCATGTGCCACCGCCCGGGAGTTTTATTTTTTTCATTTTTGGCGAAAATTTGGCAAAAATCCAAAAATTTTGAGCGTGAATAGAAAAGGTCGCTTCCGTTATTAAGCTATAACTTTTGAGGCGGTTCAGCAAACTTTTTGGGACTTTCAGGATCTTTAATATGAATGTTAAGACGTAAGAAAAAACCTATCCCGTTGATGTGCCCTCCCTAGAACGCTAGATACGGGTCTCTCAAGTTGTGTGAACAGCTTTTTCCCAAAATCTTGGAATTTTCGGTGTTTAACGCACCGCTCTCGAGGCGATTTTTTGTTCGCAATATTCATCATGAAATATTATTTCTTAATGTTATGACTAAAAGATCTGGCCAGCTAGAAGGGTGTGCCACCTCGGGTTCGGTTGTAACACACTTCAGAAGATGCTCAAAAGGCGATTTTTCATGCGTAATCGTATCTAAAAAAACGGTATTTTGAGGGGCACAACAACACGGGGGCAAAAAATGGTCTCAAACCGCGCGTGATCATTGGATCGGGGGCCAGTTAATATGTAAAAAAATCGCCCCCTGGTACAACCTTGAACAATGGCTGGTATGTACAATTTTTTAAGATTCATTTTTAAGAAAATTTAGTATATTTTAGGATATTGTCCGAGTTGAATATAAAAAGTCTTCAGGTGTGTATCACTTGTCCAAAATGCATATCCTACCATTTTCAAGGATGCTGAAAAAGTTGCTGACATTTATTTGATCGGGTGGAGGTCGGGTACCAACCGTAACAGGTCAAACCATCCCTATTAGAAATTCTAAAAGTTATTTGGTTTTACGAGCGTTTGAAAGCACATCTGCTTTTGCTTTTGAAAAGCACATCTCTGGAACCTTTTAGAATCTATTTTTTCCCGGTCACTGGGTAAATTTCGTCCAGTATCGAGCCAAGGGTTAACTGGAAACATCCGTAAACTAAAATTTGATTAGGCAAAAATTTGAGGAAAATTCCAAATCGTCGGCTGAACCATGGGATCATGATTTTCGACTAAAAATAAGACTATTTTATTCTTGGATATTTTTCCGATAATTGCTCCTATCGCGAAAAACACGAATAAAAACAATCAGCAATGTTCTAACATCAAATGGATCTGAAGTTATTAGTACAAAATTTGCGAGGGTCACCCTTTGTCATATTTATTATTTTGCACGTCTGAACTCTTTTAACCGTCAATTACAATAGCAAGGAATGGAAAATGAGCAAAAATAAGAAACAACGTCATAGAAACTAACGGTATTATCTAAATCCAATAAAAATATATTTAATATCTAAAGATGATTTTAAAGAAAACAAAAATCTGGTGACATCTAAAAGTAATTTCAAAGCTGCACCAAATTCCAATAAAATTCTACAATTGATCTACCGGAAAGAGCAAAACGAGATTCTGCAGCTTAAATATTTGTCTTGTTCGGATTGTATAGTCAATAGTGTCAATAAATCACCGTGCCCTCATTACGCCTTGACACCTAATGCCTGGTATCCTGATGGAAAAATTTAAAAAAAATTCAGCCAAAAACTATAAAAAAAATTCGTTACTGTAATATTATATTCAATAATGTAAATAAATCTACATCTAAATCTTGAACTTGTACATTGATGTTCTTCAGAGTCCTCCTGAAGGGGTGGTTTTATGGGTACTTTTTACGTGTCACAGATGTTAGGTTAGGTGTTGGACAGCTCAAACTATTTATCTCGTCTTCTATCTCTCTCAAATATTCCCATGACATCCTTTAAATGGATAATCTGCAAACTTTTATTCATTCACTCCGCGTTTACTTCTGACATCGAAATTTCTTGAAAAAGGGAGTTTTTACCAGTTTTACGAGTTGGGGTGATTTTTCCGCGACTAAAAGTAATTTGTTCATGATCAGCAACCTTGAAAATGGTCCAGTAAATACCTTTCATCACTGGTACAAACAATTATTTTCTTCCAAAAAAGTCTGATTCGCTAGATTCAGTGCATCACTCTCGAAAAATGATTTTTCAAGATATTGGGGGAGGCGATCGAAAAAAGTCAGCAACGCTGGCTGAATTATACTTCTAATACATCTAAAATTGATAATTCGTGGTCCAAAATAGTGTGCCACATGTTTGAAAAAAAAAATTTTTTTTTCGAAAAAGTCACACTTGCAGAGATTTGCCCATATATATGATGACGAAGGGTCTAACAAAAGAAGCAGCAAGAATAATAGTAATATGCACATATACAAACACTTGTTGCAACATTCGTAGGCTTACTTTTTATTCCATTAGTGATATGATTTGTATACTTGTGTATACATATAAGAACTTTTCGTATGATAATAGTCATCCTTTTCCTTTTCCTTTGCATTTGCCTTTTCGTTTTTGTCGTTTTCGATTGCTTCGCTTAATTTAAGTCATTTAAAATATTTATCAGCAATATTTTTTTTTTCCAATTTTTTTTTTCACTTATACATACACTCAACTTTTCTTTTATTGACGACTCCACAAATGATTATTATCCTTTTAAGACATTCCCATCTTTATGACTTAAGTGTGTCTTCAGTTCTTTTTTTTTTTTTTTTGTTTCTTATTATTATGTATTTTATTATTTCTTCTTACGTACTTACTTACATAAGAGAGGTAGAGAGACAGTGATCGAGACGTATGTTATGTTATGAATTGTTGGTTGGCAGCTGTCAAATGAAATTGACAGTTTTAAATGGTTTTCATTTATAAGAGATACATATAACTACAACACATTTATTGATCACAACAACAACACTATTAAATAACAATAACAATGTATAACATTCTTGAGTCATTGCGTTACAATTTGACCATTTTCGAATTGGTTTTCTCTTTTTTATTTTCTTTTCATTTCCATATACTTACACATACTTACTTGTATTATCCACTTGTCACATTGTGATATTTTTATGGTAATGGATTTTAATATTCTTGTTCTTTTAGTTTTGATTTTTTTGTTGTTGTTGTTGCTGTTGCTGTTGTTGTGGCTCTTTAAAAACATCCTTTAAATTGATAAGATACGTATGTACATATATTTTTATGATTGCTTTTAACGTATATAGTTACGAGTAATTTGAATGTATGCCGGTTGTATTGTGATATGATATTACTTTGTTGATGATATCATAAAAAATGTCGAAAACAAGCATTCACAATATAAATACAGCTTTAAGTTGAGCATTTTTTCTTTTTTTACAATTATTTTAAATTGATTTTTAATTATGTGATTCAATTAGAGTCTCAGAAGGCAAATTTAATATATTAAATTACATATAATTGACCAGTTGAATGACTTTACAGTCATTTAAACACTTTATTGTGACCCAAATAAAATGATATATGACACAAGAAATTTGAAGAATGATACTGAATTACTTTTTCCAAAGAAAATAAATTTTATGAGAATTAGAATATTTAGAAATTGAGTTTTAAACTCGAAATATATAATTAAGTATGTGTGTAATGTTCACAATGTCCTCCGAGATTTCAAAAAAAAAAATTAAGAGTTTTAAGTCTCCATATAGAATTTCTTTGACCGTACTAACCGATATTGTAACTACAGGCTTACTTTTATGAAAATGTTAAAGAGCACCATAAAAACCCTTTCATCGTGCGTGCAAAAGTCGTGTAAATTTCTCGAATGAAGCAAAACTCTAGCATTTTTTTTATTATAAAAGCCATGATGTTGAATAATTTAGCTCGTAAGAGCTCTGTATCGCAAGAAGACTGATGATCTTACAATATTGTACTGGGTGAGTTCTGGCATAGAAAGAAGTGTCAGACTCACCTAACAAAAATGGGAACACTGTCAGGCCAATGCTTGTATAATAGGTGCGGAATAGTGCACAACATGCAACGAATACCGGCTATGCCAAAATAAAAATTGATATGTATCGATTCACATTTGCAAATAATAATATAGTCATTGCTTCTTCAAGCACATATTTATAATTGCATTAAAACGGAACGAGTTTCTATTTCGATATTTATATGGAAGCCTCCTTTAGAAGTGAAGATAAAGAGTAAATATATTGAAAGAAAATGCTAGAGATCAAAAATTAATCACATTCATGATTTCACTACTCTAAGAGTGATATCAAGGCAGTTATGGGTTAATTACGGTAATCTTGAATAGACAACCTCACCAATGGGTAAATATATGGGTTAGAATATTTAGGAACAATGTCAAAGTGGAAAGAATAATTGCGGACAGTCTTACATTCCACCCTTTATAGATGATGAATTTTGGACATATATGAGATTATTTGTTGATTTTCATATGTTTTTATGTCAATTTTTACATTTTACTCCCTTCCAAGCAATTTCCACCCAGATGTGTAATTATTATACATCAGTCCAATAAAAATTGTAAAATTCAAAAAACTCCCTAAAATCGTTAAAATCGTTTTTCATTGTAGTTTCGTCATTTCATAATTGATCTTTAAATATTGGGTCAAGTCTAACATAAATTATCTCTGGCAACACTGATTAGAGTAGGTCATATTATATTCCGTTTGAAAGGTAATATTTTAGAGAATTTTTGTGAAGAACGTGCGTAATATGCTTCACGTGAAAAGCTAAAAAGTTATTGAAAATTTTAGTTTCACTTCTATAGAAGGAAAAAAACACCACAGGCTTGTGCAAAAATTTGAGCTGTTTATGGACAAAATACCATATCGATACATGTGGTACATCATCGGTTTGAGTGATTTCATTCTGCAGATTTCAGTATCAAAGATGCACTTTGGTTTGGCAAAATTCTATAAAAATTCGGTGAAAATCCACATGTAACCACTAAATATTATTCAAGAAATAGTTTCAAATCATTTGCATGCAGCTGTACTCGTCAAGTAGCTCGATAAGTGGATGAACTTAGGAAAACAGTCAACTTCTGAAACGAGTGGTCATCGGTGATGAGAAATGGATCACGTACTGCAATGTGCAGCGAAAAATGTCATGGAAAAGGCGAGAAGATTCGCTAGAAACAATCGCAATTCCAGAACTGAAGATTATGAAAGCAATGTCCCATTGGTGAAAGAATGAAAGGAAGTCATGCGTTGTGAGCAGCTGCAGCTGCAGCCTGGCCAAATGATCAATTTGGAACTCTAACGTGAATAACTAATGAATTAAGCTAAGTAATCAAACAAATGTGACCAGTATTTACGAAAATACGAAATTGTTATCTTTCTGCGGGACAACACGAGGGCTCACACAACTTTGATGACTCTGGGAAAACTGAGAAGCTTTGTTAAGACATCTTGGGCCAATCCACCATATAGCTCAGACGTACATCTTCATGTTACCAATATATTCCGGTCCCTTGAAAACTTCAAAGGGAGTAAAAAATCTCCATTGAAAAATGATCGACTTGTGCTACGTTTTCTCCGAAATTATCGGCTACTTTCATAAGGGCGTTGAAGCATTTTGGGGTTAGAATTTCAAAATAACGACAGTGATACCGAATCTTCGATTGTGTGAAGCCTGAGCCGGCCAATATCCACTGTACACATAGTAATTACCTTTTTAAAAATCGAACAACCACGAATAAGTAATTTGAAATTTTGAACACTATTTTGTTTTGCTCGAAGTACTGAAATCTTAATCAACACATGATGGATATTTTGATGTCGACGTAACGGCCTCTTTCGACATCGCTGTAGATTTGATTTTGAATAAATGCTAACTTCAATGCGGCCAATAGAACAATTCAATCGTAAATTTTCCAATATCACAAGCACTCGATTTAAAATCGATAAATAGTTGTGGTGAGTACTTGCAAGTCCTCCCCTAACGTTCTCATAAAAAATATTCTTCATTTCCCACAGTTTTTGGGCAACCACAAAATGCTCTCTGCATGACTCTGTAACTGATGAAGTCAGCCGTTAATTTGGGTACGGGATGACCAATCAAGACCATGCACTTTTTTGATCAGTTCCTATGCCTCGCTGAATGTTTTACCGAATTTAGAAGAGAACATGATATTTGTTCATCGCTCGAATTCAATTTTGATAAGAAAGACTTTGTAAATTAAGTAGTAGCAATACAAGAACTTTTGAAACTCATTGTGTATAAGTAAATTTCTAATACATACTTGAAAATAGAATTTCAAAAGAACTAAATATCATTGTATGGTGGAATACAAGAATACAAGAACAACAACAACAACAACAAAACAAATGCCATTCAAAGAAATTAACATTACGAACGCTAGCTATTGAAACTCCATTAAAACTTCACCTTGACAACTAAGTAGCACCAAAATAAATGATTGAAACGAAGCGGAAGATGAAAAACAAAAACAAAAACAAAATAACTATTGAATAAATAGTACCTATTATGTATACACGGTGTCCAATAAGTTTTAATAAAAATGTTTTTCGCTATATTAAGGCAAGTTGACGAAATGAATGGAAAAATTTTATCCAAATGAGTTGTCTTATACATTATGAAAAATTATAAAAGGTTTTTATTTATTACGCCCCCCTTTGCTTTTTTTACTAAGCCCAATCTCTTTTCAAAAGAGTCGCATGCGGCACGTACATGATTCATGGGTATTTCCTCCCATATCTTTTGTAAAGTTTTACGTAGCTGCCCCAAATTTCTTATTTTATAGTCGTTAAGCTTTGCTGTTATATATCCCCATGCGAAGAAATCCATAGGATTAAGATCAGGGCTGCTTGGTGGCCACTCATCCTTCCTCAAAAAATCAGCCAAAGTCTCTTCGCATCAGTCTTGACAAATTTTTGCAGTATGTGATGGCGCTCCGTCTTGTTGAAAACAATAGTAGTCGTCACCAAACAAGTGTTTGCAAGCAGGGAGGACTACTGACTTCAAAACGTGCTCTTTGTAGTACACAGCATTTACTTTGACCCCTTTTTCAATAAAAACAAGCGGCAATTTACCCCTCTTGCAAAATCCGCCCCAAACCATGATCGAGAGAGCACTTTGATATCTGGGGACAAATAATTCTGATTCAGGAACATCCTCCAATGAAACAGCCCATACTCAGTCGTCCTGTGCATTATGCGATTGCTGCAACACGAAAAGTTTTTCATCAGAAAATACGAACTCGTCGCCACCGTGCCAAGCCTGAATACTGCTGACTCTTTCAGCTCTCTTGTCCTTTGAAGAAATGGAAACGCCGTGAATTTTTTGTTTTTTGTACGGCTTAAGTCCAACATCTTTTTTTAAAAGCAAATGAGCAGATGACTTGCTTATTTTTAAAGAGGCAGCTATTTTTCTCACGGAGCGGCACCTTTTTCGTCGAATTTGCTCTCTTACAATTTTGATTTGCTCTTCGTCCGGGAAGTGCGTGGACGGCCACTTTTCGGTCGATTTTCAGGAGACCCAGTTTCCTTAAATCGTTTTATGGTCTTATAAACAAAATCGCACTTGATTCCACCTTGTTTCAATGATTTGAAAATTGCATATGGCTTTATGCCTCGCAAAAATTGATTAATAATTACTTCGCGCACGTTCTTCATCGTTTTTATTTAACTCAACTACAGCTGAAATGAAATGAATTCTATGACACGCTGCTCAGAAATCTAACGGGATTTCATATATATCAAAATAAAAACATACGCCTACTTTCTGTTATTTAAAATTAACGGAAAACATATTTATTAAAACTTATTGGACACCGTGTATGTACCGAGTATAGTTTTAGCAGATGTAATAAGTATGAAGTATGTAGTTGAAGAACGACAAGAAGAAGAATCAGCACATAGAGTAAGAGAGCACCCAATTGTGATTTCAAGTACTTTTTCAATTAAAAACATGCAACAAATAAAATGAACGATAACAAATGTCAAAGAGTACGAATGAAAGAATGGCACAATGGTGAATGAAAATGACAATAAGCACGAGTACGATGACGATATCATCAGCAACATTATTATTATTAGCATCATCATCATCATCATCATCAACATCATCATCAAATACAGTTGACGGTTGGCTGTAATAAGGCTAATTAACATTATAATATGAAGGCATATACGTACGTATATATAAAATAATGCACAGCTATGTACTAAACATGGATATTCATTTCGTTGTTGTGAGGAAAAATCTCTACAATAAGAGCAATATGTGCTGTGCTATAAATGACGACGACCCCATAAAGATGATGATGTTAATGTGACTATTACTGTTGGAAACTGATGCTACTGATGCTGTTGATGCCATTGCCATAGGCTTAATAATGACGATAATGTGTGGATAATGTCATCCACACACATACACACACACAAACATTCGCAGACACTCATATGCATTTGGGCGTAAGAAGCGAATAGAGTGAAATTAACCAAATTTTTGATTTGAATTGAATTGAAGTGAATTTGAATGAAGAAAAGAATGAACGAATGAATGAATTGAATTGAATATTGGATAAGAATAATGCCGGCGCCGCAGCCGCGCGTTAATGTCACTTAATCTGTGACTGTGATTGATATTTTCAATTAAGAGGAGACGAATCTGAAGAGAGAAAAAACATTGAAGCAAGTAAATAAAGGAAAGAAAATCATCATACGAAAGTAAGTACGATGACGACGACAACAGACGACAACGTCTGCAAGTCAAGCGAAGCAAGCATTTAGCCCATTGCTGCCTTGTTCATTCATCAGCAAAGTGTTCAAAGGAGAATTTGATTTTGTGTATTTTTTTTCTTTTTGTTGCTTTTTGTATATTTTCAATACAATCAATCGACCGTGAGAATGACAGAGTGAGTGTAGATGATATAAGCATGCATGTGTGAGTATGTGTGCGATGTGTGAAGCAATTGCCATTTTATTGTTGTTGGCTTTTTTTTTTTTGGGATGCCAACGAAACGCAATGCAATGAACTAAACTGATTTTCGTGATAAAATAGCGTTTATTTTATTTGATTTGATTTAGTTTTTTTTTTACCCGCCATTCGATGCATCAAAATGAAAGTAACCGTAAATGGCAGATTAAATAGAGAATGAACAAAAAAAACAAAAAAAAAAGAGAACAACTTTCGAACACAATAAACGAATTAATGTGCACGATTTAAATGGATTTATCATAGACGAAAATCCTATCACATGCACGCTTACAGAGTCATTGCAAACCAAACTACAATACAACAACACCAACAACAAAAGCACAACGCACACACACACACACGTATATACGAGTACATTTGCCACTTTAGCAAATCCCTTTTTAAACCACCGGAAATTCCCTTTTGCATTTATATTTTATTTTTCTAAGGATTTGCACATGTTTTGCTTTTGATTTTTATTTTTATTTATCATATGTGTTTGTGTGTGTGTGTGTGTGTGGGTGCGAGAGAGTATGGTACTAACTGACTCAGGTGTAAATCCTTTAAAATGTTATTCTTCTCTAGGTATCCTTTTTTTTATGCGATCCTACACTAACGTGTTATTTTTTTTTCTTTTTCTGCTTCTTCCTTTCTCTTTTTCTATGCATACGAGTCTCTTTTGTTTGTTTCTTCTGTTTTTTTTTTCTCTCTCTCTCTCTCCCTCTCTTTCCTTTTCTTTATCCATATAAATACTGGATTTATTTATAATTTTCTTTTGTTGAATTGTATTCTGCATTTGATTTTCACTTGACTACAAGGCTAACAATGGTTTTCACATATGTCGTTAGCTACATACATACATACATGGATGTTCTTTTATATCCTTTCTGTTATACATGGGTGCAACAATGTGTAAATGGCACACTTATACTTAGGTGTTATACCATCACATAAGCTATACACTTAAGGCGATATACATGGGAAGGATTTATCGAATAAAATTAGTTGGTTAAAATGGTTTCATTATCAATTTACATAACTTCAAAGTCACAAGTTTACCACTTAATACAAAGAACTAGTTAGAGAAGTGGTGAAAATTGTATTAGTAAAAAAAAAAATTGCATTTATAATATATAGATGTGAGATTAATCGATTAATCAAAGAGTGTGATTAAAATAAAATTAAAATTAATTAATTATTGGAATAATCAAAATTCCTATTAATAAAAATATTGTACCAATTATTCAATAAAATTTGTATATAACATTCTAATAATTTTATTGCTATCAATAACGCCGCAAGGCATCATCTATAAGAGAGTGACGGGTGTGACAATTCCGTGGCTACCCTAGTCAAAAACCCAAATCTAAGATGGAACAGCATATACCGATAGATGTTTGACCATAGAGGTGCACGGCAATTAATATGCGAACTCAGAATACCTGCCGCCCTTCTGTTCTAAGCTAGGCTTCCCTTGGCAATCTGGCTCTACCAAGGGTGTCTTCTACATCCAAACTACTCGTGCGTATCACCTACATGCCAAAGGGCTCGAAAAAGTGCGCATTTTTTTTTTTACTCAGACAGCCAAGCTGCCATCAAATCTCTCTCCTCATGGGAGTTCTCCTCAAAACTAGTCACCGAATGCTTACTTCCTTTCTGCCCAGAAACTTTCTGCGGTATAAGCTGGGCATCGGCCAAAGCTATGATAGAAAAACATTATCACGACAAGTACCTGCTACAATGGACAAATTCGACAGCTTCGATGCAGCTTCTGACAGAATTAATCTTAGCAGAATAAATTTACGCCTAATAACCGGCTATCTCTCAGGACAATAAATTGGTTAAAATACCACCTCCACAAAATGGGACTATCCTCTGACACGGAATGTAGACTCTGTCTGGAGGAGGATGAAACATCGATCCACATCTTTTGCGAATGCCCAGGCTTTGCTTCAAACCCTTTCAGATGAGTTTCCCAATACCAGCTTCAATCATCAAAAGTTCGACAAGATCAATTCTATCTCCCATTACAAAGGTAGAGGAGATTCTAGTGTCGTAGATAGGCTTGGGCACAAAAGATCTCATTTGGTCGCAGTACCCGTAACTTTTTTGGTTGGCCCTCAGAGGTATCAGCCGTAGGGCTCATACCCTCTAACAGACCTCGGTCTGGTTTTGCGTGGTCCACTATATTAAAGCTTAATTTTGAATACGAATATGCTCAATTTTTGTTCCTAATTCTATGAAATATTTTCGATATATTACTAAAACTATTACAGTCGTGGAGAAAATCGTAGAGAGGAATTATTTGTTTATACTTTTTTTTTATTATTCACCATTCTTCAAACAGTCAACAGAGCTAGTCTTATAGAAAATGTACATTAGCCATAGGACGGTACACGATTTTTCAATTTCAATATAAAGCCAAGTCTCTATTTTGTAAGGTTCCTCAAAGCAAATACTTCAATCTAAAAATATTGAAAGTAAATGGTAAAATTTAAAAAAAAAAAGATTAGAAAAATCTACAAATGTTACAACAGCTTTCCAGATTTCACCCCTAAGGGGTGAAAATGTACGACAAACAACCATTAATATTTTGAACCTTACTTCTTTTTGAAACATAATTACCCCTATCTGTACCCACCAGTGGTGCTCCCCTACAAAATTGATGCTTTTGTGAAATTTGCTCCCTCCGTGGGTAGCCGTCACCCTTCAAGAGAGAAAATACATGACCGACTACCCTTAATTTTTGCTTCGTAATTTTTTTTTTCAAAAACATTTATCACCTATCTCCTTTTATCAGGTGGTCTCCCATACAAAATTTTTCATACACGTCTGTCCCAGCGCTCCCAGAATATCTTTTGAAGGTTAAAATAAATAATAAGTAATCATTTAAGTTTTTACCGCAATATTTTGCTCATATATTTTAATACCCTACCTCAGCCCCTGAAAGGGGTCCTCATGCAAAATTATCATAAAATACATGCAAATCGACAAATAGCCCGGTGGCAGATCTTCATTATTCATCCGTCTTTAATATTTGTTCCAAATATAATTATGAAGCGTAATTATATTCCGCCGTAATTATATATCCGCCTTTAATAGGGCTACCATACAAAAGTGTCTACTAAAAGTAAATATATATAAAAAATATACTTGTGAGCCCCGAAGGGCTCTTTCGCCAAGCGGACCAGTAATGCTGAGCCTATTAAATTTTAGACAGTACGAGAAGGGACCTAATTATTTCAGCCGGTTGCGAACTCCAGCACGCTTGTGACAACACTTTTTCTGAGTTTTGTAACAGAGTTCTTTTAGAAGCTTTTCCATGGCAAATATTTACTGCCGGAAGAATTGCCAATTGCTTGTCGACAGGTGGACACCGTTCGAAGAAAAAATCTTTTCGATATTAAAATTATGTTTCGGACGGGGATTGAAGCCACGACCTACAAATCAGAAGGCCAACGCTCTAAGCACTGAGCTACTGCACCCATGCTGAAAGCTGAGAATAATTTTCGTAAAAACGCCCTTCTCCATAAAGTACATTTGACAGAATCTATTATGATGAATCACATTTATGTTTCGGTCTGTGCGCAATCTGGTAGTGAACTTAAAATATGTGTGACTAGCTGCTAAGCATCACTATCTTACATAATCTACATTTATTTCTAATATTATTAACCTTTAAGTCTACATAAATGTTTCGATAGTTTTCTGGTCTTGATAGTTTTGCTGCATTTAATGTTAGTTTTGCTTTTGTTTTATTTTTAACAAACTTTTCTATTTTGTTTTCATTTTAGTTTTGTATTGAGTTCTTTCTTGCTACTGTAACTTGAATTTTATTAGATATATTTTCTACCATGATTTTTCAACAAAAACAAAAAAAAAAAATGAAGAGTGCATAGTCTTTATTTCTGAGCATAGAATGCTAAGGATGCGAATGTTTAGATCCCAGGATCCTTGCTTAATTACTTCCACAAAAAGTTGATGTCTAGCTACGATGGATGACAGAACTTATAAGTTTGATATAAAAAGACTATCTACGTGAAGAAGTTTATAATGATGCTCATAATTATGAAAAATAAATGTATGAAATTGCAGATTTTCTACATTTTTACCAAATTATGAGTTATTCTTTCCATTATCTGAGAATCAGCTGATTTTTTTCATGAAAAATATGTAATTCATTTAATTTGAAATTGTTTTTGATTTAAACGGAATATCAGCAGTAATATCATTATTTTATTTTTATTATTATTATTTTTTTTTTATTAGTTTTGAAAATGCTTTTATTAATCACATATACTTTGAAAAATTCTAGGGATCAGCAAAAAGCCAGTGAAGTGGCATCCCTTAGCCATCATATTCTTCTCAATTTGTAAAATCTGTGCTTCTTACTTTCTCACCTTTTCATTTCTATGCACTTTATAAGTAATCAAAATTAATTATTCAACATTTTCTGTCTGACAATGTTAATAAATTTTTGAATTTATATTACTTCAAGTTGTGTAGTGTAACGTATAGTATACGAATACTTACTATATGTAAAGTTGTATATAATATAAGTATACACTAATGTACTTCAAACAATAGAATTAGTATTTTAACTTATCTAAAAAAAACAAAAGAAACAACATAAAGAAAATAAAATGCATTGCAAATGACATTCAGACATTCATATTTTGCTTCGGTTAAAATATGATTAAAGTTAGAGGTTGTGTTGAGATGTGTGAAAATGTTAAAAGTTTTCGTCGACAGCTGAGGTTTGTTGAGACATACTTACTACATATTAGAATAAAACTTAAGATTGTAAAAGACAAGTGATTAAATGAGTTTTAGTTTGAAATACAAAATGAAAAGTATTAGAAAACATTAGCTGAGCGTAATGTAGCACTAAACGAGTTGAAGAATTTGTTCGGATATAGCATGCAAATATAATAAATATCAATGAACTTTCGCAGCTTGAGTTATTCTAACATCTTTCTAGTGCCAAGATTGATTTAAATGTTTTCAGGTGTTCTTGTTTTTAGTTATTTTAAATGGAGAAAAGTTATTAGGGTGTTCGTCTTCTCAATCCGACAGCTCATCCAGGCCAAGAAAGGCTTTATATGAACCTATTGGAAAAGAAACTAAAGGACATTAGCCTGATCTGGATGGTAAAACTCTTGTGACATCACTTTATCTGAGCTTTGTCACAGAGCTCCATCGAAGAGCTCATCCAGGCCAAGAAAGGCTTTATATGGACCTATTGGAAGGTACCTAAGGGACCTAAAAGACATTGGCCTGATCTGGATGGCAAAATTCTTGTGATATAACTTTATCTGAGCTTTGTCACAGAGCTCTTTCAGAAACTCCGGTGTACGCTGTTGGATTTTTTGTTATATTAATATTGTATTTGCCGAGATTCAAACTTACGACCTACGACTCATGCATAGCAAATCAGCGTACTAATCAACTTAGGTATAGGACTCATATATAGTCAAACGAAGATGGTCCCGAAGTACTCAGTTTTGTTTGAAAAAAACGTGACTAATGCAGAAAGCACCGACCGTGTAAAATTTAGGTTTAAAGATTGACTATGCTAAATTGTTCAATAACACTGTGAGGCAAAAATTGGAAAAAAAAAAAAATAAAATTGTTTTATACTGATCAGCGTAGGCTTGCTGGAAAGAAGGATTGCCCCAGAGTACTGTGTTAAAACCGTTTTGCTTCTCAAGGTCCAGTTTTTTGATGAAAGAGGAAGTTCGGAGCTTTTTATCTTGAAAACAGGAGTCTTAAGGTAGTTTTGTTGTTCACTGACCTCCACTATTTTTTCCTAGAGAACATTTTTCTAGAACACTGCTTTGTCGTTTTTCTTATCCATTTAGCCCCTATGAAGAGATTTACTTAATAATAATGCTTTTCTCTCTTTTTTTGTACCGTAGCACCGCTTGCTAGGAGAAATTTAAAAAAAATAACGCCAGATTCATATTCCTTGATTCTTTCCATTATCTGAGAATCAGCTGATTTTTTTCATGAAAAATATGTAATTCATTTAATTTGAAATTGTTTTTGATTTAAACGGAATATCAGCAGTAATATCATTATTTTATTTTTATTATTATTATTTTTTTTTTATTAGTTTTGAAAATGCTTTTATTAATCACATATACTTTGAAAAATTCTAGGGATCAGCAAAAAGCCAGTGAAGTGGCATCCCTTAGCCATCATATTCTTCTCAATTTGTAAAATCTGTGCTTCTTACTTTCTCACCTTTTCATTTCTATGCACTTTATAAGTAATCAAAATTAATTATTCAACATTTTCTGTCTGACAATGTTAATAAATTTTTGAATTTATATTACTTCAAGTTGTGTAGTGTAACGTATAGTATACGAATACTTACTATATGTAAAGTTGTATATAATATAAGTATACACTAATGTACTTCAAACAATAGAATTAGTATTTTAACTTATCTAAAAAAAACAAAAGAAACAACATAAAGAAAATAAAATGCATTGCAAATGACATTCAGACATTCATATTTTGCTTCGGTTAAAATATGATTAAAGTTAGAGGTTGTGTTGAGATGTGTGAAAATGTTAAAAGTTTTCGTCGACAGCTGAGGTTTGTTGAGACATACTTACTACATATTAGAATAAAACTTAAGATTGTAAAAGACAAGTGATTAAATGAGTTTTAGTTTGAAATACAAAATGAAAAGTATTAGAAAACATTAGCTGAGCGTAATGTAGCACTAAACGAGTTGAAGAATTTGTTCGGATATAGCATGCAAATATAATAAATATCAATGAACTTTCGCAGCTTGAGTTATTCTAACATCTTTCTAGTGCCAAGATTGATTTAAATGTTTTCAGGTGTTCTTGTTTTTAGTTATTTTAAATGGAGAAAAGTTATTAGGGTGTTCGTCTTCTCAATCCGACAGCTCATCCAGGCCAAGAAAGGCTTTATATGGACCTATTGGAAAAGAAACTAAAGAAAATTAGCTTGATCTGGATAGCAAAACTCTTGTGACATCACTTTATCTGAGCTTTGTCACAGAGCTCCATCGAAGAGCTCATCCAGGCCAAGAAAGGCTATATATGAACCTATTGGAAGGGACCTAAGGGACCTAAAAGACATTGGCGTGATCTGGATGGCAAAACTCTTGTGATATAACTTTATCTGAGCTTTGTCACAGTGCTCTTTCAGAAACTCCGGTGTACGCTATTGGATTTTTTGTTATATTAATATTGTATTAGCCGGCATTCAAAGTTGCGACCTACTACTCATGCATAGCAAATCAGCGTACTAACCAACTTAGGTATGGGACTCATATATAGACAAACGAAGATGGTCCCGAAGTACTCAGTTTTGTTTGAAAAAAACGTGACTAATGCAGAAAGCACCGACCGTGTAAAATTTAGGTTTAAAGATTGACTATGCTAAATTGTTCAATAACACTGTGAGGCAAAAATTGGAAAAAAAAAAATAAAATTGTTTTATACTGATCAGCGTAGGCTTGCTGGAAAGAAGGATTGCCCCAGAGTACTGTGTTAAAACCGTTTTGCTTCTCAAGGTCCAGTTTTTTGATGAAAGAGGAAGTTCGGAGCTTTTTATCTTGAAAACAGGAGTCTTAAGGTAGTTTTGTTGTTCACTGACCTCCACTATTTTTTCCTAGAGAACATTTTTCTAGAACACTGCTTTGTCGTTTTTCTTATCCATTTAGCCCCTATGAAGAGATTTACTTAATAATAATGCTTTTCTCTCTTTTTTTGTACCGTAGCACCGCTTGCTAGGAGAAATTTAAAAAAAATAACGCCAGATTCATATTCCTTGATCCCAAAAACCCCCAGTACACCGCAGATATTAGAGTTTTTAATGAAAATAATACTGGAATAGAAGCTCGGCCAAAGAGCCCTTGGGGCTTATGAGTGCCACATATTTTTTTATGATAAAATTTAAATTTGTCATAATTTATATAAAATTTAATAATGAATATTTTAAAAGTGATAGAAACCTTTAGGGTTACCATCTTATGAACACTAAGAGTATATGATTCTAGCACATGATTGCTTGCAGGATACAAATAAGTTAATAGAATAAAAATTTTTTTAAAACAAAATATTCTAAGAAATTCTCAAATTGAATGCTTTAATATCAAATTTCATATTTTATCGTCTAAGAAGGAAAAGGTTAATGTCCTCTATTATACATACGTATTTGTCTACTATATGTAGCATATATCCAATTAGACATTTCCTTTGATAATAATTTAACAACTTCATAGTTTTGCATATTCTATACATCAGATATTTTTTTTTTTTTTACTTGTATGTACATACAATCACAGCTTTGACACTAACGCTATCTCAACTATGTATCTACTTCCTTCGCCTTTTGTAACATAACATACATACGTAATTAATTAAATATAATAAGCAGTTGTGTTAAAACTAAAAAAAAATAAATAAAAAATAAATAGGAAAAACAAATTTCCAATTAATTTGAAAATATCTATTGCATACGCTAAATCATACTATCCACCTACACATAGTTAATTTATAGACATATCTATATACTGTGAATACAAACATTCATACCTCACACTCTATTCGTTCATTAAGTGAAAAATTATTTCATTACTTTTTTACTATTTCTTTTTATTTTTTATTTTTTTTTTTCTAGTTTTTCTTAGTTTTGTTTTTACAACATCATCAGGTAAGTCATTGTGCTATATACTCACATATATCAAACATGCATATGTGAGTGTATGTATGTATGTATGTTCAATCTCATTTAAAAATATGTGCAACTCATTCGAATTTATTATTTCATTCATTCATTTATTTAGTTATTTCTGTTTTATTTAGTTTTGGAGCGCACAGGGATCATTCTATATACAATATGGTATAACTAGTATATTGCCATCTTTCAGTGAAGTAATAATGAAGTAACTTGTTTTTCGTCTTTTTTTTTTGTACTATTTCTTCCACTATCATACTCATATGTACCTGAATATGGTGAATAAGTACAACGACTCAGTCAGTCTAGTTAACGAGATATAAGTAGATACCTAACTCTACCCGGTTTTGGTTTTGGTACATTTATTTATACTTATATACATACCTACGTATATAAGATACATAAGTAAGTATGTATGTATGTATGTATGTAGATTGTAGGAGTTCAAAATACCATTGTACATTGTAGGTATGCAATATAAATTTCCTAAAAGTACGCTCTTACAAACGCAGAGGTTATGTGAAGTATATGTATATAGTACAATATTAATGATGCCAATCCCGGGAGCATTTTATGCCATCGATATTCAAAACTCGAAGGGGAAGTTAGATATTTACATCAGAAAAATATAGGTTTACCTCATCCCTTTAAATAACTTTTAAGTACTTTATTTAGTACTTTGTTTTTAGGTCTCTAAGAATGAACTCAATTCATTTTTTAATATTACATATATTTTCTACCATGATTTTTCGACAAAAACGAAAAAAAAATGAAAAGAGAAAGAGTCTTTATTTCTGTGCTTTTATTCTAAGGATGCCAATTTTTGATTCGCGGGATCCTTGTTTAATTGCTTTCACAAAAATTGCATACCTAACTATGATGAATGGACTGAGCTTATAAGTTTGATATGAAAAGACTATATATACAATAAAATAACACAAACCCACAACAAAGAAAAATGATGATATCTAATGAACCAAAGTAGTTATATTATATGGATTTTGGGCGACTGAATCCTCAGGTTTCTTTAGAATCTCAAAAAACCTAGAAAAAGTCGAAGAAATTTCGAATTCAGTGACGAAAATTTATATAATGTGACTATTCTAGTCCGTCAAACATAATAAATATTGTTTTTTTTTATTGTGGGTTTAGTTAATTATTAGAAAATGGTTGATCCAAAAGTTAACCTTAAAAACATCAATGAAGACGAGAGAATTTCTACTATCCTAATGAAAGTTGAGACATCCTGCGCTCATAGCAATTTTATGTCAGACGAACCGAACAAGTCTGAACTAAATTCCATTCTCTTGGTGCGCGCTAACTCAGGACACTGGTAGAAAGTATGCTAAAATATTTTGACTTGTTCTAGAACAAGATTTGAAATAAACCCATACGTACTTATCAGACCATCATGCAGCTTGATAATTCATTATTCTGTGAGAACTGTTTGAGAACTCTTAAATCAGCTGTTTGGATTGCGTAAGGCCAGAGATGTTATTTGTGTGGAAGTTTCAGAGTTTTTTTTGCAAGCTTCTCAAGGAGTGAGAGGCTGAATGTCCATTGTCATTTTAAAGCGGATTATTAAATGATGCTAAAAAGTGTGTCCCGGGTTTGGTTAACTCGTCTGTAACATCCATTTCCATATATTCTGAGATTGCTCCGCAATAAAGTTAATTGAATTAGACAAACTTTGTATTATATCAAATTACTCTGTTACAAACTCCAAGTACCTTGAGTCTTAATGTGTTCATACCATATATATATATATATATATATATATATATATATGACAAATAATTAATTAGATTTAAAATTATTTAATTAAATCATAAGCTCAATATTCCCACATAAAAATCTGTCAAAAAACCAAAAAGTCACAGGCTTTAACTTGTATTTATCTAATGACAATTTTATAAAATAAAGAAATTTTCTTTAATAGTAGTTGGTTTTAACGATTACACAAACAAGAATTACAAAAAAAACAAAATAAAATAAAAACACAATAGATTTTCTTCAAAATTTTAATTCTGTAGTTTTTGTATTTGTAATTAGTAAAATCTAATATTTAAAAAAAAAAAAGTCGTTAATTCAAAATGCCAAAAATCTCTGCATCAACAACACATGTAAAAATCTGCATCCCTAATCCATATGTATGCATCCATTGTAGAAGTACATCATATTTCATTGACGTGTACTAGAGTACAATTGGGATGTACGAGTATATATATATATATGTGTGAGTATATACCTACATACTCGTATATGCCAACGACACTAGTGTTTTCAAGAAGAAAAGTGAAAGCGTGGGATATGTAGGTATGCATAGCACGATCTACTACTTATATTGTACCTTATATTCTTCTAGGTATGTAAGGTATATATATTTCCACGTAGAGGAGGAAATGAAAATGAAAATAAAAAAAACTAAATCCTCATAAATGCATACATACTCGTACATATGTGTGAGTACATATCTATGTTACATGTAATTTCGTGGAATTTAAATTTGCTCCCACTACCACCAACAAATAACAACTATTATCATTTTTGACATTAATAACTTCTATATAATGACAGGGAGTTTGTTTTCCTCCACTAAATACTACATACATGCATATGCACATACAATTACCTCTAATTTATGAGTATGACTCCTAGTGCCTTCTTCAACTTATGTACAGAATGTAAATATTTCTTAATAACAGACTATTAAGAAATAGCTACATGCATAGTGCATGCAACTTGTAAATTGCTGAAAGTTAAACTAATAAATAGAAGAATGTTGGAATGTATCATCATGTATATAAGCGCTTGGAATACATAACATGCATTTTTGCTGTCATATCATAATTATGCACAAACGTAGTTGTCATATGCAATGTACATAGCATCAGTCAGTAGCAGGCATTATCAAGCAGCAACATTAATAATAATAATAATAATAATAATAATAATCCAACTACCATGCAAATTTTCTATTTAATTTTATTTTCTCTTATGCTTCGATGTATTTTGAAGTTATCAAACAATTTGAGGAGAAATAAATTAAGTATTTCATTCTAACATATATTGAAGGTCGCTTAGAAAATTATATGAATTCTATTATATTGTTTAAAAAAATTCGTTCATTGGATATTAAAATTGATAAAAAATTGTCATAAAAATTACTTTTTCTTTTAAATAAATCGATATTTTTTTGAAAACATATTTTTCTTAGATATAAGGTCTAGTAAAAAGAAATCCATTATGTTTGCATTAAATTGAAAGTTTTATTGAGCATTTTAGTTAGAATGATCCGATTTAGGTCAAATATGCACCGTTTTATTGTCATTTAGAAGGTTATTTCATAATACCACTCGCATAGAAACCCTCGTCCCTATTGGTAAAAAACTGGGATAGTCGATTTTCACAAGCTTCTCTTGTTTCGAATTTTTCTCCAGGAAAATCATTCACCATTGACAGGAACAGTTAGAAATCACTTGGTGCCAGGTCCAGACTATAAGGTGGATGCATAAGAACCTCCCAACCAAGCTCCCTGAGCTTCTGGGGAGTCACTATCGATGTGTGTGGCTTGGCGTTGCCCTGATGGATCACAATTCCTCTCCTATTGGCCAAAGCTGGCCGCTGCTGGGAGATTGTTTCTTTCATTGTTGACAGTACAGGTCCGAATTAAGTGTTTGGCCATAGGGGAGCAGCTCATAGTAGATGATTCCCTGCCAATCTTACCAAGTGCATAATAAAATCTTCCTGAAAGTTAATCCTGGCTTCGTCACCGTTTGCGCCGGCTCACCGCGATTCGATCACGACCGTTTCACTTGACGTTATCGTAAGTGACCCAGTTTTCATCACCAGTAACCATCCGCTTCAGAAATGGTTCGATTTTGTTGCGATTCAACAGCTATCCACAGATGAAAATTCAGTACATGAGGTTTATTTGCGTTAACTCGTGTGGCACCCATACATCGAGCTACTTTTTGTATCCAGCCTTATTTAAATAGTTCCAAACGGGTTTTTGTGCAGTGTTTAGCTCATGGGCAAGATAAACAGTGCATACATGACGGTCATCGAGTTTGACCGTCATTACTTTACCGATATTTTCGACAGTTGGTCTTCCAGAGCGTAGTGCATCTTTGACATCAAAATTACCGGAACGGAATCAACGAAACCAAAATTGCACGTGATTGGCTGTTACAGTATTAGGACCATAAACACTATTCACATTTTCAGCCGTCTGGCTCGCGTTTTCGCCTTTATTGAAGAAAACTGTAAAATATGGCGTATTTTCTTTTTACTGGTGTCCATCTTTGACGCATGCTCAAACAATACTGAGTCAAGCAATCACAAAACTGCCTTTGAAGTTTTTTTAGTATGTAATCTTATCTTTCTAACGCCATCTAATGTAACCCGATCGCACGTATACAACGCGAGATACAGATTACTAAAGCCATATATTGGAAAAATAATGGATTTATTTTTACTACAGCTTATATATATGAAAATATTCGATAAGAAAAATCGACAAAATAAAATAAGGTTCTCTCTATAGCAAAAAACGCTTTATAGAATGTTCTTGTTTTTTCTTTAATTGTTTGGTTGATTTGGGATTTTATAGCCACTTACTACTACTACTTACTGCTTTACTGTAACAAAATCGTACAAATTTTTATTACAAAAATCTTTCTCTTTAACCTAAAAGTATACATGATGATACTTTCATCATATCGAACTATAAAAAATTCAACTTCTAATCGAAATAAGACAATGATGTAATCACATGCTCCCAGGTGTGCATAAACGTCATGGTGATCATCGTCACCATCATTATTACTAGATACACAGCATTACTCTATGTATATTAACTCGTAAAAAAATAAATGGACAATCATTGGAAACTTATACGATACAACTCTAAGCAGTCGTATATGCATATCATTAAGTGTGAAAATGAAGCGCATATTGCAATTGGTACATGCAAAACGAATGAGCACAGGTGCAATAGGCAAACCATTAGTATGACTATGTACATATGTTTATTCATGCAATGATCATTTTCTATCTTCAATGAACAATTTTTATCCTTATTTGTTGGCCTATATATATATTTTTTTTATTACTGAGTATGCGCCATATTTAATGTACATTTTACGCATGCGCATAGATTTGATTGAACAAAACTATGTAAAATAGTGTACTATGTCTGGTTTATGTGTTAAATTATTATGGCAATTATATGCTGACAAATCAGTGATTTGTTTTGCAATGAATATTTTCATTTTGACTTCATTATATTTGATGCAATTTTTCTGAGTCATAAATTTGTGAAAATTATATACATTTATGTATGTTACATAGGCATTTTCTCAAGAGTTCATTTCATAATTTATTAAATATCGAATTTATATGTATATTACAAAATAATAATATATCTAATATACTGTGGTTGAAATTTGAGACTATGTACGAGTTAATGTTAATCTGCATGGCATATTTAGTATGATGGACGTGAAATTGATCCGTGGTGCCAACATTGATTCAGATCACTACATTGTTGCAGCTAAGATGTCAAAACGTTTATGTGTCCCAAAGAACAAATGAAATCCCATACAGAGAAAGCTTGACGTCAGTAGGCTGAAATCACTAAATACAGGAAATGCCTTTGTTAAGAACTCTCGCCCTCATCGGTGGACACACATATCCCACTCCATGACTACTGCTGTCGAGAAAGTAATCGCTATCTACCAGCCTCTGAAGAATGTGTGGTATGAGCAGAAGTGTTGCGACGATACCGCAGAGAAAGATGCCGCCTATAGAAAAACCCTGCGAGCAAATGCTACACGAGCAGTTAAGGAGTTGTACAGAGAGAGGAGGAGTGCGGAGAGACGTCTCTTCAGGCACAAGAAGAGATAGCAAGAAAGACGCGAGCATAAGGATTAAGAGGTAAGTAGAGACGGTAATGAGACTGGAAGATTCTTGCGAAAAGATCAAGCGCCTGAGTGGCGGTTTAAAGGCCAGAGCCTCTTCCTGTCGTGACAAAAATCAGAATCTGGTTACAGATGTCCAGAGTGTACTTAGTTTATGGAGGGAACACTTCTCCTCGTTATTGAATGGCAACTTTTCGTACAATTCTGCCAGTGTAGGAGATCTCGAAAACTCCACGGCCACAACAATAACAATATTCCACCACTCGATCATGACAAGGTCAGAAAAGCCATTTCTAGGCTAAAAAAACATCAAAGCTGCAGGTTCTGATATCCTGCCTGCCGAGTTCTTTAAGGCCAGAATGAACCAGTTCATATGCTGGAATATGGTCGGACGAAAACATCCCCGATGAATGAAGGTTCAATGTTCTCTGTCCGGTACATAAGAAAAGAGATCCCACAATTTGCGCTATTTACCATGGAATAAGTCTTCTTAGCATCGCATACAAGGTTCTATAGAGCGTACTGTGTGAAAAAGATTGAAGCCTATACTTAACCATCTGATTGGACCTTATCAGTGTGACTTCAAACCTGGCAAATGTAGGTAGTTTGAAGTGACTTAGGCCAAGTGCGGCCCATTGTGATGCCGCAGGTGGGCTACCCCATTTCTCTTGGGGACCAACTCAAGCTTCGGGTAAAGCGTAATATATTTTCAACCTGACAGTCACCCAGCTCAGCGAGATTATGGATAAAGTGACTGCCGAAATGTTATAGAAAAAACTTGTTTCTGTATTATTACAAAAAATAATCTCGAAAACCGAGTTCTTTAAATTTTTTGTTCGACATTATTTCACTTTTTTTGGCATAATGTTGAAAAATTGACATAATTTGTTGACTTTAATTTATGTAACTATCACCTATTCACTTAGACCATTTGCTTAGTGAATTGGTTGAATCGGCATTAAAATTGTCTGCCGTATCTAACTGGTTTCCTACATTATCTATTTGATAGTAAAAATTAGATTTATTACTTTGAGACATTTTTCATTCATTAAAAACAAAACTATTTTATTTTTATTCTTATAAAATGAGTAAAAAGTATTAAAAAGTGACCAAAGGAGAATAGGTGAAAATATGTTGAAAATCATAAAAATCACATATAAACTCAAAAATTTGAATGTTTTTCCCTCAATAGTCAAATAGACATTATTCTAAAATGTTGAAAATACTACATGCTTACTTGTAATGTACAAGAAAAATATCTGTAAATAATAGTCACATTTATGACTTTTGGCTACATAACCAACCATAAGCTTTTAATTTTTATTCTTTTTTATTTTGGTCATTAATTTTCACTTCTTTTGAACATCATTCCTAAACAATTAAACACTAAATTCTTTTGTTTTCCGAGTTACCACCAACAGGAAATTTTTATTTACTTACAAAATAAAAAAATTGAATATAAAAAACAGAATGGTGAAGTAAAATTTTATTGCAATTATTGTCTTTGTAATTTTTGTGGCATACAGATATGATGCCTCACCACTTCAGAAGAAAAAAAAGAAACAAAAATATATTTCACTATTCATTACAAAATAGCCTAAGGTTAGTTTTTCTCAACGAGTGTTTGTAGTACTCGTACATATGTACGTACAATGACAATAGCAACAACAACAACAAGTAGTAGTACTAAATAAATACGACAGTGGACAGTTCAAAGAAACAAATAACGAACAACAATGTTGATGTTTTATTCTGAACTTATTAACCCGTAAGCTACCTTATGCTATTATAGAACAAGACAACAACAAAAAAACATTAAAAAAACATCTCAAAATCACATAACCAGAGGGGTGTTAAATAAATAAATATGTCAACTATTCATATAACAAAACGATATGAAATAAATTAATTTTTTTTTTTTTGTTTTTCATCTTCTTCATGGAATAGAGTATAAATATTCTCGTATATCGTAATTGACATAGAGGTTGATGTGCGCTAACTTATGCTGTCAGCGGTTAGAAGTCTAAACGTATGAACGGGTATGGGTACGCATTTTGTTAAAAACACAACACGCAAATAAATGACAAATCACATGTTGAGATGACAAAAACTTTTGTGACTGAGATAAATACTATGGTGATCAAAACCACACAATAACAATAACAAAAATGTTGAAGAAATAAATTTTAAATTTAAATTAAAACCAGACAAAATGTGATTTATATTGAAGATAATGTTATTTTGTAAATACATAGACGAGTGTTTGAAAGAAATACATATATGTGTGTATATGTATATTTACATTTGGTCGTGATAGAAAAATGCACAGGATATACTGACATTATCAGATATAAAAGGGTGAATATAATCAGAATACAATCATTTAAGAAAATCATCCAATATTGCTTATTTATAAATATAAAAAATCGGTTTTTTTTTTCAAGAATAATTCAATATATGAAAGCACAGTATAAATTTTGAAAAAAACTTATCGTCCGGCCTGTTCTGATCGGTCATAGCGTGTATATAGTGAGCCCATCGGCCATGAAATACCGTGCGAGGAGATACTTGTTGTCAAAATATAAAAAACGGCCGGTATTCTATTCACAGGGGCACTTACGACAACACCAGACTTCAGACATACCTCCAAGGCTCACCCCACTTGAGTTACTTAAAGATCAAAGACTTGCATCAATGGGTTGAAGTCATTCTGTAAGTATTCTGGATCACTTCAATATAGAACCTCTACTTATTTACATCAAAAATTCTGAATCTCGTTCCCAGAGAAGCATACCTGGTACACGGAACGAATTTCACGGAAGGAGTTCTAAGCTCGGAAACGGAGGCAGGTATATATTCAGATAATTTCAAACTAAATCATCCTTTTCGTCTGTCTCATCACTGTAGTGCATTGTGTGTAGGCACAAATCAAATCTGTTCACAATGTAATCACTTCGATCAAGCAGAGTATTGGCCCGCATCGACACAATGCTCCAAGTTACGACTAAGCTGCTTGATTAATATTTCATAAAATCGAAGATCATTTTGGACTGCTGTAGATCTCTGAACAAGATGACAGAGCAGCATTATTTTGGTTGTTCGAAAAAGTTTGAAATACTTTAAAAAATTTGTATATGTCTTCTAATAAAATGAAACTTAAAATATCAGTTTTCAAACAAGCTGTTGTTGTTGTTGTAACAGCAAAAATACAAAGCTTTGCCGTACTCTGTCGAGTGGTCGAGTGGTCGAGTGCTTTCGGTATGTAGACCCGTAAATCCTTGGGAAACTCAAACAAGCTGTAGTATAGCCAGATGTTACCAGAGATGATATATTTTAGAGCAATCTACCGACAATTTGTTACTGAATATTTTCGAGCACCTAATATTTCACACTACTGCGTAAAGCATTGTTCGGAAGACAAAGCAGGAACGAGTTTTTATTTAAAAAAGTTTTACATTTAGGGATTCGTATTGCTACGAGCAGCATGATTAAGAAGTATTCACCAAAAAAGATTAACGGATTCACCCATCTATAGGACGACAAAGCCGCTGTGGCCCACTCTCAAAAAAAAAAAAGTGCACTTTACTGACATTAATAGATACGAGCGCCAGTCTCTACCTCTTAGGTCCTCACGCCGCGAGACTGAGTTTGTACATGACCACTGTAGAAGCTGTAGATGTGAAGAGAAATTCGAGCCCATCTCAGAGCTGCATCGCAATACAAGAGGTAATTATCGCCTACTTGACCCACACTCAGAATCAGTGATTCTTATGAGCAACTTCCATTAAAAATGTCAGCTGGTTTTATTAGCAAATAAGGTAGTAGAACTCTTCACATCGTGTCAGCAATTAGTCATACAAGTCGTAATTTCATACTACCCACATTATAGCTAGTTCTCCAACTAGTTCCTGTGAACAAATATTGCCCCCTCCCATTAGCTTAAAGAATATCGTCCTTAAATTTAATTTCACTATTTCACATATTTCCAAATGGGATCCATTTTTACAATTTACAAATAATCAAATAAATAAAATGCACATATTGTACCTATATATATATATATATATATATATATATATATATATATATATATATATATATATATATATATATATATATATATATATATATATATATATATATATATATATATATATATATATATATATATATATATATTAGAGCGGGTAAAATTTTTCGAATCAAAAAACGAGACAAATCGTTTAGCAAACAAAGTATATTTGTGAAAGAAATCAGTCATTAATAAGATGCTGCTTTTGGATTTTTAAAACCTCTAGATCATATTTCTCAATTAATATAAAGTACGAAAATTTAGGTTTCCTTTTTTTTCAATATTTGTAGAAGCTACTTCGCGACAGAACACTTTTTAAAATTGTAAAATAAAGTTTAAAACAATGTTTTTTCAATCAAATTCACTTCGAATTGCATGAGAGAATTTATGGTGAAAATTTTGACCCACCCCAATATTCATACACATTAACATAACCATATACTCGTAAGTATATGACAAATTATTGTATTAAAAAAGGAACACCCGCGGTGCTAATAATGTCAATTTGCTTGTCAATGCTTTTGTCGCTCGTTTGCGCTTACATACATGACATTGACGATATTTGGCTCCTTGGCTGACTGGTTGTCGCTGTCGTTGCTATTGTTGTTAATATTTTCATTCTTACACATTTTTTTATTTTCTTATTATACTTAATGGTGTATGAATTGCTTTATTCTACACTACACTTAGTTAGTATTAAGAAATAAATATGAATTGACATTTTTTTATGTATCGTTTAGGAAATGACCAAAGAAATGATATTAGCTACAATTGTTGTTGTTGGTATTAAGAATACAATATATACGTAATATATAAGTAGTAGGTAAATAATACATACATATGCCGGAAATTAGGTATGTATTCTTATTGTTGGAATTATTTCAATTTTCATATTTGTATATGTTAATGTGTATATAGTATACTCGTGCATATTAATGAACGTGACACATATCACGAGCATGAAACACTCCTATGAGTAATAGTATATATACACATATTAACATGCCATAAAATTTGATATACGAGTCGTATTATATGTATTGTGTGTGTGTATGACTTAAAAGCTTTTCAAATATCAAATAATGTCAAATGTCTGTTGAGAAAATTTTAATTAATTTTTATACTATTTTATAGTAAAGTTTGGTGTAAGATACGTAAGTATTATTTTTGATTAAGACAAAACTGCAGATTCCTGGGTATTGAGAATTCCAGAAGCAGGGTAATGACTAACAGATTTATCGGAGTATATTTCTTTGACAATGTCAAAAATCAGTCAAAAAATATCTCCGGAATCCCAGAAGAGGGCGATGCCTAAAATTTGTTACGATTTGTATTTCAGTGTACTGAAAATTCTGGAATATTATACATAGTATTTTTATTTGTTTTTAGATAAGCCGGAAAGCATCTTTGAAGACCTATTCGAGAACGATGCCTGAACATCTGTAACGTACTGCTGCCGAACGTAATCAGTAGATGCGAAAATATGAAGATCATGGTGTGGTTGGTTATGAGAAGTAGTCTGAGATCACTCAAGCACAACGGGCATGTGTGATATATTATGAATTCCATGACAGACGATGGATCATTGATTATTTTTACGAATCTGTATTTCTATGATCTACTTTTTTTCGTTCATACACACACAGCTTCGTTACACTGATCCAAGATAGAACTACATATCTGAATAGCGAGTGCCGTCACTCAGCGGTTAGTGCACTGACCTTCTCACCCATAGGTGGTGGATTCGATCCTCAGCTAGGTTAGGTTAGGTTAGGTTAGTGTGGCCGCCCTCTCTATTAGAGAGGGAGCACGTAGGTCAGATAGAGGCCCATATTGATACCACGCGGTTATTCCCTTTACCCATTCACTCGTTGAGTTTTTAATGAATTTTAGGAGGTTGTTAATCTCAACCTGTGATATTTCTGCTGGGTCATTCATTTGATAATGGCCCAGAAATTGTTTGAGCATCCTGCACAAAGCAGGGCAGGTGCATAGCAGATGTGAGACGGTCTCAAGCTCCTCATCATCTCTACAGCTTCTGCAAAAGTCGTGTGCGAAATGGCTTAGGCCCAATCTTGCAGCGTGTGAACCTATGAGGCAGTGGCCAGTGACCACTCCCACACTGGTAGCAATGTCTAGTCTATTTAGGTCAGTAAGTTTAGGTGTGCGCTTCCCATTGATTTTAGGCCACAGCAATTTCGCCGTTCTACAGATGGGTGTGTCCGTCTATCTTTTTTGAAAGGCGTTGAGTGTTATTACCTTCAATTTATGCTTAAATGTGGCAATCGAAATCCCTTAATCTGTATTAGCTTCAGATAAGGCCTCCTTTGGGCCCTTCCTTGCCAGTTCATTTGCTTTGCAGTTACCTCGTATACCTCTGTGCGCAGGCACCCAGCACAGAAGAATGTTATGCTGCTCTGCAATCTCATCGAGAGATATGCGGCAATCAAGAATGGTCTTAGATTTAACGAGAACGGGGTTCAGGGCTTTGATAGCACCTTGGCTGTCACTCAAGATATAAATGTCTCTGCGAGAGACAGTGTTCTGCTTGACCCAAGTGAGTGCCGTATTAATAGCTTTTACTTCTGCCTGAAACACATTACAGTGGTCAGGCAGGCGGAATGAGATATTAAGGCTGAGATGCTCCGAGTATGCACCCTCTTCCACCCTTCCATCCAGTTTTGAACCGTCAGTAAAGATGAGAGTAGATTTTGGCGGAGGTCTTCCTGTTTCCCAGGCATACCTGTCAGGGAAAGAAATTTGAAATTTCCGTCCAAATGCGTAAATGGGGTTGACATAATCAAGAGATGTTTTGATATTGGTATTGGGTACTGACCCAGAATACTTGCATGCCCAAAGGGCTTTAGTGCCCAGAAGTGCAAACCTTTGAGTCCTACTGCCGAGTTTGCCGACATCCTTAAGGCAATTTATTATAAGATTTTCATTCGAAGGGTGCTTACCTGTCGGCAAGTAATTTACAATCCATCCAGCAGCAACAATTTGCCATTACACAACCCCACAATAAGGAAAAGTATGTTGACCGACGGATCAGAGTAGTCAGATTATTTAGAAAGAAAGAAACTGCGGAATGATGGCGATAATCAGATCAACTTGAATTTTGATTCAACAACCTAAAATCCGGTACATTGGGCATCAAATATTCTTTTCATTTTGAGGTTGTGTTATAAATGTAACCCCTTTACCGTGGCATTTATATTAAATCCTCTCGGTTTTTTATTTTTTATTTATTTTTTGTTATTTTTTTGTTAATTGATTGAAGTTCGAGTAAGTAAGGTAAAGTTCTAATTGAGAAAAAACATTTCTTATTGCTTTGGCATCTGTCGTGACCAATTGTATTGAAGTATACATCGAGTTTGGGATCAATAAATTAGATTTGTAAAATAAATAAATAAAAAAAAAAAATATTTTTATAGGTAAAACTTATTTGAAAATTACATCCCTCAATCTATACTTGAAGAAGAAAAAAATTTTAATTAAAAAATATGAATTTATGTTGAAAAATCTTTTATAAAAATCCTCATAATATTCCAAGACATATACCATATGTAGTTATTTAGGGCATCGACATAGTACTCACCGTTCCACAAAAAAAAAAACAGTCCACATTTGCGAGGTAAAACTTTAATAATACTCTTTGCCATTCGACCCTACTTCAATATTGTTGTCCCTTAACTGTAGAATCAACATACTCGTATGTATTGTATTTCGTATCAAAAATCAGAATTAAAAAAGAAATTTTTTTGATTTTTCGTAACCAAAAAAAAAGTATATAAAACAGCTCCCCTGCAGCCAAACTCAAACGGACAATATACTCCCTATGCTACATTGCATGTACATAGACTTTTGGAGGGTGCCTAAAGCTTGTTATGCTGAACTAAATAATATTTATGAAGTTATGAATATGCGATTGTTTGACTCTATATCCACGTACATGTATGTTTCAGAAATGAGTTTATGTTGAAAAGTAATTAGTGTTGCATGAATTTTAATGTGAGAAGAGAAAGTTTTAAAAATGGGAATGGGGGGATAAGGAAACAAAATTTCTACGAAATACTATCACAAACAAGAACATAAATTTATATGCAATATGTTTCTTTTTTTTTTAGCCTTATACAATACTACAAAGTCTCCCTCTATTTTGTTGCAACTTTGTTTCATATCATCCTGCCACAATCATATGCTAAACATTTTTATAATACAGAAGTATAATATTTTTTTAAAGCGTTTTTCATAAACACTGCGAAACAAACAAATACAACAACTACTGCTTTTTCATAATTTTAAGCATGAATACCAAATAAATAAGGGACAAACCTCAAGAAGCAACACTCTATCGCTCCTTGCACTATATCGTGTAAGTATACTTAAATACTTGGTACTATCAAAAAGTATTTGAGAGCAACAACAAACAAAAAAAAAAATATGTAAGAAATAAAAGAAAAAATTATGAACTTTTCTTATCACACAAGATGTAAAAAGTTTATATGCGATAACCCAGAAAAAAGAGACAACAAGAAACGATGAAAAAAAGAAAACTCTTAGTGCTATCGGATGACAAAATACGTACATGCATGTATGTGTGCATGTGTATGTGTGTATATAAATCTGTAAGTAAAAATAAGATGAGGATGTTAAACTTTAAGGATATTACAAGTAAAATAATCGTCATCATCGTCATCGTCATCCTTAACATCTGTCTCTTTATATATGATATCTAACGTATTCATTATATGAAGTTATGTTGTTTGGCAAAAACACCAGAAGAAAAAACCAAAAATATTATGTTGGAGTATGGAAAAATTTAAATTAAAACTACAACAACAACAACACCAATAACATGAATAAATATGTACATGAAGTATTGTTGACATCACACAAAGTTATCCAGCGAGAGTAGGTAAGCAACAGCAGCAGCGGCAGCAACAACGAGTGACATGTTTAAATTTTATGCAAACAAAAATGCAAAAGCAGCACCAACAACGACAACAACAACAAGAAGAGGAAATCTAATGAAGCAACACAATGATCGTTAGCTGCACTCAGACAACAAGTGTCCTATGTATGCGCTCATGATTGTTTAATATGACAGCAACAATATCAACTATGTGCAAGTATGTGTATGTACTCGATAAAGTTATATGAAGGTATAGCTAGAACAACAACAACAACAACAACGTCAACAACTTTAACAAACAACAACAAGCGAAGTAACAAACATGAAAAATTATGCTAACAATGATAATCAATAGGCAATAGGCAATAGCAGCAGCATCAAAGGCGCTCACAGCAGCAATAGATAGTGACAATGTTTAGCTACATATGTATACTATGCTGTATATATACATACGAGCACGAGTATTAACATATATACTTGTACTTCAGCTTCTTCATTAAACATCTATGGCCCATGACATCAATAGCGACAGTCAATAACAATAACAACAACAACAACAAAAACAACAACAACAACAGCAATTGTACATACTACAACTACTACTATGTACTTGTATTAGTATATAGTATCGTTGCATGGGCACATTGACTAACAACAATCAATAGTGACAAATGTTGCCATAGCTATGGGGAAAATGAGATACTGTGTCAACTGTGTCACTAGTTTTTGAAGTAGTGGTGTTAGAATGTGTGGATGTATGCATTTGTGCGCAGTAATTCAGTGAAGAATTTATTTCTATGTAATCAAAATTAATTGAAAAATTCTTTAATGAAAAATTTCTTCATGAAAGTTTGCCTTCTTTAGTAAGCGGAGAGGTAATGTGTCAAAATTGCAATTTTAAATGTAAATAGATGGAAGAAAATGTAAACAAAGCAAGGAAATTGAAATATTTTTTGTTTGTTATTATTTTAAAAAACTTCTTTTTAATACATATATTTGATCCGAAAAAAATTTAATTAATTTTTCATATTTCCGTATTTATTATTTTAAATATTGAAACATTTTCAAAACTAACTTTGTTCTTAGGAGACCTCTCATCCTTAGTTTCCGATTTAGAATATTTTTTTCCGAAGATATTATGATGTTTTTTTTTTTTTTTTTTTTTAAAAATGTACCCCTAAAAAATATAGAAAAAATGCAGATTTAAAAAAAATATCTTCATCTCTGACATTCATATTTTTTTATAATATTCTTTTCTAATATTACAAATATTCTTTAAAAAAAAAAAAAAAATAAGAGACATTTTTGTGTTGGAAAATATTCATGAAAACATACAAGTTCTTATAGAAAAAAAAAAACATTTATATTCATTATTGTTTTGTATTTTTTCGTATTGTAACTAGTGCAATAATAATGCTCATATATAATAGAATATTGCCGAATATATAGAGATTAGCGTGGTTTAGGTTAGTAAATCCGCCATCTCAACAAGAGAGCTCACCTAGACGAAAGGATGGGCAGTTGTCCAATAACTAGTTTAATAACTAGTACACAACTCACTGAAACTAGAATGATGCTGCATACAGGTTATGCTAGGTTAGATTATATTAGTCAGGTAAGTAAATTCAGTTCAGTCATATCACTCGGAGGGATTTATTATCCTCCTTTGCCTCTTGATGTAATGAAAAAAGTTGCATGGTTAATAATGACCTATTTAGTGCAATTTCCGTTTAATACATAACATAAGGTTATGGTTTCTAGTTTCTCTACGTCATTGCAGCTCCTCTCATAGACAGTCTCGTTGCACGAATAGCGATAAGACAGTGTCCATTAAACATCCCTGTAGTAGTTAAAATCGTTTTGCTTGTCAAGCACAGTAGTTACCACTCTTTGTACTTCGTCTACTGTGTTTGAGTCCCAAAAGTTTAGCCGTATGCATTTACAAAAGCATTTTACAGCCAACTTAACAGATTCAAAATCTTCAATTCGACGAAAAATACAATCGAAAATGGCAGAACGTTATTGACAATCATATTTGTTAAAGCTTTAACACAATTTTCTATTATTTCTGTATATTTTTCAAAATTACATTACTCATATTTTGCCTACTGGGTGTCAATACATACAGCCTGCCATCGTGTGCCGGTGTATACTCGTAAGTTGATAGGAAAAGTGTTTGCACTTTACACTGAAAAAATATATGTGTACCAGTCGACATGAACATACATATGGGGCACTATGAAATACGTGGATAATGAATTAAAAATGTTGAAAAAAAAACCTCTAAAAAAATAGTATGTGTACACAAAAAAAATATTCAACTAGAAAAACAAGAAAGCCAAAAGAAAAAAAAACAAATAAATGAGGGAGCTTACAACTAAAAAAATAAATAATAAAAAAATATGAAAAGGAGTAAAAACCAAAAAAGAAAAAACGAGAAATATTTGCGAAGTAAATAGAGCGCGTTGAATGGAGGAGCATGTCAAGTTGATGTGAAAGTTAATGCTGTACATACATATGTACGAGTATATTCGTATATGGCCGACTATGTTGTATATTGAACATTATAGCTGCAGTAGCAGGCTGATGTGTTCCTGTATTTTTATACCCTGCATAATGCAATATGCATGGTATATTCATTTCGGTCAGATGTTTGTGTCCACTTGAAGGAATCTCCGGAGATATAGACATAGATATATATTCGTGATCAGCGTCGATTAAATTTTCGATTTAACGATGTCCGTCCGTCCGTCCGTCCGTCCGTCCGTCTGTCTGTCACCTGGCTGGTTCGCACGATAACTTGAGTAAATATTGAGCTATTTCGATGAAATTTGGCATAAGTAATCTATGATCCAAGGGTACGGAGGGGATTGATATTGGGCATGATCGGTCAATAACCACGCCCACACCAAGCATTCAAAGCGACTAACCTCGAAATTTTCAAAATCTTTAACTTGCTATAACTCACATAATATACCACTTGGGACAACAATATTTTGCACATAGAGTTATATTATACTACTATATAACCTCGCCAAAAGTGGTTGAGCCACGCCTACTTTTTAGCGTAGCTCTCATACAAAGTGTCTGTACTTCTTGTAAATTGAAACAGCTGTAACTTCTACAATCTTCTGTCCAGAATAACCATAATTGACACTGAGATTAATATGGTAGTCGGAAATAATATGGCAGAAAATCAGTGTGCCACGACCACTCCTTTTTGGGTCTCCCATACAAAGTTGCGGAAATTAAAAAAAATGTTACCGGTTATATCTTACAAAATATTTAGCGTAGGACAACGAGATTTGAGGTATGGATTAGTATTATACGAGCAACTCGGCTCACAGAAAATGGGCGCACCACGCCCACTGTTTATCGTAGCCCCCATACAAATTTTAAATTGAAACAGCTGTAACTTCGGCAATCTTCTGTCTAGAATAACCATAATTGACACTTAAATTAATATCGTAGTCGGCAAAAATCTGGCAGAAAATCAGTGTGCCACGCCCACTCCTTCATGGGTCTCCCATACAAAGTCGAGTGAATTAAACTAAAATTTTAAGCTCCATAGCTTACAAACCATTTAGCCTAGGACAACGGAACTTAAGGTATGGATTAGTATTGTACGAGCAACTAGGCTCACAGGAAAAGGGCTCACCACGCCCACTGTTTATCGTAGCCCCCATACAAATTTTAAATTGAAACAGCTGTAACTTCGGCAATCTTCTGTCTAGGATAACCATAATTGACACTTAAATTAATATCGTAGTCGGAAATAATCTGGCAGAAAATCAGTGTGCCACGTCCACTCCTTCATGGGTCTCCCATACAAAGTCAAGGGAATTAAACAAAAATGTTAACCACCATAACTTAGAAACTATTCAACGTAGGACACCAAATTTAAGGTGTGGATTAACGTTGAAAAATTAATTGGATTTACTAGAAAGTGGCAAGCCACGCCCAATTTTATATAGCTCCCATACTAAGCCTATCTTAAAATCCTTTTACTTCGTCAAAGTCAACCATATTTCGGGTGTAAATTAGTAGTATATACAAAAATTGTTTCTCGAAAAGTGGAAATAAAAGAAAAGTTGGATATTCGAGTAAACTTTTTATATATAAATCTACATATGCAGGGTATAGTTTGGTCGGCCCCAGCCGACTGTAAGGAGATTTTTTTTTTTTATTCCTTCTATTTTGTTTTTATGGATCGCTACTATGGAGCTTTAAATATCCATGTACCCATCTACAATAGCACACATAGTGGTGCATAGCGTTGAATGAAATATGGCAGAGACCATTAGTGAATGTTTTTAGCAAAATTTATGCAAAGATGTAGAAGACGAATAAAAACAAACAAGTAAAACATTGGAGGGTGGAGTAGTTCGAATAACAACAACAACAACAACAGGAATATTAGATGAATGAATGAGAATACTTTAACGAAAACACACTCGAAAATGATGCTGAATGAATAAATTAGTGCAGATTAGTGATGGAATTTATTAACGCTCAATGCAAAATTACCATACATAGCGCAAAATATGTAGTAGTAACGAAACAGCAATGAAAATCATGAAAAATCATTTACAGTTACTAGAGCATTACTATGCATTTTTTCTGTCGTGCTGATATATTGTACGCGTCCATGATATTGTAAAATATACTTCTCATTGTTATTGCTGATGCATACTTACATATTTCTGTTTCAAGCTCTTCTATTTCATGCTCTTGATTTTTTTTTTTTTTTATCAAGTACAAGTGCTGAAAAGGTTAAGTGCATTCTCTATGAATACGCACAATTTTAAAAATAATTTTTGTTTGCTGTGAAAATTCATTAATGAATTTAATGATCGCCTTTAATGAAATTGCTCATTAGAGTTTTTCACTCAAATTAATGTTATGGTTAATATAGCATCATGATTTTTTGTTTATACAATTTTCTCATAGACCAAAAAAAAAAAAAAAAAAACAACACTTCATCATCATAATCAAAAGTAAAATATTGCAGCAAATAAACCAATAGTTCCAAGGTTTCCACCTACTTAACCTCATTTGGAAATATATATATTGTACATAACTAAGTGAGAGCATCAAATTGCTACATGTCAGAGGTGGGTGAATTATTGATTTTTGGCTCACGTTCATACAAGCAGACAACAAAGATTTTAAAATTCACGCACATGCTTCCAGTTTTTTTTTTTTCTCCAATTTCACTTATTTACGCTCTTGCAGACTCATGTTGCCAAACGTTTGAATCACGCACTCATGATGGTGTGCTTATGAAAAAAAGTGAATTTTTTACTAAAGAACTTTAAATCATAATAAAATATAATTTTACATATTTGAATTAATTTAATTTTGGCTATTCCATTTAGTAGTACTTTTTTCAAAAATAACTAAAAATAGAAAAATTCAATTCAATTCAATGTTTTCCAAAATAATTACATATCGAAAATTCAAACTAAGTATCCTCTATAAATATTTTTGGAACTAGTTTATTTTTTTTTTTTAATAGTGAACATTACTGTGGCCAACATGATTTACATTCTTAGATTCCAATTTTCGATGACGCATTCGAGTTTTTCGAGTGGTGTGGCATAGAATTCCTTAACTGTAGCTGGCATGTCTATGATGACTTTGGACTTTACGTAGTCCCAAAGGAAAATTGTCTAGAGGGGTCATCTAGGCGGCCAATCCGAAGTGTGAAATTAACTCTTCACCGAATTGTTATCGCAATAATACAACGGTTTCATGGACTGTATGGCAAATCTGTTATGATCTGTCATAAAATCCCTATTAGCAAAATACTTTTAAATGAATCACAAGCAGCGATGTTCCTCTAAGGCAATTTTTTTAAAGTGTTGCAGATTGAATAACTTAAATCAGTGGCTCGTGAGGCCTTCTATGCAAAATGTCACCGTTTGATTCCTAGATTGGCCCCAACTTCAATATTCTTCTTTCACTCCAAAGGTAAATTTATTATTTTTTTAAAGGTATCTAGTACATAAGGGATAATACACAACTTTAAAATTTAAATATGCAACACTCCGTATTTTGGAACATTACCTAAGATATGATTTCTGAAACATGAGCGGTATTGCGTGAGTAAATGACAGAGGTCAGAGAGGTCAGAGCTGAAAAAAAAATGAGAGGAAACTCGACAAATAACTACACATCTGGGAAGAAGTCGAGTGGTGTAAAATGTAAACCTGTCTCAAGAATTCTTTTCCCAATACATTTACCCTCTACCTCAAGATTTTGGGTGATTACTCCAACAAAAATTTCTGGTTATATAAAATTTGCTGGGACATTTCTTGAACTACGACTTAAATTACTTACTCTGTGTATCCACCCCTTTGGTTAGGTTAGATTATGTGGCTACTCTAGTTCTGAGAGGACACACTTAGGCCAGAAAGGCCCATTGTGATACTACCTAGCTTATCAAATTAATAATTGGTAATTCTTCGGGCTGCATAAATTTGTCATGAAAAAACTTCTGATAGTACTCGGCGACAAACCACCAAAAAAAGCATGTCACATTGATGTCCTGCCAATTTCTACAAATTTATTTTGAACTCTGAAGAAAAAGAGATTAATAAAACTATTCGTGAAGAAAATAATTCCAACTCGCTCATGTACAAAGAAAAATCAATCAATCAATAAATGTTCATGATTTTCTTACAAAATCGCTCACGCTCAAACCGTGATAGTCTTTGACTCAAAGTGACGAAATAAACATCACAATTTTTGCTCATCTCTATTACTAACCTCTAGATGTAATTGTTCATTTTTGTTAATAATTTGTAAAATTTGTTCACATTTTAAAATTTCGAATGTAAGTACTCGAGTAAGAAAGAGAGTATCGTTCAAATTCTGTAACTCATCAGGGGAGTGGTATCGTTGTTTAGGAAGCATTTTTGTACATTTTCTCCACCCATTTCATAATTAATTCTTGACGCCATGGTTAAATTGGAATTTTTCGTTATTACTTAACCACTTCATTAACTTTACTTTATCAAATTGCATCCCGCATTGAATGGCATGAAAATATACGCCCATTTATGACTGCTGTCTCTTAGTTTGTTTACTGTTTTTCATTACAAAAATGTTTAATTTATTACGAATTTAATCATGCATTACTTTAAAAAAAAAAGTGCTATGAATAAAAATTGGGTTTTTTTTTTTTCATATAAAAAATGAACTGCAAGTGCCACTTGATATATGTAAAACTCGCAATAATAACGATCATGAGCACGTTGGCTGCCAAACAATCAACAATATTGCTTTTGATGGTGGCGGTGTTGAAGGCAGTCAGAGTGCAGATTGTTGCTACTGCTGCTGCTGCTGTTGCTATTACTATTGTTGATGATGATGATGATGATGATGATGATGATGATGTTGATGGTCAAATATATTGTATGTGAGCAGTGCAATCAAGAAGTTTAAAAGCCACAATGTGAAAATGTGAATGTGGAAAGAAATGAAATGAAAGAAATCAAAAAGCAAAGAAATACAAAAAAGCAAAAGGATAGAAAAAAAACAAAACGTCGACAAAATTTATGATTCAAATAATTTAGTTGGTAACTGTGCTGAAAGGTGTTTCCATATGCATAAATCTACTTCACTACTGCATTCGGATGAGTTGTATATCCAAATTATGCACTATTGTGGCATAAAATGAAAACAAAGAAAACCATAAAAATGCATATAAAGTATGAAATGAAAAATGCTTTATGACCATTTTCTTTCAATTCTTTTTTTCTCTTATTTTTGTTTGTTTTTTCGTTTGGTGTGGTTTTCTTTTTTTTTCAATTTTATTTACGATGAAGTTATAAACTTCATCACATAATTGCATAAATGCACATTTGAGCAATAACAATAACGAAAATGTATGATAAATATATACTAGGTAGGTAAGTTGGTAGGTACGTAACGAATATGGTGCGTGTAGTCATATTTGTAATAAAAATTTACCAGTAGTTACAACAATGACCAACCTATCAACAATAAACAATTATCAAAGCAACCAACCAACTATTAAATGTAATGAAGCATACTCAAAAGAAAAAGAAAAATAAATATGATAACAATTTTCATATTATTATTTTTATATCATTTAAACAACTTGAATATGGATTAATTTAAATATTCAGGTAATCAAATATGTTCAAATATTTATATAATTGGGTGTGTGTGTGTGTGAATTAGTAACCGGCCTTTTACGATAGATGGGTGCACGCGTAAGTGTTATTGTCCGAAAATGTCATTTTAATGTCATTATATTTTTGATCACGATGGAAAATTTTCAGAATTGGCGAAAAAAACAACATTTCAGGTGTATGGCGACAATTCTCTATCCAATACACAATGTAAGGAGTGGTTTATGCCCTTCAAAAACGGTGATTTTGATATCAAAGACAAAGAATGCTTTGGACAGCTGAAAAATTTGAAGACGATGGTTTTCAGACATTACTCAACCAAAACGTGGTCCAACCATTACGGGAGTGTTGTACCGGCCTGTACCGACCTGTACTGAACAAATGATGCGGTTGAAGTGAACAATGATCGAGAAATGGCCGGAATATGCGACCAGACACGAGTCGGTAATTTTTCACCATGACAACGTAATACCAAACATTGCTATTTCGGTCAAAAATTATGTTGCTAATAGCAGATGGGATGTTTTATCCCACCCGCCTTATAGTCCAGGACTGGCGGCTTCAGACTACTATTTATTCCGGTCCATGCAGAACGCCCTTAATGGAATACGCTTCACTTCACTTCATCGATTCGGTTTTTTTTTCTGTTTTTTAATTTAATGTCAAATTCACTAAATTCTGAAAGGACAATTCTCAAAAATTTCGATAAAATTGGACTGAAATCATCAATTCTCCCCATCATGTAAGCATTATTTCGATTACCCAGGAGCTAAATGTTGCACAAAAAAATATATTGGAACCACTTGAGTAAGATTGAATACAAAAAGAAGTTCAATGTATGAGTGCCACATGAGTTAGCACATAAAATACTCATTGACCTAATGACAACTTAGGAGAACGTCAAGCGAAAACGTTTGTGATCGAATCGCGGTGAGCCATGCAAATAGTGTCCAAGCCAGGACTGCTGTGTGTTTTCTGATATTGACAGGGATCATCAGGGATCCACGCCTATGGACAAACTCTCAATTGTGATTTTTGCTCTTAACAATTGCACCGACAAAAGGAAATAATTGCGCAGAAGCGACCATCATTGACCAATAGGAGAGGAAATGTGTTCCATCAGGACAATGCCACGTCACACACATCGATACTGACTCGCCAGAAGATTCGGAGGCTTGATTGGAAGGCTCTTATGCAACCACCTTATAGTCTGGATCTGGCACAAAGTAATTACCTATTTGGTTGTGTTCACTTTCATCCTCCAAGTCATATTTTCTTGTTGGAGAACAAAAGAAAGTTCCAGGAATGTAGCTAAGAAACTATAACTGTAGCCCTGTTCACACGATTTGTTGATTAATCGTAGTAATAATAATCCGTTTTATGGAGAAACATGTTGAACGACTTTCTACGAAATATATGAAAACTAATCATGAAGACGTGATGACAGTCAGAAAATTAATATGGCAATGCATCATTAATCATTTAAATGGTTTTTACAAGTACGCTCATTTAAATCGTAGCCTTTTTGTTGAAAAATATCGATTGAAATGGCGCTAACAAATATTCAAGTTCTTGATATTTTCATCAGACGACTTTCAAAGTGGTTGTTGGACAATTTTTCGGCTCTCTAAAAAGACCATTACATCACACATTCTAAGTATTTTTTCGGTTTTTGCATAGTACGTACTTATGTATATTGACAATATTTGCCACTTGCCACTAGCAATGGTAAATATTCAAAATTTTTCACCAATAAAAGCAAACATATAGTCATCAACGTTGTACTCTGATAAGTAATTACCTTTCATAATAATTTTCTTTTGATGTTGCGAAATAATATTTTTAAAGGGAGTGATTCGCTTCGTAATACACAAAATCGAATCTATTAAACATAAATACAAAATTAAGGTATACTTTAAAATATTTTCTATTAAAAGAACAAACAATATGAATGATGGATGATTGGTGAAACAAATTGAAAATGAGAGAATTAATCAGATGAGATCCCTTTCTCTTTTGTTCCATTTTGCAATGCGATACAGTCAGTCAGTCAGTCATGCAGGTAGGCTATTTTGTACTTTCGAAATTAGGGATGTTAACATTTTTGTTCAAAATAATGGTTCCCTCTATGTGTACAGTATATGTGTGTGTGTGTGTGGTACAACAATTAATACAGTTATAGATCCTAATGTCTATTGACTATCAGTAGGTATATGATCATGTGTATGAGTACCAATAAAATTGACATAAATCTGATAGTAGATTTCCAAACAGTAATACCAGCAATAAGATATGATAATTTCATTTGACATCAATTTTTATGAATTTCCTTTTTTTTTCTATATCTCTCTCTCTTTTGGATTTTTATCAACCATTTATCAGCAGCACAAATTAAGCATTGCAAATTCCTTTTGCTCGTTACAGCATGAAACAGTATCCTAAATGCACTTACATACACACATATATACATATGGTTATATATATATATATATATATATATATATATATATGTACATACATATACGTCAACGCATGTATATAGCTAGAAAGAAAGAAAATATGCTTAATAAATTTGTGTATTGCTAGTATGTACATATATGTGTGCATTTGTTTTTTTTTTTTTCATCGTTCTCTTATGGCTTGCAGCATAACACATTTCTGCTGCTGTTGCTGCTGCTGCTGCTGCAACTCAATCATGTCAATTTACCACAATAACGTTTTGCTGCTTGCTTGCTTGTGCATGCTTGCATGCTACATAGTACTGGCTTACAATGCCAACTTCTTACAGCATCCAAATCAACATGATCAAGTATCATCTCTCTCTCTCTCTCTCTCTGTCTTGCTCTAGCCCATACCAGTTTGTTGTTTCCCTCAGATTTTTGCTTCAAATATATGTTATAGTATAGATACGAATAAAACCCTTCTCTCGTTAGGTTGTTTGGCTGGTTAGTTCGTTGGGTAGGTTGATTGTGCAATATTTGCTGTTATTGTTGTTGTCTTTTTTGTATACTCGTATGTTAGTTTTTAAATCATCCTTTACGGTTTTTTATTCATCTACATATGTATGTGTATGTGTGTGTTTGTATTCTGAAATCTTTTTACCATTGTATGCAATGAATATATACATGTATACGTATGATAATACGAGCATTTATATAGAGAAACATTTATAGTATGTATGTTCCACTCGATTATACGATTATGCATGACGCATTCAGTTTTCCTTTTTTTTTTTTTTTTGTTGCTGTTGTTACCTTCTTACCTCATTGCCTTGTTATTGCGTATTGTATATATATAAAAATATATTGAAATATTGCCTGTAGGAAAAAGTTGTACAATATTATATGAGTATTTTCATCATTTCTATTACTTTCGGCATTTAAACCTATATAATGGTTAAGTACAAAATGATTTTATTTAAAGAACACACTTTGAGGTAATTGCAACTTTGGGTGAAAATCTATCAGAAATAATTGTAGTATATACGAATAAGAACACAAAATTCTAAGCTGCAGTAAACGCAGGTTCTATAATAAGAACCCTGAAATTGCATGTTTCATTGGAGAAATATCACAAACACATATACAATATATTGAAAATATAATAACAACTTAATTCGGTCCGTTTTCAAAATATGGCTCTGGCTGTCATATGTGGTTGACATAAACAGCTGATTTTTGCTCTTTTAAACAACATCATTAGATTTTATGGCATCGAAAATGTCTAATTTTCTTTTTAAATCGGAAGAAAAGTGCAGCTGAAGCACATCGATTAGTTGTCGAAGTTTATGGTTATTCTGAATTTAGTGTTGATGACAAACCTCTACTTGATCAGCCAAAAAAGATTAAAGATTAAGAATTGGAGAATTTACTGAGTGAAGGCACGTGCCAAATGCAAGAATAACTTGCAGAATCGTTGGCAGTCACGTAACAAGTCACTTCAAAACGCCTGAAACCATTGGGAATGATTCAAAAACAAGAACATTGGGTGCCATATATATTGAAATCAAGAGACATTGAAAGGAGATTTTTCACATGCCAACTTCTCCGAAAGAGGCAAAAAAGTTTTTTGCATCGTATTGTGATTGACCGTACATAGTGGGTCCATTCGAATAATTCCAAGCGCAAAACATCATGTATTAAACCCCATCAGCCATCACCATCAACTGCAAAGCCCAATATTCATGATTCGAAGATAATACTGTTTATTTAGTGAGATCAACTGGGTATGGTGCATTATGAGCTGCTCCAAGTGAACGAAACCATCACCGAGGATCTCTACCTATAGCAACTGATACGTTTGAGACAAGCACTGCAAGAAAAATGACCGCAATATGCTGAACAACACGACAAAGTGATTTTGCAGTATGAGAACGCTCGACCTTATGTTGCAAGGCAAGTCAAAACATTCTTGGAAACGCTGAAATGAGAGGTCGTAACCGATCAATGGCTCATGACCTAACTGAGCAGCACTTCCGTTTTTTCGAAGAAGTCAAAAATTAGGTCGATTTGGGAATCACATCAAAATATGCATAGTTTTTTCGAGATGGTATTCAAAAATTACCAAAAAGATGGCGAAATGTAGTGGCTAGCGATGGACAATATTTTCAATAATATAAAAATGCATAGTGTTATTAAAATAAACGCTTGAAAACAGCACACAAAAAAACGAACCGAATTAAGTTGTACTGCAGGATATGGTTTTCATGGCAAATACTTCATAGATATATTGTAGAAATGTACTGGAACAACTGCGGAAGAAATACCCATTGAAATATCCAATTATGTGTAATCCGATACATTTTGATTTGACCTCTAATAAGGGAAAAAGTACCAAAAAAGTACTCTTGACTGTAATTTCAGGTGGATTGGAGATAGGAACTTATAAATTCTACGAGCCAATGTGATGTCTCCCAAGTACTATAAAATTCTTGATGATAAAATCAAACATAAAAGGCATCAGATCTCAGGTAATTGTGAAATATCATTAAGGAGATGGTTCTGTTAAAATCACATATTGCAACCTGATGCACTATAATGTCTATAAAAGACACCTTTCTACCAGAACTAAAAATCAATATAACGACAAGAGAGAAAAAACGAGAATTATATGTGGGCATAGAAAATGTATAAAGATTTCGTAGTTTGCCATTCATACTAAATTTTTTGATAAACATGGACAAACTGACAATTTTAGTGCTTTGCAAGGGTCCCAAAAATATAACATATAGCTTCTATCAGAACTCTGTGACAAAACTCAGAAAAAGTGATGTCGCAAGAGTTCTGCCGTTCGGAACCGGCTAAAATATAAGTAAGTCCCTTTTAACGCTGTCCAAAATTTAACACGCACAATAGAATGGAAACTGAGCCAAAGAGCCCTTTGGGGATTATATGTGCTACATATTTATTTTTTTTTTTAGGATCATTTCATTACTGGGTTTTTTTCCTAATTCAAAATGTTGCAATTTACTAAAAATGAAGTCCATAGAGCTTTCATACGCAAACCTTCCCAAAATTCGATATTTATGAGTTGAAGATGCCTTTGGTAAGTAAATTTTAGGAAGACTTTGTGGATGAAACCAATTGATACTTCCGTAATAGAATTTTTGTGACTAGAGCATCTATTCAGTAATGTATTCTGATTGATAAATATATACAAATGTTTCGAAAAATTAAGTTCAAAATGAGTTTGAAAAACAAAATGGTTTTGTTTTTCAAACTCATCCTTTTCCAAACGAAATGTGTCCTTTCGAAAACCAAATTTATCCTTTTCCATACCAAATGCATATTTTTACAAATCAAATTCATTTTTTTACAAATGAAATTGATCTTTTTTGTAATAAATTTAAACTTCTTACAATTAATATTTTACAAATTCAATTTAGTCTTTTATTAAAGTTACTGTTTATTACTGCACTTATCCATAAATGCTCTTGAGGCATATAAAAAGAATATTATTTATAAACAGAGCCTAGATTTAATGATCAATTTTGGCACAATAAAGATCCAGAAATAGCAACACTGTTCGTATAGTGATGCCGTAGGATCATGAATGGAATTTTCCTGTAATTGCTGGAATTATCATTTAGGATATGGCATGGCACTAGACAATTTCTTACAATTAATAATCATATTTTTACAAATTCAATTTAGTCTTTTATTAAAGTTACTGTTTATTACTGCACTTATCCATAAATGCTCTTGAGGCATATAAAAAGAATATTATTTATAAACAGAGCCTAGATTTAATGATCAATTTTGGCACAATAAAGATCCAGAAATAGCACCACCGTTCGTATAGTGATGCCAACGGATCATGAATGGAATTTTCCTGTAATTACTGGAATTATCATTTAGGATATGGCATGGCACTAGACAATTTCTTAAAATTAATAATCATATTTTTACAAATTCAATTTAGTCTTTTATTAAAGTTACTGTTTATTACTGCACTTATCCATAAATGCTCTTGAGGCATATAAAAAGAGTATTAAATATTTATAGACAGGATCCAGATTTAATGATCAATTTTGGAACAACAAAGATCCAGAAATAGCACCACTGTTCGTATAGTGATGCCGTAGGATCATGAATGGAATTTTCCTGTAATTGCTGGAATTCGCATTTAGAATATGGCATGGCACTAGACAATGGTAGGCTCGAAGAGAAAAATTGTTGTTTGGAATTGTATTTTATAAATATGTAGCACCCATCTAGACCCGTTCATATATTACTAGTTCGAAAGAGTCATTAGAAAAGATGCACGACTATAATTTGTAGAAGCCAATGTAAAAGAAGCTAACTATGATACTTCAGAGATCCTTTATAATTGAACTACTTAAAAAACGAGTAACCATAATAATATTTCGCACAGGGTTTGCATGTTACATTTAACAAACATAATAGGTAACATTCATACATTCTGAGCTTAGGGAGATCACTAGAGAGCTAATCACCGAAAATGGTACATAGATGTACCATAGATGTATATATAAAATAATCTCAGTATATGTACGAGGACGAGTGTGAATTTATTTCAGATTTATTCGTTTTTACTTAAAAACGGATTTTTTTTCCTCGATTTTTCTACACATAATTTGATTATTGTTGTTATTTGCGTTGTCGTTGTCGAATGAAAAAAAAAGCAAATGTTTTATTTCACTAATCGTTTTATTCGCTTTGTATTTATGTTTTGTTTCGCTTTTATTTTTTATTCTATCAATTGCTTAAGGTTTCTTAAGCAATAGCAGTACAGCCAAACGAATATGAGATGGGTTTTGACTTGACGCAACGCACAAATGTGTTGGTGCGTATGCTGCATTTTCACATAAATTTACAATTCGTTACAAATCATTTAAGTTGTAATATAATGTGAAAATGTAAAGACGATCGAACGGTCGAGCGACGGTCGTTTTGGTGACGCAGTCGATGATGGTTGCATGGATGGGAATGCTAGTGATGATGATGATGATGATGATGGTGAGTTGCTAGCCGTATAATATGCGCTATATAATCTCTTCCGCTATCAGAATTGGCTAGATTTATTGTTGTTGTTGTTGTTGTTAAAATCCATTAGCCAGAATTTTATTTTATATAATTTTTTTGTTTTTTATTCTTCTTTAGCTGAAGCCAATTTATACATACTTTTGGAATGAACAAAAAAAAATTGTGAAATTTTCAACATTCTTCAAGTAAGTATGTGTAAGTACTTGACATTTTTTTTTTTGTTTTGGCTCAATAATAACAACAACAGTAATAAGTATTCCATGAAATACAAAAAAGAGGCACATCAGAAGCAGCAGATGGAGTGGACAATTTTTGTGCTATACAGAGTAAGTATGTGACATATGATTCTTTATAATATTTACACTTGTACATATGTATATGCAATATTGTAAATCCATACATTCATTTTATTTATGTGCTACTTACTATTAATGTGTCACTTGCATGCCACTTGTTTTATATTTTATGCCGCCTCGTGGCTTCACACTTAATCGTATGTATATCAGCCTCCAGCCGCATATAGTTCTTTTGAAATGTCTTGTGGCACTCTGGGCAATATGGGCAATTATTATTGCGACACCACTAATTGTTCGGCAAAGTTGTTACATTAAACATATGATGCAGAGGAGGCTTATATACATATACATATGTGGCACTTATATACATACTTTACACATACACACACATATGCATGATACGCACTTATTGAAACAGTCACATACATAAGTCATGCATCAGTATCAGCACAGAGTACAAAGTGTCATAGGAAGCCAATATATGTACATCATTAGTTGTCATGTATTCATATACGCATATTTTGTTGTAGCTATAAAATAAAGTAATATTGTGGCATATATTGTATATATCAGTACCTATGCACTACCATCAACAATGTGTTCTTTCTAACTAACTATAATCATCAGAAAAATACTGTTTATAGCCTTTGAAGATAGCAAATCCTCGACTCGACACGACAAGACTATTTTATATTAAACCGTTTCACATGGCAGGCATACTCCATGTACCTATGTTCTTTATTAGCGATGCTCCTGGTTTCTTTTATTTGTTTCTTTATTTACTCTACTCACATGCACACACACATATACTTATATGTGCACTATATTTCATTGGCAACATAACAACGACTGCAAAATATACAATTTTCTTTTAATTTCCCTTTGAAGCTGCTGCTACTGTTACTGCTGCTGTTGCTGCTGCTATTACGAGTACTGTTGTTCATATGTCTGCAGTTCTTGCTTAAAATAGTTTTCCACGCATACCACCTTGATCAAAAAGTTCCCGGAATAACCACCGTGTTTCGCTCCCATCGTTCCAATTTGAGTTCTGTTTTTTTTTTTTCTGTTCAATCGAGTTAAAAAACCATTACGGGGAACTCATTTCAGCAGCCGAGAGGAAGTAATGGAAAAGTCGCAGGAAGCACTGAGATAGATATACTCTTGGCTATGTAACTTTTGCAAATATCAAGCTATGACGCTAAGGTTAGAGGGAATATCAACAACAGATGCACCAACTTAACAAAAAAAAAAAAAAAAAAAACAGAACTCAAATTGGAACGATGGGAGCACCATACGGTGGTTATTCCGAGAACTATTTGATCAAGGTGTTATATCGTATTATGTGTGTATATTACTTGCTTTGAAGGGTGTCATATTATTTTTCTTATAAACATTTATTTTTAATAGTGAACCTATATGAATGTACGCCGATATATGAAAGAACGTGAGCACAGAAAATAGGCGAGAGGATGAAATATCATATGTAATATAAAAATATGATCCTTGATGAAGTAGAATTTAAAAAAATTTGAGAAGAAAAATGCCCAGAATATATTGAAAGACCAAAATTTCTAAAAAATATAAAGAAAATGGTAGAGAAAATTCTATAGAGGTGGCACAGACACACCTTATTTGGTTAAATTTGCGTTTTTCAAGGAATATTAATGATTTACATGTTTTTGAGCTCGATATTTTTTTATTGAAAATAAAATATTCTTGTTTAACTCAAATTCAAATTTCCATTTACTCCCAAAAACACACTCCTAATAATATGCATAAATAATTCCTTCTTCTCCGAGCGCTTCTGAAAATATTTTCCACCTTTATTTAATTCCCCTTATAATTATGTGTAAATGTGTACTTAAGCAAAGAAATGCTTTCTTTTGTTTTCATTACAAAAAAAAAAAAAAACAAGAGTAACCTCATCAGGCCATCCGACCGATCGACCGACTGCTGTGACTTGTCCCCATGTAAAAATGTAATTACACTTCGTACTCGTCTACTATGTTTATCAATTGTTCAGCATACCCCCTATGTTTAAATATTATGTGTCAAGTATTGTATTGTATATAAAAGATTTTTCTTACAACCCATAATTAGTCAATTAAATGTTTGTTTTTTTTCGTATTTTCTTACCCTTTTGATTTCGAAAACATTAATGTCACTAATAAAAAAAATGATTTCAATATTGTTGTGGTTTTGAGGTTTCTTGAGGTTTATTTTTTTTGTTTTGAATATTTTGAGAATTCATTATATGTGTATTTGAAATATTTATTATTGTAGATATTTATATTTGACTAGTAAATGAATATCAAAGAAATATCTTTGATCTGACAACTCAGTGGCATAAGAATATTTCGAGCTAAGAAGGAATTTTATTCAAATTCTGTTGATATGGCTGAGTTGCTTGAGAAGGTATTCAGTTTCAAAAATGCTACACAATATTTGATTAACATAATTTGAACCGATTATTCGTTACAGTATCACTAATCGAATAACATTACCAGAGTAGTAATCAGATTAGTAATAGTAGAAATTATTACTAAAAACGAATATTTGATTAACGGTTTTTTACATTAGTCGACTAATTTTAAAAGGTCATAATAAATCTATCTATTTAAAAATATTACCTTATTTCTAAACAACATAATGTACAAAGAGTTATGAAACCTTTTGTCAAGACAGGCAGCAGTCAAAATTTTATAAGAGATAACTTCTTTAGTTGTTTAAACCGAAATGGAAAACTACAGCTTAGATACTCTGCATCTGTTAGTTAAGGAGACATACTTTCGAAAGACAAAATAGTTTTGTACTGGAGGTAGACATGACTTTTATCCAATTAAGCTCTATTATAGTTTTCTATGTTCGTGTTCAAAGTACGAATTTAATATAGTCAAGAATATAAAGTGTGATCCAATAAGAGCTTCCGAATTTTTTTTTTTTTATATAACGCATTAAAATCAATGTAATGATCAAAAATTGTACTTGTGACATAGTTCGATTTATGAAATTCAATGTTTGAAAATAATTTCTTTTAAATGTTGTCCGAAACTTGCTTTTACATGATCCATTCTATAGGTCCTAATTACGAGCATTTCGGACGATATTTCGTTAATTAGGCGCGTTATGTTCGCTTCTAATGCAGGAATCGATTGTGGTTTATTGTCGACATAAACAAGTGATTTCACATACCCAATGAAAAGTAATCCAACGGCATCAGATCACAAGACCTGAATACTATAAACCTACCACAACGCCATATGAACACCATAAAGTGGTCAAAGAGCACGAAAAACATTTCTCACTGAACACTGATATTGAAAACAAAATTTCCATAATTTGTAAAGGTTCTGGCGTAAGTATATTCATGGTGAAATGTCAATGAATAATGAACACAAATGTCATATGAACATGACAGTTGTTAGGCGTGAAATGTCTGAGAATCGTTATTGGAAAAAGTACCTCCTATTGGATCACTCTTTACTTTTGGGCTACGTGCATTCATTTCAAGTGAATAAATGTCGAAAAAATTAATATAATGAAATCCAAAAAAAAAATATGATGGAAATAATTAATGAATTAATGTCGAACGTATTAATGCAATTCAGGTCGAAATTTTGTTTATATTGAAATATATATTTTTTTTTTCAACATCATTTCACCATACTTTTGTATGAGAAGTGGCAGCTTTTTTCATCCAATGGCTGCCATTTTCGAACACATCAATTCATAAGTAAATATAATTATATGTAACGATTTTCTTGGTTGAAATTTTTATATTTTTGTACTCAAAGTGTGAATACATACACACGAAAGCATATGTTTGTATGAGAGGTAGGTTTAGTTTTTATCCGATTCAATATATTTTCGAATATGTATATTAATTCATAAATATAATCATAATACCGACTTTGAACTTCATAACTTTATATCTTCCCATACAGAATGGTAAAACATGCATAAGGGACCATATATTTGCATGTGAGGTGGATTTAGTTTATATCCCATTTTTAAGTAATTCTATTAATTGGTAAAAATAATTCAATGTATCAAGTTTTAAATGCATAACTTCATATTTTTCCGTACAAAGTGTGAAAGTACACAAATTCAAGAACATAGTTTTCTATGGGACGCAAATGTATCCTTTATCCGATTCATCCTATTTTCGAATATTTTTATTAATTTGTAAATATAATTGTATGTACTGATTTGTAGCTATATCACTTTATATTTTCGTGCGCAGATTTTGAAAACACACAGTCTATAGCATGCTTTTGTGTGGGACGTTGAAATGGTTTTTATACGATTATATCCATTTTCTACTATACAAATTCTATGTCCATGCAAAATTTCCACTCAGATCGTTGTTATGATCCATAATACAATATATACACTTTTCTATATCTCCCACCTCTGCGTATGGGTCTTACAAATAGAAGAATGAGCTAAGTAATGCCCTTGACTCTTTGACCTTTCTTATTTTTATTGTACCAAATAGTTATGTATCTACGTGTGGCTGTCATATGACGCACTAAGGCAATCCACCAAGTAACACGGAATAAAAAAAAAATAAAAATGTAAAGATTTTGAGATTCACTTATATACGTGAAGAAAAATCGTAGACAGTTTTACAGTCTTCTATTTTGGAAAATAGATTTTCGAAAGAAAATCACCCTCAACACCCTTCCCCACATCGGAGGCAAATTTAATTAAAATATCAATATAAAATAAATATAAAAATTTTGAAATATTTTTATAAAGGTCACTAAAAATATGTGATCTTCAAATCAAATTTTTGACTAAATTATGCATTTTAGATAAGATTATAGAATATTCCAGAAAAATATATATATATATGCCACATAAAATAGAATTGAATTTCTATCAAACACTTAATCATACAATACATAATTGCTACATTGCTACAAATATTACTTAGAGCAAGCAATTGAAACGATCGGCGATCAACACAAAGTAAACCACAAATACCACAAATACCACAAATAGACTGTCTAATAATGGTCACATAATGCTATATAAAGTATATTTATGTACAAATGTATCAAGTCATTTAAATACTCGTTGACAAGAAACAAATGTGACAAATGTGTAAATTAACCACTTGACACTACAAGAAATTGAATGGAAGTAAAACAAAAACAATTTTCAAACATACTTATTGTACAATATTATAAATAAAAAAAAAGACAAAACAAAAAACATTCAAAGCAATTGACAAGTGACAACAAAATTATTAATTGTCACACTAAATAAAACAACAACAACAGATACTCATATGAAGGTGTGGAAAATGCCATAAAATAAAACAACAACAGATACTCATATGAAGGTGTGGAAAATGCCATAAAATACAAGCAAAAAATAGCAACATTTTTTTTTTTTTTTTGTACATATGAATGTGACAGTAAACATTGCCAAATGACAAATATGTGCACAAAATTCAATTAAAATTATAATTAAGTTGCCAATATTAAATAGTTTATTATTAATTTTTCTGCTGTTATTACTATTGTTATTGCCAATAGATTCACTTATGCTCAATACATAGTAACAATATGTACTGAACAATAAATCGTATCAAAACTGACTATAAATTATTTTAAGAAAAAAACAAATTTATATATTGACATGGGTAAGCACATCTGCTATTGTAAGTAAATAACAAATATGTAATAGTTTGTCGGAAAAGTTATGACGCACCTGGCAATATATGGTGTTACGTGCAAACGTTTTCGTAATGTGTACTTACTTACTTACTTATGTGGCCATAACAACCGAATATCGATTTAGGCCGAAAATAACATGCTTCGCCAGCCATCTCTGTTCTTCGCTAGCTGGCGCCAGTTAGAAATTCCAAGCGCCGTCAGGTTCTCCAGTACTTGGTCTTTCCACCGGAGGTTTGGTCTTCCTCTTTTGCGTCGTCCTCCAGCGGGTTCCGAATATAACACCTTCTTAGCTAGAGCGTGTTCTTCCATTCGCTCGACATGACCTAGCCAGCGCAGCCGCTGGATTTTGATGCGCTTTACTATGTCAATATCGGCATACAGCTCGTACAGCTCATGGTTGTACCTTATTCGGTACTCGCCACCAACGCAAATAGGTCAAAAGATCTTTCGTAATGTGTATGAGGATTATATTCTACAAGACCGTCAGTGACAGAAATAATTTACTCAACTTTGTACTGTAGAGTTAATTTTCCTGTCATCAGTCCGGTGATGAATGCAGATGAAACTGATAGTAGCTTCGGTTACGGGGTCTTAACGAAAGACTTTAAATTTAATACAACGGGTGATCAGGTTGGAATCCCTTAAGCCTGATCGTTGGGAACGGCCCTTCGGAGAGATTTTCGTGGTTGTCGTGGTTACGTGGGTGGGGTATTCCATGTTGTCAGGCGTGGGGTAATCGATGTGAAGTTGCATATTAACCGGGTGCTAACCCTTTAGATCAGAAGAGGTTTTAGTTACGCCTCGATCCTCGCCAAGGAGGGCAACACATCCATTCAACGTCTCCCAACGTACCGTAGAAGCCTGAAAGTTGGTTTCTGATTTTCCAATTTTACGGGACGCTTATCAACGCTTCAAATTAACATTTGCACATTGTGCGTCGTGAGGTGAGGCCTGCTCACGGTAAACATTGTCAACGAGTTTTCTCGATAGCCAATATCAGCTCACTTCGATATCGACGAAATAAAAGGATTGATTGAATCAAACTCACATTCATGATAGCACTAAGCATTCATTATTTCACTATGCAGGAAATTTATTAACCAACTCTATCTTCGGGTTTCTCACGAGCTCAAAGACATATATTTTATAAAATTTCAACAAAACCGACAAAACCGATCGATGATTTTGATACTTTGCCTTTTGGAAGGATGTCCAAAACTCATCGATCATCGCAAAGTGTGCGGGAATAAGCTTGATGACTCTGCAGCATGTATGGGAAGTCTTGCTTCTTCAACCATTCTTACTTAAGCTTAAGCCACTTGACTACCATTTGTTTCATAACCTGCAAAATGACTACAATAGATTGTTCGATTCTGGTGAGCTTATCAGACAGCATCTCATTCTGGTATTTGCTCCAAAGAAAAATACTGTTGGAATACATCATGAACTTTTCTGACAACGCTATATTTCGATATCTAAATTAGTCAAAGAAGCGAAAGCGAAAGAAATGACTAATAACAATTTGTACCAAAAAAACAAAAAGAAAAAAAAAACGAAGCAGAAAAACACCAACAAAAATAATTTAATGTTAAACAGAAGCTAAGAAAGCTATTGAGACTTACCATCAACAACAAGAATGGCTACAATGGCAGCACACTTGATGGTTGGTAATAAAATGTAATACGACAACAACAACAACAACAAATAAGCACATGCAACAATCATCAATGGTGATTACATACATATTGACTGCTACCTACCGACTCTATTGCTGCTGCATCTAAATACATAAATGTTGTTGCTAATCCTCCCGCCGTGATCATCAGCACATCGGCATTGGAGCAGATGCTATTAACTGCTGCAGTATGAACAAATTTCTGCTGCTGTCTCCACTTTGCGCTGCTGTTATCGTATCTACACACACATACAATGCCATGTAAATACTTTAACTATTGCAGCAATTAGAAATGTTATGGAGGATTTTTCGTCATTAGCAAACATCATCGTCGCATAAATGTATCCATATAAATACTATAACGTACAATGTGAATATATATGAGTACGATATCTACATACACGCCAACAATGTAATAAAAATCATGTTTTCCTTTTGTTTTTGTTTATTTGTTCACTTTTTATTGAATTTTTTATGTTTAGTTATGCTGCATGCAACAACATATCAATTGTTGTTAATAGGTACATTTATAAATTAAATACGTTTTTTTTTAACCTGACTACTATATGTAGAATACTGCTTGGCTACTTTTTATTACTAATCATCTCAATCAATATAAGAGTACAACAACCTCTGGATACAATTTTATTTAGGTGTAAATGATGTGTTAAACATGTACCTAAGAAGGAGCAGGCTTTCTAGATTGGCATGCTCGTTTTCGATGTGATACCCACAATTATCTTCGATGAATTGTGGGTATCATCTAGAAATTAGGCTACTTCTAAAATAAATCGAATCTTAAAAAAACAGCTTAAGCAAATTATACTAATTTTAATTAATCAAAATATAAATTAATCAATTAATCACAATTTTGATTAACCAAAAAGATTTCGATTTTAGATTTTGAAACAATATTTTGAAATAAAAATTTTAAAAATATGTTTTTATTCGTAACTTGAACCACTATCATGTTTTCCTTGTATTGGAAAAAATATAAATAATATTTTAAATATTTTAATTGATTAATTTTTTTGTGATTAATCAAAATACTGATTAATCAAAATTCTGATTAATAAATCAAATAATTATTCTTTGATTAACCAAAATCAAATAATTCGATTAAACGGAGCCCTACTTAATATCTATCCCACTTTCGATCTGCACCAGAATCCGTGGGCAGTGTACTGAATGAATGTGCAGATTTTTTGACAAGGAGAAATATATTTTTGTAATATTATCGAAAATGTTATTTTTACGAAATTTCATTTTTGCGCTTCTGTCACTACTTCGAATTTTTTCGATATTATTGCAAATATTTTTCGACATTATTGCGGTATACTTCTGTAGGACTCCAATTATTTATTAAAATATGTGTCCGATAATGCATATACTCAAGTGCGTTTTAAAAATATTTGTGGAATAATATCGAAAATGAAAATATAAATGTATTCATTTTTGCATTTTGCATGTATTCATTAGCACTATTTCAAATTTTCTCAACGTTATTGAAAATATTTTTCAACATTAATCCATTCGATATTAATGCAGTGCACCACAAAGATTTATTGAAATAACTAAGGTGTGATTTAAAAATATATATTTTTTTTTGCAATAATGTCGAAACTAAATTTTGCCAAAATATTTACTGTAATATCGAAATAAATCGATATTGTGCATAAATTCGTAATAGTCAAAATTCAAGTAATTTAAATTCATACATTTATGACACTTTTGGTTTTATTTCGAATTTTTTCGTTATTATTGCAACCCATTTTCGACATTAATCCATTCGATATTACTGGAGTATACTTCTCTAAAGCTCTAAAAATATTTGGAAATAACTAAGGATGCAGATGCTGAAATTTGTTTTAAATATATTTTTGAAATAAGGTCGAAAATTAAAAAAAAAATTGAAATAATGCCAAATACATAATAGTAAAAATTCATGTACTTTAAATTCATATAATTTTGGCAATTTTCATAGTATTTCGAATTTTTTCGCCATCATTCCAAATATGTCTCAATATTAATCCATTCGATATTACTTAATTACGCTACCCTGCACTAAGTCTATAAAGCTACTCTGATGCATTTTATTCGCTAATTTGAATTTAGATTTCTTAGAGGAAATCACAATTTTTTATAAATAGTAGATGGCTAGTTTTGTTTCTGGCAACAATATTAAATTTTCTGCTAATTTTATCTTAATTCTCAAAACGTCAGCGAACGTATTAAAGACAAAGTTCGAACTGGAGAGCCGTTGACATCGCCTGATGAGAATCATGTTAATCGAAATAACACGTGGGTCTATTCAACAGATTTTAAATTAGATTTCAGATGAGTGACACTATTGTTTGATTCCAAAACTGCTTAATTTTTTATGAAAACATCTTAGACTAGATCCAAATCATTCAGGCTATTCAGTAAACTAAAAGGATCGTTTTAGAGACAACATTTCTAATCCACTGAAGAGACTCAACAAGTTATTGGAATGCTGAAAAATGCAATTTCATTATTAAACAAACAAAACAAGTACAAATAGTGTGGGACAATATAAACAAATGACAGCAATCACAAACCTATTGACAATGATGATAATGACATTGAGAAATAGAAAGAGTGTATAGATGACACTTTGATGGATTTGCTGGAATATGCAAGTGCAAGTGTATAACAATTATTGTTGTATTCATATAACAAAGTCTCTATGCATATTTGTGTATATGTATATACAGACATGTGCTTCTACATATATATGTACTTACATACTACTTGTATGAACCTCATATACCTCACACTCTGAATATTTTTCTTTAATTTCATTGTTTACTCGTACATTTCATAGATGTACACTAAAAAATTCCTATAAACATAACAGCAGCAGCAACAACAGCAGCAGTCAGAGACAAAGGCAATAGAAATTACAAATAAACAGAGAAAAGGGCCACCCATTTAATGCCTTTTGGCTATTTATTTATTTATTCATATATGTGTGTGTGTTCGTGTATGTTCAGACTATTATTTGAAAAATAATTTTTTTTTTTTTGCTTTACCAAATATTAAACGAATCATGTGCATATATGCGTACATATTCTCTTTGGGATAATCAAAATAAATCAAGCAACTTAAATGCTTAAAATATTTCGACTGTATTATTATTTCTTGTGCATTATTATAAATGTATAGTATTATTATTTGTTATTTTTTTTTTTTTTATTTACATAATACAAATTGCTATGGGGATTGCATTGTACCAAATATAATTTCATAATTATATTAATTCTGTTTCTTCTTTTTTTTCTTTTGATTTCATCATAAAAAAAAAAAATAAATATGTGGCACTTAAAGCCCCAAAGGGCTCATTGGCCGAGCTTCTCTTCCATTACTGTTGTGCGTCTTAAATTTGGACAGTATTAGAAGGGACCTACTTATTTTAGCCGGTTCCGAACGGCAGAACACTTGTGACATCACTTTTTCTGAGCTTTGTCACAGAGTTCTTTAAGAAGCTTTTTCATGGCAAGTTGTTACTGTCGGAAGAATTGCCAATTGCTTGCCGACAGATGGGTACCATTCGAAAGAAAAATCTTTTCGATATTAAATTTGTTATGCATCAGCCGGGGATTGAACCCACGACCTACAGATCAGAAGGCGAACACACTAACCACTGAGCTACGGCACCCACCCATTTCATCATACATTTTATTATTCTTTTAATTTCTTGTGTTTATTTTTTTATTTTTCATAATACATTTCTGCCATAAAAATTATGTAGGTACGAGTACTATATATTTTGCTTGAATAAATAATGTATGCACGTTCTGATGTCATACGCATTACAAAATTAATTCCATAGCTACTTTTGAAATCGATTCACTTCTTGTTGTTGTTTGTTTGTTTGTTGCTCAAAATAATATTATTATAATATTATGAATAAATTTGGTAGGTACACATTACCATTTGATACTATAATATTTGTAGTATTTCTAAAAGGAAGTCTATATTATTTTAAAGGATATTTCTTCAAAACAAACATTTCTTAAAAGATTTTTGGATAAATACCATATAAGAATGTCTAAAACTCTTAAAATCTAGCTTTTAGTCTTGTGTGGTCCTGGAAAAGAACAACAACAACAAAATGTAGACACATATTTAGTAAGCTGCTAAATTCAGTGCTCCCAGCCACTTCCACTCTTCCTACGTCAAAAAGCAACTTTGATATTGATAGATGTCTGGTTCAAATCTGCTTTTCTGTGAGAGACACATGAAATAGTGGATATGGTCTGTTGATTTTCCATTAAATATATAAACACTAAAATGGCGGTCCTAAAGTATATCACGACTATGACTTTGTATTAGAGCTTTATGAAACGTGTAGGTGTGACTTACTTATCAAATTTTCCCTACCGATCTTATCATTTTGATCCTAAGATTTTATAGGTTTTAGTTTCTTAATTAATTCATAGTCGCTGAATATGAAAAAATTCTGCCTATAATATGTTTTATTATTTATAGCGAGCGAAAAAATATTGGGAGTATAACAAGAGGTGTCGAAACTTATGATTTGTTTAAAAACAATCATTGAAAGAATTGAAAGTAATGTGATTTTCGTATTCGGCAGCTCAAAATTTCTTTGGAAGATATTTAATGTCAACGATTTAGAATTAAGAGGTCTATCTAGACCCAGAGGAAGACCCTAGGGGCTCAGCCAATAGATCATTTTGCCAAATAGCAGCTGATACCTAGATATGATAAAAATAGGGAAAAACTCAGAAACCTCGAAAATTTTCAAAGCATTTTTCGAGAACACGTTTTTTTGCAATTTCATGAACAATTGCGAAAAATCGGAAATTTAACGGTTCCACGATAAAGGTTACTTTGTAAAATGTAGATACAACTATATAAAGGCATTGAATCTTTTTCGAGACTATTTAGAAGCTAACTTTTCCTGTAAAATTTTCCATCCTGGACGAAAAGTGTGTGCTGTCGTGAAGTTAGTGAAATTTTGAGGTTTCGAAATTTACGAAGAATATTCGAGTTTGTAGGAATCATCCTAAATGTCAACATAATATTTTTTAAATTAGTATTGATATTAACTTTATATCTAATAGATACAAATTATTTAAACTAGAGCTGTGCAAAATCTTGATAAAACAATTACTTGATAAACCAATTAACAAATTATTTGATTAATCATGATTTTTACTAATCAAATTACAAATTATTTAAATAATCATAATTTTAATTAATCAAAATACAAATTATTCAATTATTCACAATCAGATTAATCAGATAAACATTATTCACACAAAATATGCCAAATCTTTATGATATTTTATCCAATAAAAAGTAGACAGGTATGTTTTCAAAGCAACGAATATATGAGTGCGTGTGGAATTACTATTTCTTTAGAAAATTTTAAAAGCAAGGAAATACTGAAAGTGAAAACTATTTTAATTAACAAAAATTCTATTTAATCGAATTATTTGAATTTTTAATTATGGCATTAATTAGAATTAGATTAATTAAGATTAATACGATGAGGGATTGTAATGATGATTCATTGGAATATTATTTACTCAGATTCAAAAGCCAAGCGATTAATTGCACACTGCAAATTTAAACAATTTAATTATCTGTGTTAGGTAATGAAAAATGTTTGCACTAAAATTTTCGCTTAAACATACACTTTTAACCAAAACAGAATGTTTCTATTTTTTTCAACTATTTTTCTAAACCAACTTTTTCTTTAACTTGAAAGAAATTAGATGCAAGGAACTATAAAATATATTCACTCTTTTCGTATAGCTAAGGAAACAAATTTTAATGAAAACATTTCTATAACGTCTGTTTTGCAGTTCGGAACCGGCTAAAATAAGTAGGTCGCTTCTAATGCTGTCCAAAATTTAACACACACAACAGCAATGGAAGAGAAGCTCGGCCAAAGAGCCTTCCGGGACTTTAAGTGCCACATATTTATTTATTGTTTTTTTATTTATATTTCTTTATATCATTCAAATAATTTTCTAATAAATAAATACCTTTTTGTAGTTCTTTCATTTCACTGAAAGTATTGTAATTAAAATAATTTGATCATTAACAATGATATTCTATTCGAATTTGTCCCGTAGTAATTCTCATAAGGTATATTCTTTTGTTTGAAAGTTAGAAAAAGAGTAAGACATACATATTTTGTAAACCTACCTTTTTATATGTCAAAAGTCTATATGAATTGCAGCATTATTATCCATCTGTAGTCAATCATATGTTCTCTCTTATGTACTAATACATATTATATGATAAATTTCCAATTTGCGTGTTGGAAAATAATTAATTAATTTTTCTTTTTCACATGACACACTTGTTACCACAATTTTTGATTTTTTCTTTTTTTCTTTTTTTGTTTGCACTCTTCTCATTTGATTCTAATATGAAATTGAGTATAAATCATATTGAATATGAATATTGAATATTTTCTCATTTATGAAATCAAAAAAAAAAAAAAAAACACGTTTTTATTCACAGATTTTTAACTTAAAAATGAATGCTTGTTATTTTGGTATTATTTTAAAAATAAATTTCAGTTGACATATACCGCACATACGAGTATTTATCTACTATATGTATATGTATATAGGTTGTAAAACGTTTCAAAAAGTAATCACAACATCTCGTTGAATAAAAAAAAAAATATACCCTTTTACGAGTGTTTGAGTTGTTTGAAAAAAAAAACCAACCCTAACAAAATAACATAACGATAATGAAGATGGCAACCAAATAATTCACAATTTACAACAAATCATTGTACAACATTATTATTATTATTATTATGATTATTTAAAATTCATTGAAACCAAATGACAAGAAGAGAACGACAAAAATTTACACAGTAAAAATGCAGCAAAATAAATTAATCCTTTCACTCACTCACTCTTTTCGTACGACGTATTGACGATGATTACGACGGTGATGATGATGATGATATGGTGAAAAAGATATTTGCAATTGCAATGCAGCCAACTGACTGTATATAGCATATACTTGCTACCATGCACGCTGTGCAACAGCAGCAGGACTTTGCATTGAATACCCTTTTAATCCTTTTTTCGGTTGTTGTTTTATTTTTATATGATTGTTTTCGATTTAGTATTTTTTTTTTTTTTGTATGAAAACTTACAGTAGCGACAACAATTCCAATAATGGTGTCGTTTATCGTTGAAAGTTGATCACTATTGAGTATATAGAATGCACATTCACGTATGAGGGATATTTTTAAAAAAATATTTTGTCGTTTTTTTTTTTTCAATTTTTATTCTTTTGTTTTGAAAATATCTATTAAATTTTTTCTCATATTATCTTTCATATAATATATAGCAACTTTACAGCGAGGATCAAACGTCGCGACATCTAATTACACACACCTTCATTTGCTTATATGTATGATATACTTTTGGCATCATATGCATATCAACATATGTAAATAAAATAATGGCGCAACGAATGAATGGACAACAACGGATGCTCACTAAGTTGGCTTACTCGTATGTACATATATGATAATTAGCGGATGTGTATGTCTAGTATGTTGTACCGAATTATGACCAACATGGGCCCTTTTCCCTTTTAATTGTGGGTTTTGTTTATTTGTATTTTGTTCTACATCACTTTTACTCACATAATACATATGTTGCACAATTATTGTTAATATATGTTACACACGTTATGATATTATGTCGTTTTATCTAAAGGATACAACTGACAATTGTATGGGTTTTTTATATGACCGACCGGAGATAAGTGTTTAACACTTGCAACATAAATAATTGTTCGCACACTGATGATGCTATATTCATACATGCATATTATATTGCCAACATCATCATCGTTGCCAGTAAATAACATATACACGTGCATACATTTGTTATTATTATTATTATTTTTTTATGAAAGTTATTTCACGTCTTCTTCTTATTTTTCTGAATATTTATGTTTTCAATTTCAAAAAACACACGTCACATACTACGTCACTTATTCCGTCACCGACATCCGTACGAATGCTCTGTTTGTAAACAACTGAATCGTACTTGTTTCGCTTGCTGCTGCCACTGCTACTGCTGCTGCTGTTACGGCTGCTTGTACAAATACCAAAGTCTTCGATGGCACCGGTTCCAACAGATGCTTATTTGCGGTGGTGGTGAATTTCATCCATATATATTCTTCAACTTATGTATCTACGTATTTATGTGTATTATATCCCTACATGTGTTTTATAAATGTATTTGTGTTGTCATTGGCATTGTTAGTACTAATAAATGGTGAGTATACTTTATGTTGATGTTTATCAACAATAGGAAATGCATTTTATACATAAGTACTCCTTCTTATATCAACATGTTGCTAACATAGCAGCACATATGTTATTAACATATGTGACTAGAGAGTGTGACACTATAGGTGTTTGGCGAAAAAGATGTACTCAATTCTGAATTTGGAAATATTTTCTCAAAAGGAACATGTATATTTTCGGTTTCAATGAGTTGGAAGCATGAACAGACCAATGAATTTGAATACTGTAATAATTTATGAAAAGTAAGGAACGCATCTCTTCAGTATTTTTTATCTAATAATGCATTAAACAATTATAATATCGATTTTTTAAGGCAAATGTATGAAAAAATTATGTATTATGCAGGATTATCCATTATAATCTTCATGATAATTTTTCGGTTTCTTTTTCTTGCCTTTCTTGTCTGCCTCTCCTCATAAGAAAGGAGCCAGAACTAACATAGTTCTAACATTAATTTATAAATATTCTTCAATTAATAAAAAAAGTGAGTTTAGCTTTTCAACGAACATTCGCATCAGAAGCAACACCAAAATTATGTTTAAAAAATGTTACGCTTTCATTCTTCATGGCAATTATACTGAGTATTTAAACTCTTTTTTTTTTAGATTTTTGAATTATTTTTTATTTATTATTTTTTTCTTGAGTGAATTCAATGATGAAATTTTTATGCAGATGCTTTCTAGATTACACATTGTTGCTACAACTCTTCCAAAGATGATGAATACTTTATCAATTGCAATTCTATTAGAAGATGAGTGGTCAAAGCCTACATGTATTTTCCTGTACGAATGCTTGAGATACCCAATACATATTGTTTGTTCTTACATGAATCTCCGGCACACTCTATTTACTTTTATTTTTGGCGGTTTTTGGATACTTTTGGCTAAACACTTCCGGGCAGATTAAAATTTTGGAAAAATATGCATGTATATTTATCAAAGATCATACGTGGAAATGTTGAGAAAAATTTCCAAGCTGAAGTGAATCGCCAATGACACCTTCAGACGACTCTTTTCTTACATTTTGGGTTACATTGCCTGAAGGAAACATTGTGAAATATTGAACTATTTTTGAAATATGGGATTAAGTAATGAAAAATTGCAATATAAATATTTACTGCGAGTTTTATTTTGAATAAGGAAGAAAATATGAGAAAATTCCCAACCAGTTATTGGCATTCATATGATGACGAACTTAAAACTTAAGGTGATATTCCAAAAAACAATGCATTGAATTCATTAAATTTCAGACATTCATCTTCATTTAACCAACGGATGTCGGTGCACAATTTTCCCACCGTATAATGATTAAGATCTCTGTTTAAAATTGAATCAAAATGTTATAGAAACGTTATGAAAATGTTCGAATATTCAACATGCTGCTATCAGAGTTTATCAATATGTTGCAAAGCAACTAAGTGTATATAAACATTTTTCAATCAAGTTCAAAATGATGCCAGCATAAAAATCATTGGAAAATGTTGCAAAGAAAATATAAATACTTCAGCAACATGTCGCTAATATGCATGCTCAATAGAAATACACCACATCTAAATACATACATGCAAACATATGTATATAGCTATTCATATACACATATATGCATATACATTCTATACACATTTATTCACAACTGTTACATGTTGTACGTACAACTCATCTCATTGTATACCGGGTTTTTGTAAGCATTCTCGACCGCAAACAGTCTCTCATCCGCGTGGACCACAAACAGACACATGTAGATGAAAATACTCACACACACACACAGAGGCAAAAGTTGTATTGCATATAGATGTGTATTGTTGTTGGTTGATGTACAAAACAGGTAGCAATCAATTTCACTGCATTTGATTTTATTTTATTTATTGTTGGTGGTGTTGTTGTTGGCTTTTGTGTTTTGTTTTTCTACACCTCCTTATTCTGGTGCGATGCTGATGACGATGCTGCTATTGCTGCTGCTGTTGCTGCCGCATCTTTTTGTGTGTTTCAAATTGCATGTTGTGGCTTAAAATAACAATGCCAACAAAAGAAGAACAACAACAATAACAACAAAAGTCTGATATATGTAGATATTGAGGGAGGTGACTAGCGAGAATTTCTTAAGCGGCAACGGCATTTTATTTTATTTCATTTGAATTTTTATTATTTTCGTTTGTTTTTTTTTTCGTATTTTGTATAAATGTTGACCTTAGAAATGCTCATGTATAGGCATGGTCAGTTTTTATACAAATTTTATTTTATTTCATTTTATTACTATTGTAAGGAGTCACCAAACAACCACCACTTTGAGGTATATTAAAAAGGTATTTACGTACATGTAAATCTATATGAATATGTTGTAATGCATACGGCTGTGTGTGTGTGTGTAATATCTATTGTTATACTACATTTATGTTGTAGCGGCTCACATTTATATTCACTTTGATGTTTACATGGCGTGAAGGTTGCTATTATTGTTGTTGTGGCTGTGATGTTTTCAAAATGCTCTTGCCTCTTCGATGTCTTTAGGGTTTAAACTGCCATTTTGTTGTTGCTGCATTTAGCTTAATTTTCTTCTTTTCGTCTATGTTTCTTGTTATTATGCATTTCATCTTTTTTATCTAAATAATCCAGTGCATTGCTTAATTACACCTATTCCTACCAACCAAATGGCCCAACTAAGATAGATGAGGGTCTTCATTTAATTTAGTTTGTGTGAGAGTGTGTGTCTGTGTGTGTGTGTTATAATAAATAGTGTAAACAAGATTTTTCTTCTTTTTCCAATATTTTAATATTTTTTTGGTTCACTCTTCTCAAGTATTGCCTGTTGCATCGCATATTACAAGCATGTACATGCAGTCTTTACATATTTTTCATTTTATTATCATTATCATTATTCGTCGTTTATCGTCTCAGCAACATCACTGCAGTTGTCCTGTCAACATAATTGTTGTTGTTGTTGTTGTTATTGTTGTGGACTTATTGCTATTGTGATGATCGCCCTTTTTATATGATTTTCTGTGCTTGTTATTATGTGTGTTTGTGTGTGTGTGTGTGTATGTCTTTTTCTCTGTCTATCTCTATCAGTGATGGTTTGGTCCGAAAAGTTTGTACAGCGTGACTTTCAATTGCCCTCGGGAATGCACAGTTGTTTGTATTTTTATTACTGCCATTATGGTTATTGCTGTTGTTGCTGTTGTATGATGTTGTTATGGTTTGTTTACAACATAAAAAGTTGCTTAACGTGTTGTTATTGTTACAATAGTAGGTACATACTTTTATTCCAACATGCGTACGTATCAACATATCCGACCATCAATTTGTGTTATATGAGAAATGCATACAATTGCAATACGTGTCATTCAGGTGTCAAGAGAATATGTTTAACTTCAATCTAGCTAGGGTACCCTTTTTCTTTTTTCTCTATTATCGCATGATAACTTAAAGGCATCGATAAATTTTGATTCTGATTTGAAATGCTTAGGTAAATATACTCTTGTGAATGAGTGTGTGTGTGCTAATTAAATAATCATTGATATGTAAATTCAGATTACATTTGTATAACAAAAAAAAAAAAATAAAAATAAATAAATAAATAAAATGCTTTAATGTTGAAGGACAACATTTTGGCATTTTTCATTTGTAAAAGTCATATTAATAAATTAGTCTGAAAATCATTTTATTTTAATTTTGGTTTTTTTTTTTGTTGTTTTTTTTTCTTTATTGTTTGTGGTTAATTTAATAAAATGTCAACTAACCTGTTGAAATATAAATTTATTACAAATTTATTTTAATTATTTCTCACATTTATCATGCCAATGTGGAAAAACTTTAAGCTGACTACCTATAATGTACTGATCGTAAAATTTGAACTTTGAAAGAAATACAATAGATGAATTTTTGGGGAAAAAAATCTCCTATTATTTGAAAGAATCAGCCATAATTTATTAGCACATATATTTACGAATATATGCACTCTTAAAATGCCGTTTATCTGTGGCGAAAAGGAAATGGAAGGTTTCGAAGCAGTCTCAAAAACTCGATGGTATCAGAGCAAGGACATCTGATTTATGTATTATTATTCTCCTCTCGAAAAAAATATATACTTAAATGATTTTGTTTTATTATTGTTCATTGTTATTGATGTTTGATTCAAGATTATTAATATTTTGAAATTGAATTTTACTACGATACCACTAATAAGCATACAATAAATTACGAAATTCGCTTCCAGTTAATATCTTTACCTAAGAAAGTACTGGGCACACCTAATCCTTAGAAAACTAACATGGGACTTTTATAACTTCGAGATTCATCTGACAGATGTTAGAAACACACAAATGATTTGCTGATACTTAATGAGTAAAAAATAAGAAGATAATTGCAATAAGGACTCAAGGTGAGAAGTCCTTATCTATAAAAAGTAGCCACTCCTTTGAATCTCCTTAAAAAATCCGTTCGATAACTCTTACTTCCATACACATTTTAACTCCGAAAGAAAAATAACAAGCTCTCGAAAATATTAAACGCGAATACTGAAAAATTTAATTTTAATAGGACTGCTCTCGTTACATATAACTACTCCATTATCCGCATTATAAGCGAAATAAATTGTCCGTTCATTGAATTCGTACCTGACAATTCTTCATTCATCCGTCTGTTAATGACTATGAATTCGATAAATTTTTGAGAATCAACCTAAAATATATTCACAAATTAGTGCCCAACATTTAGCAAAAAAGGCTTAACTAGGCTAGGGAGGCTATCTGATGTGGTTGTGATCGGGGTTAGATTGCTCCGCTTCATAATAAATCTTCTGACAGTGAAAATTTGCCGAGAAATAATTCCTGGTATAAATTGATATCTTTAAAATTTTATCATTGGAAGCGCATCTTAGTGCCCAACAAGCATTAGGAAAATCGCAACTACCTAGGAGACTATTTGATATGGTTGTGATAGTGGTGAGAGCGAAGAACTTTATAGTAAATTTTCGCAGAGTAAAAATTCTCCACGAAATAACTTCTCGAATAGAGTGATACATTTAAAATGCATCATTCGAAAGTGTCTTCTAGCGCCATAGGATCAACAAAAAAATCATAACTATCTAGGGGACCATGTGATGTGATTATGACAGTGGTTCGAGTGCTGGGCTTCATGGTGAAATTTCCGAAAATTAATATTTTCCACTTAATAAAGCGTTTAAAGCGATATTTAAAAAATTAATTGTATGTTCTGTAGCTATTTTAATGTCCAGTCATTAGCACAATAATCGTTATTACCTACCATATGTGACTATATGATGTTGTTGTGACACTTCATGGAAAATCTTGTAAGAGTACAAATTTGCCACAAAATAAATTCTGTGATAAAGCGATTTCATTATAATTTCACATTTATAAGCAGACACTAGTTACATTCTAGTTCTGTTCTGTGCGATGACATCTAGAGCACTCGCTTACAGAGAACCCGTAATAAAAGCTTCGTTATTGCTCGACATTGAAATAATTTAGATTAAAATCTGGTCATAGCATGTTAGAGCCTCACTCTGCACTATTTTAGTCTATATCATGACCTATTTATTCTATATTGGGTATAAGGCATAGTGTATTTTTAAATTACAACTTTGAAAGGAAACCAAGGGGTGCAGCAATGCAGTGGTTATTTAGTTGGCATTTGGTTGAACAGGTCTACGGATCAACTCCTGTCGTTTTTTCAGAAATAAAGTAAGAATTTATGATTTCAAATTAGGCACAGCAGTGGGTACGCGATTGAAAAGCAACATGTGATTTTTAAAAAAAATGTTGCCACAATTTATTTATTTAGCTTTAGAGTATTGATAATTTTTTAGATTTTTTCATATAACTTTTGACCTTTTTGCTTACTAAATTCTGAATATATACTTGGATAGGTCATTGATAGTAGCGCTACGGAATTTAAATCATAAATTCATAACATTTATTATTCATTTTAGGCTCTTTAGAAAAATAAAATTGATTTGAAAACTATATTAACATTTTTAATTTAGTATGCAATTTAAATCCTTCTGATCTGTAGGTAGTGGTTCAATCCCCGACTGATGCATAACAAATTTAATATCGAAAAGATTTTTCTTTCGAACGGTACCCACCTGTTGGCAAGCAATTGGCAATTCTTCCGACAGTAACAACTTGTCATGAAAAAGCTTCTAAAAGAACTCTGTAACAAAGCTCAGAAAAAGTGATGTCACAAGTGTTCTGCCGTTCGGAACCGGCTAAAATAAGTAGATCCATTCTAATACTGTCTAAATTTAAGACGCACAATAGTAATGGAAGAGAAGCTCGACCAATGAGCCCTTTGGGGCTTTAAGTGCGACATATTTATTTTTTTTTTTTATTTTTTATGCAATTTAAATCTCTTATAGGTTTTATGAACAAGTATTACCGAGTTCGCCTCATATAAACTTCAGAATCGGCAATGAATGTTTTGAAAACAAATGCTATAGGGTCAAATTATTAATATAATTTCTAGAGGGTTGTCATATTTTCCAAAATAAATAAATATCTCATACTATGTCAGACCAATCCCTGCACTCCACCTTCACAGACCAATCGTCCGATTTAAAGCAGAAATTAAATATTATAATAAATCTATGACGCACCTTTATGTGTTTCGAAGATTATTATCTTAAATATATTATAGCAATATTTCAGATAAGTACCTCAGAATATAATCAAAATAATAGTGCATACATATACATAGACAATCACACCTACAACTATAATACAATAAATATTTTGCTAATGGAAAAAAAAAAGTAAATCTGCAAAAACTAATAAAAAACAAAATAAAAAAATTAAACCAGAAGAAAAAGAAAAAATTTAATTTAAATTAATTCAAAATTTATTTGAAACAAGTTTTGCAGTTAATAAATACCTACTTATTTAAACTATATCTAATACACATTCAAATATACATTTGAATATTTTTCGATTTATATCTTTTCTAGAAGTTGATTATATTTTAATCTGCATATTACAGCAGATTTCTTTTACGACTATGTATACAAAAATATATGACACATATTCTCACATTTACTTATAATTTATGTATGCTATATGCACATATATATATGTATGTATGTAAATTAAAATGAATACATAAATAAATAAAATAGCAGTCACAATTCAAACTAAGCACGTATGTATGTGTAAGTAATATGCAATGTCAGCAGTTCAAGTTATAAAGATTTACGTTCTTCACGTTGCGTTTTTATATTTGGAAATATTGCCATATGCTTAAATGTACTAATACTTATACAAACATATATGTAAAATATAATAATTTTAATTTATTATTAAAAATTATTTTAATTTATTCAACACGTTCATTTTTGTTTTTGTTATCTTTTATAAACATATTTAACGTACCATTATTTCCTAAGCAATACAAAGAGAAAGGCTTAAAATTGAATACTATTTTAATCAAATTTATATACCTACCTATATGTATATTTATTAATATAATTTGATTAAAAATTAATGTATGTATAAATGACATAGAGATTTATATCAAAGGTGTTAAAGTAGTTAATAATAAACGGCTGCCTTTGCATGGAAGTGCTATTAAGAAGAAACTCTTAATATAATTAAGTATGAGAAAAATAATTCTCTCTCTTCACATTGACATAACATAGTAGCAGCATTTATTATGCTGAACGTTCAGGATGTTCAACAGAGGTGACTACACCAGAAAATATATAAAAATTTATCAAAATTGTTTTGGAAAACCCTACACTAGACCCTTCACTCAAGATGGCATATCTTGCATGTAATTTTGGACATGAGAAAACTGATTGATAAATGCATTTGCCCACAGTTGAAAAAAGACAACAACATTTTGAGGTAGTAAACCTCTAACTGTTCTTCCTCACGGTTTTAGTTTTTGATATCAGATATATATTTTGCACATTTGAGTCGGGTTTTTTATCTCTCAGAAATTGTATTATTTGCTTCAGATTAAAGAGTAAACTTCTGTGCAATTATATTGTTCAATAATTATATTTTTAAAGGCCTCTTATCCTGGAGGATCAATGCGAAAAAAAAATACTGCCAATATATGCTCCTGTAGCTCCAAAACAAGCATCAATGTGATAGCAAAATACAAATGGAATCAGTACCAATTATACGGTGGTCCAATCGAACTGAATCGAACCGCTACCGCTACTACAGCTATTATATTCAACCTGAAGACAGTTCATTCTATAGTTTAAAAGCGCACAAAAGCATTCTGGTCTCAGTTTTCTTGAAAAAATGTGTTACGTGATGGAATTTAAACATAATAGTGTGACTGGAAATTCCAACATCTAAATCCTCTTCAAGTGAACAAATTTTTGTATATCGTACATAATACGTTACAATGATTGCGAAGCATTGCGAAACATCATGGAGGTTTCATGGCCAGAAATGGTTTCAAAAGCATAAAGCAAACGAATTGAACGAAATCCACGACGAAGTGGCAGAAAGATGGCTCGTGAGCTGAACATATCGCACCAAAGCATGTAACAAATATTGCAAATTGAGCATGGAATAAAGCCTTACAAATTTCCAAAAATGTATGATCTTATAGATGCTCAAAAACAGTTAGACTCGAAAGAGCGAAGAGTTGAGCAACATGTAAACAAACAAAATGATCGGATTTACTTACCAGAGAGATCTGCTGAAAATTTGGAGCGTGGAATGGCCACAAAGAAGCGGCGCCGATAGTGAGTGTGAGGATCGCCGTAGCGACCGATGGGCGCTCTCCTCTTTTATTTATCGACTATGAGGTGAAAATATATGCTCAATATACATTAAAGTATGAAAGACTAATTGTATAGTAATTAGCCCACAACTTTTGTTGATTTTGATTCACTGGAGAACACCCAGACTTTGTTTTATTTCGAGTTTCAGTCAATTTTGCAGCTGAATTGAGCTGATCAATGTATTGAGTTAGTTGAGTTAACATTTGATGTTGCAAAAAATCATGTTACCAGAATGTTCACAGAAAATTTCAATTTGTTCACAGACTTTATTCTGTGAGAAATTCAAACTTTCATATATAAATTCAATTAAAACTTAGACTGAGAACTAAAATGAACAAAAAATATAAAAACATACAATAAATATTATGTTTAAAGTTATAAATTAGAAAAAAAGTAAATAAAATTTGCAATAATGACGATGAATGACTATCGAAGCTATCACACACACAAAGTACATAGTAGATGTATTATATATGCTTCTAGTGCCACTGTCACTTACTAATTAAGTTGATCTAGCATAAAAGTTTTAATCGAAATTATGCATGCAAGCAAAGCAATAAACAACATCATCAAATGCCAATCAACAGCACGCAAACTTAGCTCAACACGGCCAATGATGAATTGTCACTAATTAAGATACGTTTTGTTGTGTGGCATCGAGAGTGAAGGAATATGAGTGAATGAAATTGTGTACAAATCAATGCTTTAAGATCGTACATAAATAGTCATTTATGTAAATACATTTTTTCTGCCATTTGAAAAGAAAATTGAAACAACAAAACAAAACATCGAATAACTGGTACATTAAATTCAGGGATCAAATGTGCAATCAATAGTGATTGTAGTAGAAAATTATTGAACGTTAGTGTTTTTAATTGTCAGCGCTCATACATAATACGTAAGTATGTCATCGTATTTATGCATGTGTGATTATGTTGAAGTAATTTATGCTGCCGAGTACACTGACAGAGAACGCGTTAAAATACGCGCATAATACACAATATAGCTTGAACTCACACACACACACACTATGTATGCTCTTTCCCACCCCGTACACTCATTCATCCAATTAATTACCAACAGTTAGCTAGCTATATCCATTTTATCAGCTACAATTTTATGAGCACTCCAATCATTCATTCATTCACAAAGTCACGTGAATTTTATGGTTAAGTGGAAATACAAGTACCTATGTATTTTTGTTGCTTACCTGCAACGCAAAAAAAAAAATTGGTTACTAAACTATTACTAATCGTCTCATTCATAGCAAAGGTTGCTGACAACTTTGTCATTCAATCTCGTTATTACACAAGCCAGCCTGCATATATTCACTATGAGAAACCATCACATAAGGATCTTATCACCACCATCATCATCATCATCATCATCATCATCATCGTGAACATCAACGTTCTCATAGTCGTCATCATATATGTCATTTTTCGTCTACCATCATGAACCGCTCGATTATCCTGGCGCTTTTACTGCTAATTCCCTTAAGTGCTCAATGTGAATATGAGCTGAATGCTATTGAGTTAACATATGAGTATATATGTGTATGTACACATACATACTTACAGTATAACTTTATGCGTATCCACATTTATAGTCATGTGTAAGCTCATAGTTCGTTCGTTGTGTGTGAATGAGGAGTGAATGTGTCGTTTGAGATTGTCATTTTCAATGCAGATAGGATTGCTTTCCGCCATACTGTTGCTGGATTGCTGTTCTTGTTGCTCAAAATGTAGTTGGTATTATTTACTTTCAAATGGATATATTAGCCATATACATACATAGTAGGTTATGGTATTAGCTTCTTTGTAGCATGAAAATGTTGCATATTAATGTGTTAGTTTCGATTTAATTAATTGAAATAGTTTCAGAAATGTTACCACTTAAGTAAAATCGAATACATTGTAATAGTATTACAATCACAATATATTGTATTGTATTGAAATTGTAGATTTCTAATTTACTTAAAATACATTTCAAAAAGTATGCTACATACTTTGATTATTACACAAATGTTTGTAATTATGCGGTAGCTTTGCAATATAATATTTATGCAATATCAAGCAGAAGCAATAAATGTTATTGGAAATTATAATAATATATACTGTTTAGGGAAAGGTTACATATTGTGATTGTAAGAGTTTAAAATTATATATTCCAAAGCAGTGAAACGTGTCAAGAGCCTATAGGTTAATAAAGCAGTGAAATTGCTTTCAATGAATAAATTGCTTTTAATTGGAATAAATACCAATTGAACCATTATACCTTCTTGAATATATCACATAAAACAGTTATAGCTAAAAATTTAGAGGGCTACCGTCATACACCAGGCGTATTACATTTTTCTCTCATACAAAACCTTTATTGTACCCATATGATGTCATGATGAAGGCTGTATTATATATTTCGCCTAAAAGGTGTTTTCTAGGCAGCCAAGTATAGTATATAATTTAATTTAGCTTAATTTAGTTTATAATTAAGGAATTAAAATTTATCAAATTATTGACAGTACCACGTTTCATATTTCATATATGGTTTGGTGCAAAATATCTATCTTTAATTCTATCCTAAATTTTTGGTAGGTCAATAAAGCAAGGTTTTTTGAATATAAATTTAGATAAAAAAATATTTTTTAAAATGTTTATTTTTTTTTTTTTATAACTTTAAAATATTATGATGAATTTTTTTTTTTTTCCTTTTTTGCATTTGTTTATATCCCAGGATTGCCAAACTGATAATTTTTCTATTTTTATTTATTTTTTTTTATTTATATTTTTTTTTTTGACTAAAACAATTTAACAATTTGAGACAAATTGAAATTTTTATTTATTCTTTTATGGATCTTAGGATTTTGAATGGAAAATGATTTCTATCAAATGTTCTTCTCGGTTCTTCTCCACTTAGATATGAACTATTTTATATGGTTAGTAGTTTTAAATCAAAAATGAGTTTGAGGAAATTGTTAATCTTAATGGAAAAATTAAAATGAAATAAATATCTCATATACTCAACTTATTTTATTAGCTCTTTTATCGAAAAAATTGCAAAACTATATGCTCCTGGCGGCCATTTTTGAACGAATTAAATTGCATGTACAAATTCTTCGTGTTTAAAAACCTCAAGGGAGACTTTTTTCCGGCAAAAATATTTTATAGGTAGTGCGTAAATTGTCGTCCAGACTTTATCAAGTCTTCAGCTGAATCGGTAAAATATAATTTATTCAAGATATTTTTCACAGTTTTCATTGAAATCGAAAATTGTTTTCAAAACTTGTAGTGGACAAACACTTTGAACATTGAATATTTGTTTTTCTTTTTGGCGCTGAGGTGCGGTAAAAAATGCCTTCGCACCATATAGGGACCGTCGTCCCTACGTGTGTAGTGTATCCACTAAAAAAAATCCTTCCTCCTCTCCAGGATTCTTCACCTGCCCCGGGACAACTATTGCATTACTTCGGGGCACGAGATCCAAGATGGCGTCCTGAAAAGGTGTAAAATTCTGTTCCGCTTTGTGCGTCCAGGGACGCCATTCTATTTTATAATATTTGTTTCGCTGATGTGCAGTTGTTGCAGGATTATGTCGTAGCAGTATTATGTTACGTCAGGGTGATGTTTAGGAACTCTTTCCATTTCTCGCCGTTTTTTTTTTTAATCACGTCTTCGACAAAGTTTGCTACCGCATTCCAATTTCCTTCGTTTGACATCATTTTCTCTATGATATTTTCAGTCGTGTATGCTCTGATTACCCGTTCTAGTGCATATCTTTCATTACGCCACCGTTCACATGTAAAAAACGTATGTTCTGCGTCGTCAAATTCTGTGTCGCCTTATATAAATACATCGTGGTTTGTCTGTGTTCCCCATACGATGCAAATATTTTTGAAAGTAGCCATGACCCGATAGAAACTGTGTGAGGTAATAATTTACTTCACCGTGCTTTCTTTGAGTGCATTCTCTAGGGTCAGGTATTAAATTCGCTGTTCACCTTCCTCTTGGTTCGGTGTTTCATCTTGCTTGCCACATCTCTATGGTTTTTCGTCTCGCTTCTTGGGGGCTTAGGCCCGTCAGACTCATATTTTTTGCTTCCCATTTTTTCCGCGTTCCTCAGCTAACAAGTCTATGGGGACTCTAAGGAGGCTACTCTGAGTGCACAGCTGCGTTGCACAGAATGTAGCAACGCAAGAATGTGAAAGAAAGTATTTTATTTTTTTTTACTTTAAAAAAATGTTTCTCGTATGCTGGAGTTTGAGCCGGTGACATAAGGATGACTTTTAATAATAATCAAAATCATAAATTTCCATACTACGAGTATATATGAACATTATTTAAAAACAGAGTCTCTTAATAATTGCACAGTTTACTTAGGCATCTCACCGTGGGACCTATACACCTCAAATTTATATATTTCTCATATACAAAGTTACAATAGGTAGCTACATTCAAAGCCATATTCAGATATTATCACTTTTACATCAATTTTATCTTGATATTTTTTTATGACAAGCAACCCAAGAGAATTGATTAAAAAAACTCTAAAAATCAAAAGGATAAAATGAAAATATATGAAAAAAAAATATATATATATATTAATGATGAGCTTCTTTATCAAGTTGGTATTGATAATGACGGTCTGACAATGCATTAAGAATTGAGCTGCTCTGAGCTGAGTTTGCGTTTAGCGAAAACATTTTTTTTTAGCATCATCAGCATCCACATATGATTCATAAATTTCTTGTTGCTACTACATATTTAGTACTGTTGCCATCAGTGCATTATTTAATTATGTTGACAACATCATTGTAGTTATTACTGTTACTAATGCTACTGCCGCCGCTGATGATGGTAATCAGCTATCAGTGAGTAAATTTGTGTCTCGTATTCATCGTCATCATCATTATCATTATCATATGTTGCATTTTTCATTCACTCTCTTTCTCTCTCTCTCTCTCTCTCTCTCTCTCTACCTCACAGATGCTTATTGAAGTACTTTATGCTAATATTGTTATTGTTATTGTTATTGTTTTTTTGTTGTTCTGTTTTCATTATTCCATGCCATTGCTCGTTGTTTATATACAATCATAATAATATAGTACACACACGCATACACACATACATATGATTATATGCACATACACAATGTCGCATACAATCTGGCCACCAAAGAAGCTCAGTAAGAAGGATAAACGCGCATAAGAGTGCAGTACCTACCCAAATATTCGTATATAGTAGCAATATGCTGCAATAACAATAGTAGCAACAACAAAAACAATTACAAACACTGTCACATAAATATATCAATGCACTTGTGTATGTGTGTGTGTGTGTGTGTGTGTGTGTGGCTGCGTGCAAAAATATTCATTAAGCAAGTTGTTGCCTCATAACTCAATCGCATGCTACTGCGATACTACGGTGACTATACGAGTAGATACCAGCAGCCGTGCAACGAAAATATACAAAACTTGCAACGTGATTGCTGCAAGTAGCAATCAGTGCATATGTATGAACATACTACATACGTAAGCACGTTTACCGCATGATGGACTATAATAAAAATGAGAAATTTTGTATTTTTTTTTTCTCCTTCTTTATTTTGCATTATTATCTTCGTTGTCGTCGTCGTCGTCGTCGTCGTCATCATCATCGTCGCTGTTGTCATTTCAGCATCATTTTGTTGGTCATCAATGGATGAATACGTACTATCGTACATGTGTATAGATATGTATATATATACACCACCACTGATGCCAGCAGTCATGATGACGGGAATGATTGTGCTGGTGATGATAATATTCGTCGCTTAGTTATAGGTAACATGGGGGTAGTGTGGCAGCAACAGAGTAGAGTAATTTATGCAAAAAAAAAAAATACTAAAAAAATTGTAAATAAAATATATGCACATATAACATGTAATCGCTGCTATGCAACTCTATAAATAGTCAGTGAGTTGATTACCACTACGTGTTCATACAGCTACGAGTATTTGCGTATTTGGACACATGTATACTTACGCATGCAATTCATTGAATGAGGTGCGCATGTGCGGCAACATATGTTTAACATCTAAATTAGATATTGTTGCTCATAAGTTCGTTTAGTTGCTACTTTTGGTTAGTTATTTTACTTAATTATTCGTCGTTGCAGCCGTTCATATTGATGCTGTTATTAGTGCAGCAATAGTTGTTATTGTGGTTGTTGTTGTTGTTATAGTCGTTGTAATTACATTATTATTATTATTATTATTATTATTATTATTATTATTAAATTTTAATAACATAATTAATAATATTCGAGAAAGCAAAAAAACCAGGACTTATAGTCAGCCTAGACCGAATTATTTGCTCGCAGCTTGATTCAGACGATAAAAACACATCAGGTGGTATATGTAAAATAGTGGCATTTTTACTTTAATTTTTTAAAACAAACTTTTCATTACTAAACATTACTATTTGCATATCACATTTGGCTAACTCTCACTTATTTCTAAGGAGTATCAAGACACATTACACAGTGAAGACACCCTCTTGGGGGTGAACTAAACTAATCTCAAACGACAGCATTTTCCCTCGGTAAAAAGAGATCCATAATTCGATTTCGCTCTAAGACGTCACAATTTTTTTTTTTTTTTCTCTGGTTTAAAATTTGGCTTTTTCGGTCAAAAGTAGAATCATGAAATTTGAAAAATCATATGAAAAATTACATTTTAGATATTTCTTGTCTTCGGAGATTTATATTAAAATTTTCCGAAGATTATTTTCTTGAAAGATTTCATCCCTCTAACTAACACACCTGTGGATAATTTTGGACCTATTTGTAGAAAAATCCCTAACATATATAACTAAAGCCAAAAATGACCCATACGGGTAGTAGTTAGAGGGTTAAAATGTTTCAAGCAAATAATCCTCGGAAATTTTTAATATAGATCTCAGAAGACAAGAACTATCCCAAATGTAATTTTACATATGATTTTTCAAATTCCATAATTCTACTTTTGACCGAAAAAAAACAAACTTTAAACTACTGTGACGTAATAGTGCAGAAAATTTGCAGGGCTTTTGTTACTGAAGTCAAATACTATCATTTCAGACTAGTTTGGTTTACCCCCGAGACAATGATCCTCAAATTGTGTCATAGTGTTATTGAATGAAACGGATCAGTGACTTTGTATGGGAGCTATCTTAAATATTTGAACGTGGCTCATCCATTTCCAACGGGATTGTTTCCACCTATGATATTGATCTACGAACTAAATATGATTGTACTACTTGGAAGATTAGGCATATTATGGCTATTTTAGAGTTTAAAAAATTCCGAGACTTTGTGTGGGAGCTACTCGAAATAAAGGGATTCACTTGGAGTTCACTTCTTTCTTGTTAGGTTAGTTTCTAAAAGTTTATGATAGATTCAATATGTTATGGTGAATTAAATTTTAGACAAATTTCATGACTATATATGAAAGCTATTGTATATAAAAAACTGGACATGGTTTGAATATTTGCTGTGAGGATATTTCTCACCGTAATATTAATATATATGACACATTATTAGGTTTTAAATTTTAAGGAAATTCCGTGTCTTTGTGTGCCAGTTCGTTCATTTCCTGTCAGAATAGTTCTTATTAGAATATTATTCTACGTACGGGTTAAAATTTTTTAATATACCGGCGTGAGCCTCTTTGATTACTTTGTGATCGACTCCACTTCAATAGCATCTGTACACTTTGGATCATCATATGTAACGAATAGATGTCAGAAGCAAAAATGTACATCGACTATAGTTGCAATGCTGTTCCAAAATATAACTAACTATAGAGGTATTTTTCTATATCTCTGAAGCTTCCTGCATTACAGACATCTGACCACAATGAATATACTCTTGCACTTTGCTGCTGGGTAAAATTAAAAAATATATGTAAAAAAAAAAATAATTTTAAAAAAATTAGTTCGTGTATGATAATTTTGTAAAATTGCATATTCGGTATGTAAATTTGAATAAATTATTAGATTAAAGTTAGGCTGGCTAGACAAGTTATCGTGCTCGATTAGAACAACATTGTTTTTGTAAATGAAATATATTTAAAAATTCAATATGTGGACTTCATCTCTGAACGGGTAATCTGGTTGATCTGCAATATATGCTCTACGTGTTTTTTTTTTTTATTTTTTGTAATCAGGTGCTTATTGCTTTAGTGGATAATTAATATTTTCTCTATTAAATCACAACATTTGATCCAAAAGATTTGCAACCCTGCAAATTAAAGGCAACTATTTCTTGGAACTTAAAGAGCTTTGGAATGAAAGTGAAGGTCTCACACCACTTTAGGACTATGGTGTAAAACCTAAGTCTCATTCATACTACTGAATAGATGTACGAAATTCTTTGTAACTAACTTCAAACGGGCAAAATGCCGCTGTGAAAGACTGATTTCGAAATAATTTTTGTTTCATTTTTGGCACCTATTTTGTACAACTCTACCGTAAACCCAAAAACGTCTACCAAAATATTATAAACAGAGCAATTTGAGTTGCCTATGACTACAGTTGCATATAGCACGGTCGATTGACGATCATACAAAAAGATATCCTATATTTTTGTTAGGATTTCTGGTGTTGATGCATATTTTAAACCTCCTTCAAGTGGGTCGTCTTCAGGGCTTGTGCCTTAGAAAGCATTACTAGTTTTTCGACTGTGAATTTGGAAGGTGATGACTTCTTCTTATATGTTTCACAAATTGTTTATGAATTTCTTTTGATTTTTAAAACTTTCAAAACAAAGAATTTTATTACTGGCCGATTATTTATTTGAATCCATAGATCTATGTGTACGTTTTTTACTGAGAATAATATATATACGCAGCGGTTACTGACTGTCATACAGACGTGAAAATATGATAAATTTTATGTATGTCTGTGGAAGTAAACACCCTCCGAAATTAAATTTAATGCGGGTATGTAATTTATGGAGGGTGCCGTAGCTAAGTGGTTAGTGTATTGGGTTTCTGATCTGTAGGTCGTGGGTTCAATTCCCGATTGAAGCATAAATTTAATATCGAAAAGTTTTTTCCTTCGAACGATGCCCACCTGTGCCATGGAAAAGCTTCTAAAAGAACTCTGTGACAAACCTCAGAAAAAGTGATGTCACAACGGTTCTGTCATTCGAAACCGGCCAAAATAAGTGCAAATACTGTCTAAAATTTAATTCGCACAAGAGTACTTGGAGAAAAGCTCTGCCAAAGAGCCCTTCGGGTCTTATAAGTACCACATATTTATTAATAAAGGGTTATCCATTTTGCGGTTTCAAAAGTAAATGTAAATAAAACACATATAAAATATTTTATATCATGATATTTCTTTTTTATTATAAAGTTTGAACGTTGGCATTATGTGTGAAATACTACATCATTTAAATGACCACCACGCGAATTGTTGCAAACATCGATTCTTTTGAGGTAATTTTCGACCACTTTTTGACACATATTGGGCCGTATCTCAGCCATAACGTGACGAATGTTGGATTTTAGGTGTTCAGGAGTTAAAGGTTTATCTGCATAAACACGGTCTTTCGCGTAGCCCCACAAAAAAAAGTCAAGCGGTGTCAAATCGCATGATCTTGGTGGCCACTTGATATCGCCACGACGAGAAATTACGCGGCCAGAAAATTTCTCTTGCAATAAAGCCATATTCGCTCGAGTTGTGTGGCATGTGGCACCGTCTTGTTGAAAATACATATTCTCTAAGTCGTATTCTTCAATAGCAGGCAAAAAAAGTAGGTTATCATATGACCATAACGCTCCGAATTGACGGTGATAGTCGTTCCATCGTCGTTTTCGAAGAAGTAAGGTCCAATCACACCTCCGGACCAAAGAGCGCACCAAGCAGTGACTTTTTGTGGATGTAGTGGCCTCTCTTCAATTACTTGAGGATTCTCAGAACCCCAAAATACGACAATTTTGTTTGTTAACATACCCACCGAGTGAGAAATGTGCTTCGTCGCTGAAGAAAATTTTGTTCGAAAAATCGCAGTCCACCGCCTGTTGTTCAAGCACCCATTCGACGTATCTACGACGTTGTGAATGGTCAGCTGGCTTCAGTTGTTGTGTGAGCTGGATTTTATATGGCTGTAGGTGTAGATCCAAATGCAAAATACGCCATAATGTGCCGTAAGACAGTCCTAATTCTTGAGAACGACGAGGAATCGACACATTGGGGTCTTCGGCAACACTTTCACTTACAGCAGCGATATTTTCGGTGGTACGAGCGAAACGATGATGCACAGGCCTTACAATATCTGTAACCGATCCAGTCTCTTCATATTTCTTCACAATTTTGCCAATTGCTTGCGTAGTTGGAAGATTATGTAAACCATAATTTCCTCTTAAAGCACGATATGTGGCTGTATCAGAATCACCATTTTTGTAGTAGGTTTTTACAATTTTAATGCGTTGTGCGATAGTTAAGCGATCCATTTTCGCAAATGTCAGACTTTGAACTGAAAAAGAAAGGAATTGTTTTAACAACTCAGTTTGACAGATGTCGAATTCTAGCCCTATACTTTTGAAACCGCGAAATGGATAACCCTTTATTATTTTTTTGTCAATTTGAAAACATACAAGTCCATGGAGCTCTGTAAAAATATGCCATCAGTTCAGAAATTTTATGCTTCTTTTATGAATTTTCCATCCTCTGAAGGAAATTTGAAATGACCTGTCTCATTGTTTTCTCCAACGAATTCTAGATTGCAAAATTGCAAATTTGGAGTGCAATTTGCAATTTTGCTTATTAATGTATCCGTTTACATGAAAATGTGTAAAGATTTTATAAAACGGTCTTCCAACACTCAATGGAATAATTTGTCTCATTGTTTTCTCCAACGAATTTCAGATTGCTAAATTGCAATTTTTTTGGTACAATTTGCAATTTTGCTTATTAACGTAAAGATTTGTAAAGATTTTTTAAAACAGTGTTCCAACACTCAATTGCCATTATACGATTGTACATAAGTTCCTGAGTGAATTCAATTTCGTACGTGTTCGACGATATGTTTCTTGTGGTACTTCAAGAATGTTTCCATTAATTGGCACAGACAGAAATAGTAAAAAAATAGTTTCTGAACCTGCTGAAGGAATAGCTATGGTTTTTAATGAATATATTTTTTGAATAATCGTAATTTTTACAAAAAACTTGAATAATATTTTGGTCTTTGTCAAATTCATCATCACACTAAATTTTCAAAAGTCTGTAAATGACAGTTGTCTGAAAGAAAACGCATTAATAAGTCAGAATTAGCTGCTGTCAAAAACCTGCATTAGCATGGCATCACTCGATGCATATGCATTAACCGATTGTGTTTAATTAAATCCTCTCACCTTGCACTTTATGTGCAACATCGGACACCTTCACATCAACAACAGCAACCACAATATGAAATAAATAACAAAAATCCCTTTGCATGCTCATTGATTACTCAACAAAAAAATTAAAATTGAAAACACCAATTGACACTTTTCACAGTATGTTTGTGTTTGTCTATATATTTATGTGATTGGAATATAACACTCATAATGCAACAAATTCAATAAATAAAATGAAAGAAAGAAATGAAAAATGTATTAAAATAAAAAAAAAAGAGAAAAACCACATGCTACCACTAAACACACACGCACACCCATATCAAATGGTGCAGTGTCAATGTCAATTTTGTTTTTAAACATTTGTGGCAGCAACAGCAACACAACCACAGTCACAACAACCATTGGTGACGATGTTGACAACGATGCAGACAACGAAATCAAGTTAAGAAAAGAAATTTCCAAATGAATAGTACACAAATGAATAAACCAACAAAAAACAAAATTAAAAAATAATAATAATAAAAATACAACAAATACTTAAAAGAAAAGAAACAGCAGAATGGAATGGAAAATTAAATTGAAATTCAACTTGAAGATGCTGTTAAATTGAACACAAGATTGCACTCAACACACACACACACACACACAGCACAGCAACAATTCCAATTGAATATTTGTTTGCACTAACAACAACAACAACAACAATAGCAACAACCATGAAGAGTACACAGAGCTATTGCAGCAGCAGCAGCAGCAGTGGCAGCAGCAGGAACAGCAATTACAGTGGTAGTTGTGGTTAGTGATAATGAAGATGATGACAGCAACAGCAGCGGTAGCAGTCATAGTGTCAGTGGTGAAGCATCGTTGGATGGCATTATTGTTACTACGTACCAATTGCTGATTCTTCTATTGTACCGTACATACAGTGGATGCTACGGATGATGATGATAGTAATGCTTGTCATATGTATGTATTTACCCATATATTTATTTGTAATAGCATGATGAACATGATATTTATTTGTATACATACAACCGACTAACCGACTGAACCAAACAACGTATCAACCAAACAACTGTACACTGCACACCACTGCATCACGTACAACTAACCAGTGACATTGGTTTGTCAGTTGGATGACAATGAACTAAGTTTACTCATTCATTTAACGGTCTAATGGCATGCAGCTTAATGCTCAATATATGTATTGTATTTATGTACGAATGCATATATACTGCATATATACTTGCTAGGGAAAATAACTTCCAAAAACCACAAGTATATATTCAGATCTAGTTATGTACAAATATGGAGTAATTATTGTGGATATTTTTGTGGAAAAGATGCTTAATTCATATTTCACAATATATTGTAAGAAAAAATAAATTGATAAAATTGTTTTTACGAACTAGTTCAGCAATAGTGCTTATATAACAAAGGTATGTATACTTAGACTAGTTCTTCAAAACAAAATTAATTAAGTGATTTCTTTACTTTTATTTCCAAATTAACGTACTTCTTAATTGTAATATTATTTGTAACTAGTTACTCGATATAATCATCACAAAATCACACTTTATTTTATTAAACTTTTTCTACTAATTTAAACGTAGGGACGGTCACAGTTCAGTTGGTTTTTTTTCACAACGTGTCAGGTTATGTTATACATATGCCTATAGAAGTTTCGGGGATATTCATTAGGATACCTATTGTATGGGTTGAACTTCCATAATTCCGTCATCCCCATGGTTCTGAAGCCTTGGTGAAATTTTGGTTGCATTTTGACCGCATATGATAGTTGCTTGAGTCCGTCAAAGAAGCTCCTATCAATATATTTCGTACTCCTTCGCTGAAAACCTGGGCAGCTGCAGAGTAAATGTTTCACAGTTTCCTTCTTCGCCTCATTGACATAATTACTGTGGAAGCCACTGTAATGAGCACCGTATCTAACCTAATTTTATTCTATGATGAAGTATCCCATCAGAGCTAGTGTAATAGCTCGGAAATCTGCAAGCAAAATATCAAAATTTTATAAAATATAAAAGTTAATAAATGTTGATTAGGGCATTCAATTGCTATTTGTTTTCCATTCCAATCTGTCTGGAATGATTGTGGAGAAGCGCCTACGAAAACGTAGTTCTTGAGGCATGGAATCAGAGTTAGAACATATTTCTATGTTGAACTTGAACTGAGTGGTGAACCGTGAAAGAGGGTTATGTGAATGGCACTGATTGCTGCTGATTATTGAACGTGAATGTTCAACGGTAGGAATCCTATTAGAGCTTCTAGTGCAGCCGTGGGACAAGACATCACAGCCGCAGTTAGAGATAGACACGCTAATCTTTGAAGTTTATTGCATTCATGGATTGTTGATATTTTGGTAACTTTTGGCCGCCATACCACGGCAGCGTAAGTAACAATTGGCTTCGCCATGATGGTGTACATCCAGAAAACTATTTTCGGTGATAGACCCAATGTTTTGCCCAAAAATGGTTCACAAGTCCACATAACTATAGTCTCCTTATTTAATAGTGTAGCTTAGGTGGGAATTCCAATTCAGTCTTCTGTCCAGAATGATGCGTAGATGATTGAAAAGTTAGTTGGGGTAACATATCGTTTGATAATATCAGCTTTTTATACCCACCATGAGTGCTGGGTATATCTATTTCGGTGAGATATTTGTCACTGCTTAAAGGGAACTTCGAAAATATTGCACGAGATAATATGTATATAGTGTCGCCTAAATAATTGACTTAGCAAAGAATCTGAGCGACGAACTGTCTCTCACCTGGCTGACTTCAACAACAAACTTGAATAAATATGAACCTATCCATCTCTTCATCCGCCCATTCTTGAAGGAAACTGCAAAGATATAAAAAATTATACATATTCTTGATCATCGTCGCCTAAATAGTGGACTTAACGATCTATCCGTCCAACGGGCTGTCTCTCAACTGACTGCTTTCCGCAAGAACTTGAACAAATATAGAGCTATTTAAGGGTAATTCGGCATAGGTGACTCATCGTCTAAAGGTACGGACGAAACAAACAATGGACAAGATCGGTCAATGGCCACATCCACACGAAGCAGTAAAATGGAATAATCTCAAAAATCTAGAAGAGCCATCTAGAAGAGCAATATTTCACATGTTTGTCTAATATTTTTTCAAGAAATGGTACAGCCACGCCAACTGTTTCTAGTAGATCCCATACAAAGTGCCTGAATTAAAAAAAAAAAATTAAATCGGTGTAACGTCTATCGTGCAGGGTGCAGGTTCTGCAGGGAAGAGAACGAGACCGCGCAACATGTGATAGGAACTTGTACCGCACTGATGAATAAGAGAAGGAAATACCTGGGAGATTTCATCATACCCGTGGATGAACTTAGACTCTGTGAAGTAGGACCAACACTAAAATTCATCGAGGGAACTGGACTAAGAGACACACTCTAGCTCCGCGAAGGGGCACAATAGATCTTATAGGTCGCGGTGCAACATCCCCCCAACGATAATAATAAAATAATTATAATTGACTTGATTAATATTGTAGTCGAAAATAAAAAGGCATGAAATCAGCAATCTACGTCCACTTCTTAATAAAGGGTTATCCATTTTGCGGTTTCAAAAGTAAATGTAAATAAAACACATATAAAATATTTTTTATCACGATATTTCTTTTTTATTATAAAGTTTGAACGTTGACATTATGTGTGAAATACTACATCATTTAAATGACCACCACGCGAATTTTTGCAAGCATCGATTCTTTTGAGGTCATTTTCGACCACTTTTTTACACATATTGGGCGGTATCTCAGCCATAACGTGACGAATGTTGGTTTTTAGGTGCTCGAGAGTTAAAGGTTTATCTGCATAAACACGGTCTTTCGCGTAGCCCCACAAAAAAAAGTCAAGCGGTGTCAAATCGCATGATCTTGGTGGCCACTTGATATCGCCACGACGAGAAATTACGCGGCCAGAAAATTTCTCTTGCAATAAAGCCATATTCGCTCGAGTTGTGTGGCATGTGGCACCGTCTTGTTGAAACCACATATTCTCTAAGTCGTATTCTTCAATAGCAGGCAAAAAACAGTCGGTTATCATATGACCATAACGCTCCGAATTGACGGTGACAGTCGTTCCATCGTCGTTTTCGAAGAAGTAAGGTCCAATCACACCTCCGGACCAAAGAGCGCACCAAGCAGTGACTTTTTGTGGATATAGTGGCCTCTCTTCAATTACTTGAGGATTCTCAGAACCCCAAATACGACAATTTTGTTTGTTAACATACCCACCGAGTGAAAAATGTGCTTCGTCGCTGAAGAAAATTTTTTTCGAAAAATCGCCGTCCACCGCCTGTTGTTCAAGCACCCATTCGACGTATCTACGACGTTGTGAATGGTCAGCTGGCTTCAGTTGTTGTGTGAGCTGGATTTTATATGGCTGTAGGTGTAGATCCAAATGCAAAATACGCCATAATGTGCCGTAAGACAGTCCTAATTCCTGAGAACGACGAGGAATCGACACATTCGGGTCTTCGGAAACAGTTTCACTTACAGCAGCGATATTTTCGGTGGTACGAGCGAAACGATGATGCACAGGCCTTACAATATCTGTAACCGATCCAGTCTCTTCATATTTCTTCACAATTTTTCTAATTGCTTGCGTAGTTGGACGATTATATAAACCATAATCTCCTCTTAAAGCACGATATGTGGCTGTGGCAGAATCACCATTTTTGTAGTAGGTTTTTACAATTTTAATGCATTGTGCGATAATTAAGCGATCCATTTTCGCAAATGTCAGACTTTGAACTAAAAAAGAAAGAAATTGTTTTAACAACTCAGTTTGACAGATGTCGAATTCTAGCCCTATATTTTTGAAACCGCGAAATGGATAACCCTTTATAGCTCCCTTATAAAATCTGGGATATTAAATAAAAAATTTCAACCGCCATAGCTTACAAAATGCTCTTCGTAGGAGAACCAGATTAATGATGTTGATTAGTAGTGTAGGGATAACCAGATTTAGAGAAAATGGACAAGCAACGCCCATTGTTTAATGTATGTAGCTCCATTACGAAATTGTGAACTATTAAAAAATTTTTGTCGTAATAATTTACATGGTCTTTCAACTACAGCCTAAGGTAGTCATAAGATTCAGACGTAGATTAATTAATATTATTGGCAAAAATTATTATCACCGCAAAAAATTGGTGAGCCACTTCCATTACATATACAGTCCTAATGTTTTTACTCCATAATTAAAAAGGTACATGTTATTTTAAATGTTTAAGATAACAGTCTAAAATGTGTATACTGCACAAAAGATGGACTTGACGATTCTACTTTTCATATATAAAATATTTTCGTGTGAAATGTAACGTATTTTCTTATATCATTTTGAAATATCAAAAATTAACATTCAACATTTATTGTCTCATTTTTTTTTTTTTTTTGTGGTATCGATACTATTATGCGTAAGCATGGTTTTTGAACTTTGGGGAGCCTATCTTACACATGCCTGCGAATGCCTTTAATATTTTTCTATGAATGTTTCTGTATTTTTATTGTAAATAAGTGCTATATAGAGAAATTTCAGTCAGCTTATCAATAGTTTTTCCGACTGGCCATTACTAAGTTAATAAACATATTTGAAATTATTAAAGAATTTAATAAACCTTTTAAGAACAGGTACCATATTCATTTTATACATTCAAATGAGTAACATGTATGGATATGGATGTTGTATATACATGTACATACACGTATATGGAGTAAAAGGGTGGTCTGCTACATATGATTTCCACATACATGGGTGCAGACGTAGATGCATGTATGCATACATGCTTACAGACTAACATACATATGTGAAGCGTATCTCCGTTACGCCGCATTGACACTGAAATGAAGCATGCAATTCAACCACACATACGAGTAAGTAGAATAGGAAAATTCTAAGTACTCATATTAGTAGAAGAGAAGAAGTAGAAGTAGAAGTGGTTTCAACAGACACCATCACAATGGGAGTATTTGTATGAGTACGTGTTTTGGATAAAGTATATGGATTTCTAATATCAATATATACTCATATGTATGCTTGTATCGCTAACTTCATCTTATAGGATTACGCATATGTGTATGCATGCTAGAATTGCTATACGATATACAGTGGAGGTATTTTGTATTTGTTTGTTGCACGTTCATTGTTGTAGTATGTGCTTATGTGTGATAAGCATGTATGATATGTATATAACCAAATATATGGAAGAGTGTATAGAATTGATACAGGGAGAAGAAATTAGAAGAAAAAGGAGTTAATTCTTGTGTAAGAATGATTCTATTCTTCTACTAAAATTTTTTTTTCAAAGTAGATTTCTTTCTACTCCATTTATTTGTATATTTTTTTAGCAGCATACTTTTTTCTTTCGTTGTCGACATTCTGTAAGCACACACACACAAAAAAAAGCTTGATTCGAAAGCGATTAATCGTGTTCGTTTTGGTCGATTGATTTTTACTTAAATTGATGTAGATAGATTGTAGTAGTTTAAAGTATATAAATATCATTTTCTTTGGGATATTTTCTAATAGAAAGAACTAACTTACTGGTACCTATGTATTACCTATTGCGACAATATATGCTTTAGGAATACATTTATATATAATTTGAAGTTATAAAATTATCAAAGATTACATATCGAAGTGGTAATTCTTCGTTCATGCTTGTTATAACAACTTGATGGTTTGACGAATGGAAGTAGTTCGTACTGTGTGTGTGCTTTCATTTCATTTCATTTAAGTAGTAGAAATATTAAAACTCTTAATTACCTTTGATATAACTGCTAAAACCCCGCAGCCATTGTCTCCTGAAATCACTCTCCAATTATCATAAAATTCTTATATATAGAATTTACCAAATCTCATTACATTTAATCAAAAATTGCACTTCCTACTAAGTCACCCGTATGCTAAGATATTCCATTTCATTAACTTTTAATTTTTAACTCATATCATTTTCATACAATTTGAAATAAAATGAACATGACACGCCTTCTTTCATTAAATTGCAAATTGCAAAAAACAATAATAATACAGGTTTAAACATAATTGGCAACAATATTCATGTATGCATGCATACATTGATTAAAACAAAAAAAAAAAACAAAAAAAACAGCAATATAATCAACAGTAACAATGAAGATGAACCAATTGAAGATATACATAATATTTACTATATGAATCTTTGAGCTTGTCCACAATATAGTAGGTACTTGCATATGAGCACTTATAAGGTGTGTCCATTCTTGTAATATTGTACCTATCATTTCGTACGTACCCAGTAGACAAATGTAGAACGTCTTTGCATGAGATGGAATTCTGCAAATATGGCATCTACTCAGAGTACTTTCAATTTTCATAATGGAATGTAGTATGGTACAAATAAATTGAAATAAAAAATACGTTCAATGTGAGCAATTTGCAATACCGTCTAGAATTCAGAAAGGCAATCAATCGGTTATCGATGTCGACAGTTTTTTTTTTCGTTTGATTGTTCTTCTTCCTATAAAGAAGTCTAATTGGTCTTTATCACTATTTTTGCTAATTATGGTGATGTCAATACAATCAATTTATGTCATAAAGCGACGAAAGAGTACACCCATTTTACACTTAAAAAATATATCGACCTTTTCTGGACCCTCGTATGATAGCTAATGATGACTGTGAAGCAAATCCACTGCGGCAGTTGAGGCAATTTTAACAATAGACAAAATTTAGCGGTTATGCCCAAAGTACAATAAGTTCTCAATTAAGTGATGAGCATTTCAAACTTATTTCCTTTATTTGGGACGCAGCTCAGCTTAGTGTGAATAGAGGTTTTGTGATTATCCTACCATGAGTGAACTTCCTCAAACCGAATTTGGACCATTCTGTTGCTAGGAAAAAAAAGGATGATTTTGAAACAGAGCGTAAAAGAAATCAGTGGAAGTAATATAAAAAAGAGGGCAATATAAAGAATGTATAAAAAGAAAGAAGCTCTCGGTTGTTGCAAACTACTTGGGATCTCTTTTTTTTTCTAGGTAATTGACAGTTATTTTAGGCCGTAGACCACTTTGAGTTATAAACAGGAAAAGCTATCAATCTTATTTTTTTGGTGTTATAAGAAATAATGCTTCACCTAATTCCCCTGGATCTTTTCTGCATGCAATCTGCGGCCATAATGAGTCTCAGATCAACTGATATTGGGAAACTGGATTACACCACCTCAAATTTCAGGTTCAACAAGAGATTCACCACTCATAGACCTGACAGGAGGGAATGAGATGAAGGAATTCTGGACTTCTGGATAAATATATACGTGGGCGGAGGGGTATACTCAAATACCTTAGGAACCAACCAACCAACTCCTGCAGGCTGCCTAACCACTGTAGTGCCTTCCAAGTGGAGGTTAAGGCAATTATCATAGTCCTCACTAGGGTCAGAGAAAGTAAAATCCCCATGAGAGATATTCGGATTGTCTCTGATGATCAGGCTACTATCAAAGCTCTTGGATCACACATTTTAACATCCAAGATTCACTGCCGTAGATCTCTCGATGAGATGGCTGAGCAGTAGAATCTACATCTAATGCGGGTGCCGGGTCATAGTGACTTTCCAAGCAAAGCGGACGAACTAACCAAAAATGCCACGACGTTAGAATTCTCCCCTGATTTTGAAAATATTGACATTCCATTGAGTGACTGTAAGCAAATAAGAAAGGGGAGAATGACAAATAAGACAAATGGCCTCTGGATACACGGTATCACGGTCAAAATCGCGCGACAGATCACGACGGGAGTAATTGCAGGCCACTGCCTTCTTGTCCCAAATGCTAGAAGAATAGTATTAGGCCACCTAACACATGACTTTTGTAAAGGAGGAAGTAAAGGTCAATCCTGCATTTAATGGGTACATGTCGGGCACTTTGCCGCAGTTTCATGTCACATCTGGGTTTCTATAACTCAGATAGCCTCACAAGCCTCTCAGCAGCAAAAGTAAGGGATGTCACACGGTTTATTTTAAGCTCAAAATGGTTTGAGTTAGTGAGAGTTCGGGATAGAGACCATATAGTAACACAATGAGCCTATGTAGGCCTAAGTGTGCCCTTTACCTACCTATTTCTTTGGTTGACAGTTCTATTCGGTCTCAGACCGCTTTAAATTATGAAAACAAATAATTCCTTTTATTCCAATGGTTAACAGGTCAATCAGGTCTTTGAAAATGCTTTTCATAAAAACCAGCGCACAAAAGCCCGTAGCTGATAGAGAAAAATGAAAGAATGGTTCTTCTTTTTTCCCACCCAGATAAAACTGAGAGAAGTCATTTTCCAGCAGTCCCATTCTGATAGCATATCTGAGCATCATTTATTGGCAAGTGAAAACCAGCTATTTTTTCAAATATGTTATTGTGTCTTACTGGGAGTATTCTATTAAGAAATGGCCAAACTTATTTCATAATTGTATAAGCAGTCTATATTTTATTGATATTTGGAGAAAATAGCGAATTTTAGCCTTTAAAAAGCCTTTTACTAAGAATGGTTAGGAAGTAAGTATATTTTGAGGGCAATGTTTGGACAGAAGAATTAATTGAAGTCGCTTATCTATGCTATCACTCTAATGGCGATTTCTGGGCAATAATTGGGGAATTTATCGTTTTCCAGGTGCATTTAAGTTCATTTCACTGGGAAGCATCCCCAAAAGAGTAAAGATAGAGAGTGTGATAGAAAAATGTTGGGAAGGAAAAATTACGCCCAGGACGAAAAATCGTCCTGGACGTAATGAATGTTTAAATTTTCATTATTTTTTTTTTTAATAAAGACGAATTGCAATTCAATGATCCCAAATACGTATAGTAATGTTTATATTGTCTTATGGATAATGCATAATTTTTTTTGTGCTGCCTAGTGGGAATATAAATATATAAATACCATTTAGTCCATTCGTCTGCTTGGACGCCTACCTTTAAATTTTTAATATTTTTTTTTTTGAAATACCAAAAAAGACAAAAAAAACGATAATTGCAAATATAGCGTATAAGCGCACATACACACACACACATATACAAATTCAATACACGTTGAAACCAGCTGTCATCACTTGGCGCGCAATTATCGTACATATGGCTATCTTGTGAACGGTCATATGCGCTATGTATTGTGTATGTATACTTAATACATACATATCTTCATGAATATTTAGTACAACATGCGTACGGGCTATGAGAAAGAACCACATACAATTGTATAGAGGATTGTAGTTTTTAGAGGTCAATTATAGCGCTTGGTTCGTTTGTTGCAACAACGTTGAAAATGCACGGCAAAGAATGACTGCGTAAAGAATTACAAAGATATATATTTCAATGGAATAAGTACACATATACACACTTGTAGTGTGTGATCATTGTCATCAGCTAAGTATTTCATGACTTTTTGTTTACTCGTAATGCCATCGTTGGCATTATTTTGCTTCTGCATTGGCTTCGTTTGAATGCGACAATAATCTTTTGATAAAAGCCTACTTTTCCTTACAGTAACAGAATACAAAACAATTCAGTAACTTATTCTACAGCTTCCCTTGGACTTACTTACTTACTTACTTATGTGGCCATAACAACCGAATATCGATTTAGGCCGAAAATAACATGCTTCGCCAGCCATCTCTGTTCTTCGCTAGCTGGCGCCAGTTAGAAATTCCAAGCGCCGTCAGGTTCTCCAGTACTTGGTCTTTCCACCGGAGGTTTGGTCTTCCTCTTTTGCGTCGTCCTCCAGCGGGTTCCGAATATAACACCTTCTTAGCTGGAGCGTGTTCTTCCATTCGCTCGACATGACCTAGCCAGCGCAGCCGCTGGATTTTGATGCGCTTTACTATGTCAATATCGGCATACAGCTCGTACAGCTCATGGTTGTACCTTATTCGGTACTCGCCACCAACGCAAATAGGTCCAAAGATCTTGCGTAGGACTTTTCTCTCGAAAACTCCAAGTATTCGCTCATCCGAGGTGGAAATTGTCCAGGCTTCAGCGCCATATGTTAGGACAGGCATGATGAGAGACTTGTAGAGTGTAGTTTTCGTTCTTCGAGAGAGGGCTCGACTTCTCAATTGCTTACTCAGCCCAAAGTAACACCTGTTAGCAAGAGTTATCCTACGCATGATCTCCAAGCTGACGTCATTACTGCTGTTAATGCTGGTTCCAAGATAGACAAAGTCCCTTACTACTTCAAAAGCGTAGTTGTCAACAGTGACGTGCTGTCCAAGACGCCGGGACTCTTTGTTTGTTGACACTAGATACTTCGTCTTGCCCTCGTTCACCGTGAGACCCATCCGACGCGACTCTCTTTCCAACTCTGAGAATGCTGCACTGACTCCTCGCGTGTTCATGCCGATTATGTCAATATCGTCGGCATACGCTAACAGCATGACACTTTTGTTGAAGATAGTGCCATTATGTCGTAGATCAGCAGCTCGTATTATTTTCTCCATAATAAGATTGAAGAAGTCGCACGATAACGAATCACCTTGTCTGAAACCCCGTTCGGTATTAAACGGTGCGGAGAGGTCCTTCCCAATTTTCACTGCACAACGAGAGTTATGCAGTGTCATTCTACAAAGTCGAATGAGCTTTGCAGGAATACCGAACTCAGACATTGTTGCGTAGAGGTAATCCCTTACCGGACTGTCGAAAGCGGCTTTATAATCAACAAATAGGTGGTGTGTGTCGATCTGTTTTTCTTGGGTCTTCTCCAGGATTTGGCGCAGTGTGAAAATCTGGTCGATGGTGGATTTACCAGGTCTGAAGCCACACTGATAAGGTCCAATCAGGTTGCTGAGCATAGGCTTCAATCTTTCACAGAGTACGCTCGATAGAACCTTGTACGCGATGCTCAGGAGACTTATTCCACGGTAGTTGGCGCAAATTGTGGGGTCTCCTTTTTTATGTACAGGACAGAGAACACTGAGCCTCCAATCATCAGGCATGCTTTCATCCGACCATATTCTGCTTATGAGCTGGTGCATGCGGGTGAGCAGCTCATCGCCTCCGGTCTTAAACAACTCGGCAGGTAGGCCATCAGCACCTGCAGCTTTGTTGTTCTTCAGCCTTAAAATGGCCGTTTCAACCTCGTCATAGTCGGGTGGTGGAACATCAACACCATCATCTGTAATTGGGGTTATCGGGCATTCTCCTCCACTGGCGGAATTGTTCGTAGCATCGCCATTCAGTAACGTGGAGAAGTGTTCCCTCCATAGGCTCAGTACACTCTGGACATCCGTAACCAGATTCCCATTTCCATCACGACAAGAAGAGGCTCCGGGATTTAAACCTCCACTCAGGCGCTTGATTTTTTCAAAGAATTTTCGAGTCTCATTCTTGTCGGTGCACATCTCTATCTTCTCACACTCGCGTCTTTCCAACTCCCTCTTCTTGCGCCTGAAAAGACGTCTCTCTGCACTCCTTTTCTCTCTATACCGCTCCTTAACAGCTCGCGTTACGCCTGCACGCAGGGTTTTTCTGTAGGCGGCGTCTTTCTCTGCGGTAGCGTCGCGACACTCCTGATCATACCACTCATTCCTCAGAGGCCGGTAGTAACCGATTACCTCCTCGGCAGCAGTAGTCATGGAGTGGGATATATGTGTCCACCGTGCGCATGTATCATCAAGTGGGGGAGTGTTCTGCATAAGCAGATCCGATAGTCGAGTGGAAAATGCATCTGCTGTCTCTGGTGATTGCAGCTTACTGACGTCGAGCTTTCTCTGTGTGGGACTTCTCTTGTTATTTGCGACACATAAGCGTGTGCGCACCTTAGCTGCAACAAGGTAGTGATCCGAGTCGATGTTGGCACCACGGATCGATTTCACGTCCATCACACTGGAAGCATGCCTTCCGTCAATCAACACATGATCAATTTGGTTTCTTGTACGATGATCTGGAGACAGCCATGTCGCTTTGTGGATGTCGAGATGCTGGAATCTGGTACCACCAATTACCATGTTTCGTGCTGCGGCGAAGTCAATCAGCCTCATTCCGTTATCGGAGGTGTTTTGGTGGAGGCTGAATTTTCCGACAGTTGGACCAAAGGTACCTTCCTTGCCCACCCTGGCATTAAAGTCGCCAAGCACGATTTTGATATCGTGGCGGGGGCAGCGGTCATAAGCTTCTTCGAGGCGCTGAAAGAAGCTCTCCTTGGTCACATTGTCCTTCTCATCCGTCGGAGCGTGGGCACATATAAGGCTGATGTTGAAAAATTTTGCCTTGATGCGGATTGTGGCCAGCCGTTCGTTCACAGGCGTGAACTGCGAGACAAGATGTCGTAGTCTCTTGCTGACCAAAAATCCACATCCTAATTCGTGCCTTTCAGCATGGCAACTGTAGTAGATGTCACAGGACGCTCTTTTGGAGCAGCCCTGTCCTGTCCATCGCATTTCCTGGAGAGCGGTGATGTCAGCTCTGTATTTTTCGAGGACATCAACCAGCTGGATAGAGGCACCCTCCCTATAAAGGGATCGGACATTCCAGGTGCATATCCGTAAATCGTGGTCCTTTTTTCGTTTGCGGGGGTCATCAACAAAAACGGTAGTCCTTCTCCGAGGCATATTTGTTTTTTTCATTGGGGGGGTTTTTTATGTGGCGGGTCCCAAACCCAACGCACAACCTCTAACCGAGGAGATTTTCGCCACTCACTTCAGCCGCCTCCCAGCGGGTGCCAGGAAGACGTTGCCCGGTGGTCGCCACATGGAGGGCCCCCATTAATAATAATGAAAGCGCCATCATAGAGTAAGCAGAGCAAGCTATATGACTACCCCTCATTAACAAATAAAGGTATCATCACATAGCGCTCAGATCAAACTACATGACAGCCAGTGAGTTGACTTGCGATGAGTTCAACAAGGATTGCGCTAGCCCCACCTGGTTGAGGCAGTTAGACACGTTACCTTGCGAAAACACCACCAGACCACCGCTTCCCTTGGACTATGAACAATAATTGCACTACACTCCAAACAGCTAGACTATTTCCAGCACATTTCTGACTATGTACTATGACTATCAGAATGTCTATGTAGCAATGTGTGAGGAGCAAAAATCGCAACAGCAACAAAAAAAATGCTCTACTTGCAGAAAAATTGCAATTAAAATGAATTCGATTGCTTGTTTGTGTGTTCATCATCGATTCATTGTAGACAATCTAGCAGTGGACATTATCATCATCAACATCATCATCATCATCATCGTCATTGTTGTATTTCTTCTTGGTATTCTTCATGCCCACGTAGCATTATATTCATACAGATCGTGAGTAGACGGTTAGATTGTACTTTTTTTTCGTACTTTTTGGTGCGCACGCGTACATGATAATCTCCAACTAACCACTATGGCATATATTCAGCCGCCTTCTCTATAACTATGACTATAGCTTCGATATGTATGATGATGGTACAGCATGCTTTCACGCAGTGCGATATATGAGTCAAATTTCCTGCTTTCAAAATGCAATTGAATGTACGAATAACATATATTGAAGTGATCTTAGAGTTACCAAACGACAGCATAGATAATAGCACTTGCATACACACACACACACACACAAATTGAAACGAATTAAAAATGAGTTATATTAACAGCGACGATATAATAAATATTGAATATTGAACAATTAAAAATAAAACGATAAATGAATAAATATATTTAGGTACATACTACATGGTGAGCATAAGGATGAGCTTTTAAATCACTCTGTGATATCTATATGGTGCTTGTGTAGATACGCATACTTGTGAGCGTCTCTATATCCCAATAGGCACAGACGAATCTGAGATGCGTTTGTAGTGGATTTGCTTGAGTTTATGAATGATTAAATATAAACTTTTCATGTTTTGCACTAAAAGCTGTGAGGCACTAAGGCACTACCATATATTGGTGTTCGAAAAAGTTCGGTTACAAATTTGAACAAAAATAAAACCCTTTTTCTTATATTTGAATTGAGCTTAATTAAACCAAATATGTGCAATTTTGATCGCTAATCTTTTGCCATTTTTGGAATGAAGCCATTATTTCATCTGTGTAAAACTTCTGGATTTTCTGAGCGAAAAGCTTATCCAAGTGCGTTTTGCAGGCTTCTACTGAATTTAAATTTATACCCTTAAGAGAGTTCTGTAGAGATCGAAATAAATGATAATCTGAAAGTGCAAGGTCCTGGCTATATGGTGGATATATCAGCCAAGCTGTCTCAGTTTCTGTCGGGTCATCAAAGATGTGTTTGGTCTGGCGTTGTCATGATGGAACACAACACCTTTTCTATTGATCAATCATGGCCGTTTTATTTGAATTCCTTGCTTGAATCTCGTTAATTGTTGACAGTAGAGGTCAAAATCAATCGTTTCGCCTGGCTTCGTCCTTGATCTTTTTACAAATTATTGTCGTACATGGTCCACATTTCACCGCCCGTAATCATTCAATTCAGATATGGTTCAATTTTGTTCCATTTTAGCAGTGAATCGCAAATGGAAATTCGATCCATTCAATTTTTCACTGTTAATTCATTTGGCACCCAGACATAGAGCTTCTTTATGTATCCAGCTTTCTTCAAATGATTGATAACTGTTTGATGGGATTAGGCCCCTTAGCAACACAAACCCTGGTTATGTGCCGGTCTTGTTCAATTTTTTCCATGAATTCATCGAATTTTTCAGTGATTGGTCGCCCAAAGCAAGGTTCATCTTTAATACAAAAATTATTAGATCAAAAACGAGCAAACCATTTTGCTACTGTTTTTCCAGTTACAGCATCATCCGTCAACTTAATAAATTTTATCAGCAGCTTGCGACACATTCCTACCTTTTTTACGTATGACAGAAAAAGATAATATTCCAAATTTTCACTCATTGTGAAACGTACGAGTAGATAGCTTTTCACAGAATAATACGATTTTTTCATGTCTTTAACAAAAGAAAGCCTGAAATGTCACCTTTCAAACAAGCTAGATATAGTTAATATTACCAGAGATGATAAATTTAGAGCCATCTACCAACAATTTGTTACCGAACTTTTTCGAGCTTATTTAACACTAAAAGAACTATGAAGAACTTCGGCTTAACATTAATTTTAAATCAAAATAATTTTAGGTTTAAATACTATATTAAGTATTAGGACGCATCTTTTTATTAAAGTTGATTCCGAACTACAGAAATCTTGTGAGATTAATATTTGCCCACACTTTGCCATCGAACTCTTTTAAAAATAATTTTCTAAGAATTAGTGAAAGGTTTCTACAGACAAACAAATTATTTCCTTTCCAAAATACATCCCATTGTGTTGGTCTTCAGGTGGTCGATACACTAATTATTATACTATGTCATCATTTGGTCGTAGGATGTAGGGGCCGTAGCTCAGTAGTTAATGCGTTTGCCTTCTGATCTGTAGGTCGTGGGTTCAATCCCCGGCTGAAGCATAACAAAATTTAATATCGAAGAAAATTGTTCAAGATTCTGGATGGATTGCCTAATTTAAATACGATCATCTGAGCACAAACACTATCAAACCTCCAGGATGTCAAAAGAATATTGAAATCGAATAAATTTAGTACCGTATTGGACGTTTCGAAAATAAAAGTTGGTGATCCAATAAGGATAACAGAGTGGCAGAGACAACGGAGATATCATTTGGCGAGGTGGTTTGAATTTTGATTATTTAATTCATAGCTTACCACGAAATGGGTGACTTCATTGGTGGCGAAACTTAATGAAATATCGGGCTCTCATTCATCGTAATGCAGTTGTCTTATCTGGAATCTGGTGGGAGGCATGGAATAAAATCCAGTAAAAGCAAAAATCGTAAGAGAGCATTGAATTTATGCCTAGCATCGGAGAGGTAGTAGCCTAGAAGAACGTGTGTAATAGTCTTTTTGTTTTATAGAAGCAGGCTTCAAACAAGTTTACACAGGCTTTGGAATGGTACTGTGGCATTCTTTATCTTAAATTGGTATATTCCAGTATTCAAGTGGAATTCCATGAAATCCTCGTAACAAGTGCCTACATTTAAATATCACAGTTCCATGAAATTCAATACCATTTGTCATCTCAATGTATTAATTGCAGCAATGCCTAATGGGATGAAGTAGTAACTTCACTAATGCAATCGAGGATATATGCTTATCAAACAACACATGTTATTTATGTGGCATACAAGTCACTTCTCTTAATATTAAGTTGCTAAAAAATTGCTAATTTTGCAACTACTCTATTACTTAGAAAAAGCAAAAGCATACCTTCAAAGTTAATAAAATTTATTTGTGTACATTTAATATTTAGTTAAGTCTCTTTAAAGAGGAAAAATGTATGGTATATCAATACTATGAGTATCTGCAACCACAAATTGTCGGAAGTATTTAATGCACAATCTAAACATCACAAAAAATTAGTCATAAAGTAATAGAATTTATATCTTTCATGTACAAAGTAAGGAAACAAAATGCAATAGCATTTCAAATGAAGGTCTATCAGCAACTATATAAAATATATGACATCTATGAGAACATAAATATGATGTACTTAAGAGTTAGAGATCATAGAAGATGCTTAAACGAGAAGTATGCGTAAATAAATTATTCAAATATGTTACCTAGTTGGAAAGAATTTCTTAGAGATTAACTATGATGAATATTTATAAGTAAGGATAATAAATATTTATAGTTACATATGTGATAAATAGGCGATTTTTTAAATTAATGAAATCACTAAAATTGTATGCATGTATTTAGCGGGACTGCATAACTTTTAATAAGACATCTTGCACCATCCAAAACTGGTAGTGAGGCACGAAGCCCACAAGCTCAGAAAAATATAATGTTATCAAGCAAAACTTGGATCATACTACCTCCTATACAAAATTATACTTTATATATTTAAAAATGGGCGGAGTCAGATTCAAGCTACGCCTTCCTACTATACAAAATTACGCTTCCATATGAATGTTTTCACGGACGTTTCACGGACGGCTCCTTAACTGAAAATGTTGCCATAGCAGGAGTGCTTGGCCTGGGGCTAAAATACCCGGAACCTTTAGAAAATAATAGTACTATCTTTCAAGCAGAATTATACGCGATTTTCAGGTGTCCCACTTCAACATCATACGTGAATACCGGAATCGAGGGACTCGACTCTAACCAACTGAATTCAAAACTGGTGTTGGATTGTCTTAACAAGCTGAATGAACTTGTTAAATGTAATCAGGTGTGGATCCCGTGCGTTGCGGTACACGTTAGAGTTGGAAGAAACGAGTTGGCAGATAAGGTCGCCGGGAAGGGTGCGGCAACACCCTCTGTTGGCCCCGGGTCCTTCTGTGGTCTGGATAAGGGAACCTTGTCCGTACTCATTAGAAGAAAGAAGAATCAAAACGACAGTCAAACTGTTAAAACCTACCAGGTTTGTCCCATTCCATGTTACGTTTAGGGACCTACAACCTAAAACGATTTGAGAAATATATTAACCTAAATAAGAGTGCCGTGGCTAAGTCGTTAGTATGTTGGCCCTTTGATCTGCAGGTCGTGATTCAATCCCCGGTTCATACATAACAAATTTAATATCGAAAAGATTTTTCTTTCGAACGGTACCCACTTGTCGGCAAGCATTTGACAATTCTTCCGGCAGTTACAATTTGCCATGGAAAAGCTTCTAAAAGAACTCTGTGACAATGCTCAAAAAAGTGATGTCGCAAGAGTTCTGCCGTTCGGAACCGACTAAAATAAGTAGGTCCCTTCTAATACTGTCCCAAATTTAACACACACAACAGTAATTGAAGAGAAGCTCGGCAAATGAGCCCTTCTGGGCTTTAAGTGCCACATATTTATTATTTATCGCCGGTGGAGACCGTGAATACATATAAAACGACATGCTTTGCAGATACTGTTTTCGCTTTGTAAAAATAACTATGAAAATTGGTATCAACATGTGTAAAATGTAGATGGAGTCGTAGGACTTTTTCATGTCTTCAATTGAATTCGATTTAAATTCAACAAATTTTATATTGACGTCTCGACATGTGAGTAGGTATTTGACAAAATTACATTTCAATTTAATCTTCTTTAAGGAAAAGTGAACCGATAATCAGGTGGAAAATTTTGAGAAACAGTCGCAATCGAACAATTCTATAATCTCACTATTAAATGCCCTTCTTAACAAAATATATAACATAGAAGTAATTGCATGCAATACAGGACCACCTAAACGTAGAGTAAAATCTACCCACTAAGATAAAGATTAAATCTTCCTTCTGGGCATGTCTAATTGAGCATAATTTAAATATGAATAATTGTTCTTTTTTTCCACAATGTGCAAACTAACTGTGCATTTCTCACGCCTACAATTTACGCCTCGTACCAATGATACCAACATATGTAGTTACAAGATACCTTATAATTTTGAAATAAAATGTACTTTAGAACTTGTTATCCAGCTGTGTATAAATACTAGTATGTATTACAATATATTTATTTACCTTTTAGCATGGAATACTTCCTAGCGATTGTTAATAACATTTCCGCAGATTATCTGGTATTTAGAGTATGGCATATCGATAGAGAGAGAACCTCCTTTCATTTGCCAGCATTGTCTTTGTAAAATGAAGTAAAGAAAATAATTTTCTGCAAATTCTATAAAATAACAATCATAGTGCATACCTACATACTTGTTGTACCTATAGAATACAATCTCACACACAAAAAAGGAAATTTTTCCTGTCAGCCACATCTAAGTATTTTTGCATTGTAATGCAATACTGCAATACAAGTAGAAACAATGCTATTAAATGAACGAAGGAGAGCGTATGTACGTAAGTACAGTAAAAACATAGTGAAATTACCCTAAGAAACGGTAAACTATTGAGCTACATTATAATGAATAGATACACGAATTTGCGCTCTGGGGCCCTTCTTCGCTATAAGTGCATATTACCTGTTGCAAGTGCATACATACCACACTATACCTCTCAAATACCGACATAAGAATTCAAAGGCTTGTATGCGGTTCCATATTTGTATTTAAATGGTGTAGATTTTCAATTTGCTTTTTCTAATATTTAAGTAGGAAATTAGATACGTAATAAAAAGAAGCGTAACTTAATCGATTTTGTTCGGTAAATGCTGACCAAATCATCGAGAAAACCTCTAAAACTATACAAGAATCAATATCTTCGGGTTTCAAAGCTAATAGCCTCCATTTTAAATTTTTAAAATATAACATATTGGAACATATTGGGTGTAGAGATAAGTTTTAAAGGATATTTTTCCTGGCAGAGGCTTTATTTAAAAAAATTGCTACAATATATTTTATTCAAAAGTATTTTCCTTCGGCAGCTACAACTTTTTTCCATCTTAAAGCGCATGAATTCCACCCCATTAGAAACGATCAAGTTTTGAAGCCAAGAAAGTATCGACCAAATTTTTGATACCTTCGACTGAAGTGAAGCTTATTTCGGACGAAGCATTCTGCATTGATCGAAACAACTGGTACTTAGAGCGGACAAGACAATCACACTGGGAAAACCTACCAGGGTTGTCCCAATCCAAGACACTATAACCTAAACCGACTTGAGGAATGGATCAGCTTAAACAAGAACAATATAAGAATCATGACGGTATTATTAACAGGACACTGCAGGCTGATTTATCAACTAACGAAACTGGGAATCTTCTCGGATGAAATCTGCCGACATTACAGGGAGGAGAATGAAACTGCAAAACATGTGTTGGGAACATGCCCAGCATTTATCCACACAAGAAAGAAAAACTTCGCGGAATTTATAATACCGGAAAAACTGCTGAAGTCCATTAGGGTAAGATCTATACTAAACTTCGTTATGGATGCTGGACTTAGAGAAATACTCTAGTCCATGATGGGGTGCACAATAGACCTAGGGTCGCAGTGCAATACAACCCTCTAATAATAATATAATAATAGAGGGGCAATGTCTGGGCTATATCGCGGGTGGGGTAAGACTTCCCATCCGCTATTTTACAAGAACATTTTAACGGGTTGCTTAACATGTGGCCGATCATTATCATCATGGATGGATGAAAAATCAATGACTCATATTTGGTCGTCCATTCTGATCGTTTTTTGATTCAATGCTGGCTTCAATTTGATGAGTTGTTGTCAGTAGCGTTCTCCATTAATGGTTTCATTCGGTTTTAGCATCACTTAATACACCATACCCTTCTGAGCCCACCAAATATACAGCATAACCTTCGACCTATGGATAATCGGCTTTGGAGTCCATTTGACTGGTTGGTTAGGTACCACATATGACTTTTTGCGCTAAGGTTTGTCGAAATAGATCCATTTTTTGTCGCCAGTTGCGATACGATGCAAAAAAAAGCTTCTCTTTGTACCGTTGAAGCGGCATTTCAGACAAGCAACATCACCTATCGATGTGCCTTGGCTTCCGTTCATATTGAACCGAATTTTCCGTTTTGTGAATCATGCCCAGGTTCTTTAGACGCAATGAAATGGCTTGTTGAGTCACTCCCAAACATTCACCAAGATCTTTTTGAGTTTGACATGAGTCTTCATCCAAGAAATCCTCCAATTCATCGTCTTCACACTTTTTTATCTATTTATTATATCAAAATCATCACTTTTGAACCGTCCAAAACAAAATGCACAAGTTGAAATTGATGAAGCATATTATCCTTAAGCCTCACACATCGATGAGATGATTTTCCGCTGCGTTTTTCTTCAGATGAAAAGGTCAGAAAAGCGAAACTTCCCACGAATGTGGTTTTATAGACACAAAAGTTGACATAGTCGAAAAAATGACACATACTGATTTCAATAGCCTAATGATGACACTTCAACATGAAAATAGTTGTCAAATAATCCGATGCAATTTAACTAGTTCATTTTGAACAAATTATATACATTTTCTCATATGTACCCGCAATGTACGAACTAAGAAAATCTTTTTTGAAAACTTCCTAATTAATTTAAAATTTATTTCAAATAATTCTTTTGTTTCTTCGAATACAAAACATTCACTATCACTAACCGTTCTGACGTTAACACCCACCTTTGTACTTAACTTCACTAACAAGTAGACATTAATGTATACTACTTCACAACAGACAGCTTTTATAAACAGATGTGCATAGATAGGTTAGTAATTAGCCATGAAATTGTGAACAGACAAAATAAAAAAGTGCTCTTGCAACATAACATAAAAAGGCAAAAGTGTATTTCCATATGTATGCTCATCAACACCGCATACCACCTACCTACCTACAATAAAATCATGCAAATCTCATGTACAATACTTGCTCATATACAATGCCACCACCACCATCACCATCACCACCAACACAACTAACGATGTGTCTAAAAGGAAGATCTTCTAGTGGGCAGCAGTAAAAGGCATAAATAAAAATCAAATCAGTAAAAACAAAAATAAAACACTAAACCAAGACCTTAAAAAATAAAGAAAAATATATCTAAATATGTACATATGTACCTGAAATTGTTCAACATGCGTGGATATTTCAAAATAAAATGAAGCATCGTACCAACCAAGGTGTTGATACCCATATGTATCTACTACTACTACTAAACACAAATATAATTCCATATGTAGACAGAGGCATGTATGCAGTTAGTTAAGCGCCAATTTAGAATTTCTCAAATTGGCCATGAACGCATCACACCAAAGAACTAACCAACCAACCAACCAACCTACCATCCAACGCGACCAATTAGCAAACTTCATTGCTTCATAAATTAGACTTTTATTTGTCGCTGTCTCCTCTCTGTTTGCTGTCATTGTAACCTTGCTTTGCCATGTAGCCTGTATGTAATATCTAAATGGACATACTATCTACTAAACGTAGAACAAGATGCTCAGCAGATATCATTCACATGATGATTAGTATTATGTAAGGTTATGAACCATCAATGGATTATTTTTATATTTCAAGGGATTCGTTTTTCTTGAATTCACTTTTTATTGAAATTTTAATTTATTAAAACAAAAAAAAAATTAGGATTTTTAGATTCAATATATAGCATTGTAATCTTCAAGTTCCCGATGCTTTGTGCACTTTAGTTCAGTGACTTCTTCAAGTCTCTTTAAAATCATTCAAGAGATGCTATATCCAACCATTAAAAGGATCGTCTGCAAATATTTAAATATTTAATCTTTCTTCCGATCTAACACTTAGATATAATTTTTGGACTATTTAATGGTTTTACGTTGTGAGGTTTTAACTAAGTTAAGGTCTAGAAAAAATTTGATTTTTCAATCCACGTTCTTCAGTACTGCTTCATTATATGTCTTCAAAATCACCTAATAAATACCACATAATGTATAATTCACTGAATATTCTGCAAGTATTTAAGTAAATATTTTACCAGTCTTCCTTCTTAATAATAATTCTAGAAATGTTCAATAGTTTAATGCAGTTTCTTAAAAAAGAATGAAATTAATTTTAGAACTACAATTTAAATAAGAATTTTGTCTGTAAATCACAGACGAAGAAATTTCATAAGTTGAGTTAAATGACAAAAACTAAATTTAAAAAATATAATTATCGATTCAACTTCACCAAACTGTAAAAGCTTTAACATGAAAAGTGGTATTTGAGACGATCTTTGCCAAAGATCTGAAAAATTGATGACCCAAGAGTTCAATAACTTCGAACATGCACTGCCACATTAGAAGTGAAATTTAACCGAGACTTTTTGAAGTTATTAGCGAAAATTCAGATAAATTACTAAATGTTTTTTCCATATAGTGACCGATAAAATGAACTGATTTCCACGTTGCCAGTCTGTGAATGGTGATAATACTCTTCCATTTCAGATGAGTTGGATGCTCCATACTCATTCGTGTTAAGTCATGCATAACTTTGTTATTTATTATATTTCTTTGTCGCTTCAGTCTGTTTTACGAACATTTTATCCCTACTTGGGTGATCGCGGGTATTTCAATGGAAGTTCAACTTTCATCATTTTCTGCGTTACAGACCAGTGAGTCCTTTAAGAAAGTAAGATTTAAAAAAATATGTGGCACTTATTAACCCCGAAGAGCTCTTTGCCCAAGGTTCTATTCCAGTACTGTTGGGCGTGTTAAATTTGAGACAGTATTAGAAGGGACCTACATATTTTATCCGGTTCCGAACAGCAGAACCCTCGCGACATCACTTTTTCTGAGCTTTATCACAGATTTCTTTTAGAAACTTTTCCATGACAAATTGTAACTGCTGGAAGAATTGTCAATTGCTTGCCGACAACTGGGCACCGTTGGAAAAAAAATCTTTTCGATATGAAATTTATGCTTCAACCGGATATTGATCCCACGACCTACAGATCAGAAGGGCAACGCACTAACCACTGAGCAACGGCTGATTATGTTTCTGCGAAGTTCCTCCTCGGTGCAATTTTTTAATTTTCACCTCCATCTGATACAATTTCCCCGCACCCCTCCTCAATCATTTTTAGGTTCCCGAAGTAGAGTAATCATCTCGCTTATCAAATTCGGTAATATACCTAAATATATCTAAGTAATACTATTTAGTACCAATAGAATTCCTCCCCGACTTTAACTAGGTTAGAAATAGAGCAGAAGTAAAATTTCGGGTGTGGGTGCCGTAGCTCAGTGGTTAGTGTGTTCGCCTTCTGATCTGTAGTTCGTGGTTCAATACCCGGCTGATGCATAACAAATTTAATATCGAAAAGATTTTTCTTTCGAACGGTACCCACCTGTCGGCAAGCATTTGGCAATTCTACTGACAGTAACAACTTGCCATGAAAAAGCTTCTAAAAAGAACTCTGTGACAAAGCTCAGAAAAAGTGATGTCACAAGTGTTCTGCCGTTCGGAACCGGCTAAAATAAGTAGGTCCATTCTAATACTGTCCAAAATTTAAGACGCCCAACAGTAATGGAAGAGAAGCTCGGCCAGTGAGCCCTTTGGGTCTTTAAGTGCCACATATTTATTTTTATAAAATTTCTGTACTTTTATATTATTGAACATAACTCTTATTCATATTTATTCATAACTTTTCTTGACCGATCTCTTAAATCAATGAATAATAAAATTTTCAAATCAGATTTCTCCCCAATCACGGATGATGGTGTGATATTCCACCACCCGACCATGACGAGGACAGATAGTTAATTTCCGATGAAAGCATGCTAGATGATTGAAGGCTCAGTGTTCTCTGTACCATATATAAGAAAAGAGACCTCACAATTTGCGCTCACTACCATGGAATAAATCTTCTTAGCATCTCATACAAGGTTCTATCGAGCGTACTGTGTGAAAGATTGAAGCCTATGCTGAACAAGCTGATTGGACCTTATCATTGTGCCTTCAGGCCTGGTAAATCTACTATCAACCAGATTTTCACACCACACCAAATACTGGATAAGACCCAAGAAAAACAGATCGACACACGATCCATGCTGATTGTTGATTATAAAGCCATTTTTGGCAGTCCGGTAATAAATTACCTCTAAACAACAATATCTAAGTTCGACATTCCTGCGAAGCTCATTCGTCTTTGCAATCTTCAATCTTATTATCGAGGAAATAATACGAGCTTCTGATCTACGACATAATGGCACTATATTCAAGAAAAGTGCCATACTGTTGGAGTATGCCGACGACCATGACATAATAGGCATGAACACGCGAGCAGGCAGAGCAGCATTCTCAGGATTGGAAAGAAAGTCACGTCCAATGGATCTTACGGTAAATGAGGGCAAGTCGAAATACCTAGTATCAACAAACAAAAAGTCCGAGCATTTTGGACAGCATGTCGCTGTTGCTAACTACGCTTTTAAAGTAGTGACGGACCACGTCTATCTTGGAATTAGCATTAACACCAGTAATGACATCAACCGGGAGATATTGCGAAGGATCACTCTTGCTAACAGGTACTATTTTGATCAAAGTAAGCAATTTAGAAGAAGAAAACAACACTATACAAGCCTTTTATCGTGCTTGTTCGAGAAAAATCCTACCCAAGATCTTTGGACCTATTTACGTTGCTGGTGAATATCGAATCATGAGCTGTATGAACTGTATGTCGACACCGACAGAGTAAAGTGCATAGACGTTGCTGTGTTTATCGTGAGTACCTGCCGGATGGCCTTATCTCACGACGCCCAAACCGTGTGTATCAATTTGAAGCGTTGATAGGCGCCCCGTAGTAGTGGAAATTTAGAAGCCAACCTCCAGTACCCTACGGTACCAATTGGGGCACGTTGAATGGACGTACAACCCTCCTTGGTTTAGATCGAGGCCCATCTAAAACTTCTTCTGATCTAAGGGGTCAGCACCCTGGTTGCAATGCAACTCCACATCGAATATCCACGCCGTGTGACGTGGAATACTCTACCCTCGTGTTCTTTGGGTTACCTCAGCCACCACGAAAACCTCCCCGAAGTGCCGTTCACCCGTGGTACCAAATTGAAAGTATTTTGGTAAGACCTCGTAGCCGAAGCTACTACCAGTTTCAGCCCCATTCGGCTCCGGACTGGTCGCCGGGAAGAGTAAAGTGCATCAAAATTCCGCGGCTGCACTGACTATGTCATGTCGAGTGAACGGAAAAGCACGCTCCGCCAAAAAAAAATGCTATATTTGGAATACGCTGGTGGACAACGCAGAAGAGGCAGACCTGGAGAACTTGACAGCGCTTGAAATTTGTAACTAGCAAAAATATATTATAAATAAACAAATAGGCGTTTAAGCGAAATTTTCTCTGAGAATAGAGTATCATAGCTAGATATTTTTTTTTTTTTTTTTTATTAGACAGTTCCTGATATTGTTCCTCACATGTCGATAGCTTCAAAATTTCAAAATTCGACCAAACACCTAAGATTCCTATTAATATTTCCCACTAATATTTATCATAAATAATTTTGTTTTAAAAATTGTAGATGATCCTCACAAAATGTAACGAAAGACAACATCTGAGTTCAAAAATAACTTATTTATAAAATTTGTTATTTCTAAAAATAAAAATAAAGGTATCACCATCAGAATATAATTTGAATTTATCATATCAATAAGAAAAAAAATACACACACACAGACATAATTTCAGAAAACAATTAACACCTTTCTTAATTACTAAAATACAAATATGCATATATACTATATATGTACACACTCTATAAGATCACTTACGATCGCTTTACGATACATCTACCTATGTATATGAGTGAGTGCATGCATTAATAAATACAAAAATGAATTTATTTACAAACAAGAAAGTTACGCACAATTAACCATTCATATAAGCGCCATAAAATGTGAAGGTGACTTGAAAGATATCAGGCTTATTAATAATAAAAAACATACGAAGCAACAAAAAATGAGGATCTTCTTACGAATATAACCAAAAAAAAAAAAAAAATGCTATAAAATAAGATAAAGGTAATATATTATGTAGTCAGTTAGTTATAAAGTTGACTTATTCAAAACGAAGCAATATTAAATCGACAAATTTATCATATGCGATTGCATTAAAGTGGACATTTCTTGTTTACTCATGTACCATACATCTTGACGATCAAGCCAGACTTATACCAAAGAGCTTACAAAAGACAAAGAAAGATTTAATGGATGTGTGGTAAGTAAACTAACTTTGCCCTTACCAATCAACCGAACCGAAAATGTAAATGAAATATTATTGTATATTTCAAGCGGTTAAGCCTGCTTAACGGCAAATACCTAACGAGACAACATATACAACACGAACAAACAATAGAATGAATTTTCTGTTTAATGATCATCTTGTGAATGAAGAACACCAAATGTCGTAACAATCAAACTCAGAACAAAAGACTGATCAAACGGTTGCGATCAAATGAAAAATTCTGAAAAATATTTTAGTAACACTCTATTACTCCTATGTAGTGTACTTATCTAACATATATCCATGGTAAGCTATTGTCAAGTAAATGAATTAACCTTTCTTAGCATGAGCAAATGTTCCCAGTGATATTTCACGCTAAATAAGGCATTCAAATTATTCAAATTCTTTAACTGCTTAAGCACAATTAATTGTTGTTGTGAAAGCACCTTCTATATAAAATTTTTTTTATAGCAAAAGCTACTTTACATACCCAGAAGCTGTACTATATTTTTGTTATTATAATTTTTCTTTCAAAAACACATTCATATTATTACTTTATTTTCGAGTTCAAGTTGCATTATATCGTACATATCGTCGACATGGCACACCCCAGCTAATAGCAATATATACACATAATACAATCTATTGTATATGCGAGTTTGAAGTACATTATACTAATTTATACAATTTTTCACAAAATAACATAAAATAAAACAACAACAAAATATAAATTATTCATTCGAAAAGCGACCATGAAAGCAATTGGTAAGCAGACAAAATTGGGAAATTTATTTTTATATTTAATTTTATTTTTTTTATCGCCCCTCAAAGAGTTAAAGCAATAGAGAAGCAGGAAAAACCAAAATAACTGAATAAAAATGCATTCTACACCTGAGGTGTAACATGAAAATCATTGATATGGAACATCGCAAGCACCAGGACGTTTACCTACATAACAGCTGATGAGAGAGCATAGCGTAGCACCAGCACCAGCACCAGCTCCACACCATACCACAAACAACCTCAATAACCTGATCATGTGTGTGATCGATCGTCGTTCAATGAGGCCAGACCTAAACTTGTTGATGTTCATTCGAATATATATTTCTGAAGTTTTCACAACTTCAACTTGGCCTCAGGTATAACACTTGCTGCTTATACGAGTGTGTGTATTGTATTGTACATATGTAGCGGTTCTATTCTACCATCACTTGCTGCTATTCTTATATTGTTGATTATCATTTTGTTCATTGATATTGATGATTACGATTGCAATGATAATAATAATCATCTATGAACATCGATAGCGAGACTATAAAGAATGCATTCATTTCATTGAAGCCTTAACTGAGGAATAAGGTTAGGTTAGGTTATGTGGCTGACCTCTCTTTCTGGAATTTATTCCTCTTTATAAGGTTTTCCAACCTCAATAAAATTGGCATATTGTAAGGGAGCCCTCACTAGGGGCTAGCGGTAGAAGGTGCGTTATATCTGGGAGAAAAGCTCTTAGAGAAGAGCTAATTTGGGTCAATTATACATTTTAGATATTTGGCAATTTATTGTTGGTTTTATCCTCATTTTTGGGGAGGAAAATTTTAGAAAAATTTTTTATTAATGAAAATGAATATATTTTACACTTGTATTGGCACTCTGGGTGTGGTAGGGTTTAATTTTTTGTGTGAAATTATGGATAGAGTTTATACAGCTCAGATTTACTTATTATTTAGTTCAAAAGTTTCTGCGAATTTTATACGCAACTTCAAAAAGATTCTTACCATAGATGGAAAGCTCCCTTATGTATTTGAAGACACACTTGATGCGATATACAATGTATTGAGCATAGAGAAGACCAACGAAATACTGAATGCCAATATTGATGAATTAAAGATAAAGAAAATTCGAGAAGGCCCTGGGGTAAGTTCTCACTGCATGTATTTGCTTGCAATTGGTTTTCCTCATCATTCTGGCCTCATCATTGGTTAATTGCACATATTTTCAGGGTATTCGGTTGTGATAAGTGGCACCGAATAAAGCTGAAAAAAATTATAAGAAAAATCTTCAAATGGTTTCACAGCTACCCAGAAATTACCCATCGAGAGACAAAATATATGACTAGCCCCCGTTAATATTTTGTAATCAAGATTTGTCCGGAACCCATTTACCCCATATCTTCCAATGGGAGGGGCTCCCCCACAAAATTGACAGCAACATAAAATTCGTTCCCTCTACCTACCTTTTCATTTACACTTAATAAATAGTTTCTCCTGAATGAACAGGTCTACGTCCCGGAATCACTCGACCACGTGGTCGCCCAAGGTCCATTCAACTCAGCAAAATACGAAAAGGCTCTGTACATGAATAAAACATTTCCGGACTCTTACTGCTACAACAACAATAACAACAACAACTAAAAAAAATAAATATGTGGCACTTAAAGCCACAAAGGGCTCATTGGCCGAACTTCTCTTCCATTACTGTTGTGCGTCTTAAATTTTTGAAATTAGAAGGGACCTACTTATTTTAACCGGTTCCGACATCACTTTTACTGAGCTTTGTCACAGAGTTCTTTTAGAAGCTTTTTCATGGCAAGTTGTTACTGTCGGAAGAATTGCCAATTGCTTGCCGACAGGTGGGTACCGTTCGAAAGAAAAATATTATCGATATTAAATTTGTTATGCATTAGCGAACACACTAACCACTGAGCTACGGCACAACAACAACTACTACCCCTAATTTCGTTCTACTAGTATTTCATCAGAACAAACTTATCTCCTGTCTGTGCTATTCAAAGGTCTCATAAAATTTCATAAAATTCACTTCCACTGCTAACGGAATGCGTCTAGAGGCTTGCACTATTCGATTGAGCCAATTCAATTTTTCACTCCCACATTTTTCCCCAAATATAACTACTAATACGCTAGCTCCACCCTGTAAGGAGGTTCCCGTCCACAATTATTCTAAAAATATATGAAAATGACAACTGTCAGCATAGCTTCCCAGAAATTGCTGCTACCACAGTCAAATGTATGACAGACTCCCTTTAGTTTTGCCTTTCCAACATTTCTCTTAAACAAATTTACCCTCTATCAACAACTTTTGTGAAGGTTGCCATAGAAAATGAACGGGAAAAGACGTAAGAATTGAATAGTAACCAGGAATCTCATTTAATGGAGTCAAATCTGAATCCGACCCCCTTTAAATTGACTATCCCAATATTTTCCTTAAACAAATTTACCATTTATCTTAAAAAGGCTATCGTAAAGAGGCTGACATATATTTTTATAAGAATTTCAAATTGAACATAGAGCTGATCTAAAGGAAGTTCGGGTAGTGGTTCGGCTTAACCTTTGTATGATTGCAGTATTTTACAACTCTTATACATAACGTCAATAATATCTTCAGCAACATCAGTAATCAATGTTTAAATGTTGACTGCTATTCTAACAGCAGTAAAATGTAACCATAAATAAAGATCATCACATCATCATCATAGCATTATTAGGGTGCTATTGCTGTTGTTGTTGTTGCAGCTGGTGATCGTCATCGCTTATGTCTACTCATATATGTATGTACCTACTATATATGCACTTATGTTTGTATATACCTTACAACACCATTTGCTCGTACGATATGTCTGGCTGTTACAGTGTGCTTCTTCATGTGGAAAATTAACTTAGGCGAGGTGTATGGTAGTTATAGTTTCATTTTATATACAATAGAGTGTATTCTATTTTTTGTGAAACCCTTTGGCTTAATGTTACAATCGTTATTGTTATTGTCAGTTATTGTAAAGCTGTTGTTGTTGTTGTTTTATTTTTATTAGTATTGTAAATTATAAATAATATAATATAATATAGAAAAGCGTGACTTGAAAATTGTACAATAAATTCTATAAATTGTTCTACATTTATATTTCACTTCATTACATATACAGTTAGGGTTGCCAACAATAGCAAATATTGCAAGATATCAGCAAATAGAAAAAATATTGTAAAAATTATTAATGAATCCAAAACGGGTTGCAAATGTTACTGTTTAAATTTTGTGTTATACGGTGGATCCATCAAAATTTCTTAACTAAGCTCATATGAATATTTTATTGTACGTATGGGACGGAGCCAATATTATATAATCTATAATTTTCTTCCTAATATTGAAAAAATAAATAGTAAATTATACTACTTTTCGGCCAAAAAAATACCTAGATATTCAGGTATAGGGAATAGTTTAGGTCGAAGGTAGTTTTAGGTCACACCTTATTAAAAAGTTGCAATGGTCAGGTTTTTGAGATAACGGCAATTTTGTGTGACTATATTGAAACGTTTTTTTTTTTGTTTTTGCTAAACTGTTAATTACCACCAACGCAAGCAGTACTACGTTGTAAAAATGCTTTTAACGACATACAACCTGTAGTAGTTCAGCTAAAACCCGCAGAGTTATGGCTGGTAAAAATCAAAAGTTTACAGAATTTTTGTGATTTAAAAAAAATGTTGATTTCTAAAGTGATGTTATGATAAGAAGTTGTACAAATCAGGAATGTTTTATTTTCTTCAAGTAATGTGAAAAAAAAACACAAAAATACTGTTATCTTAAAAATATGACAATACAGAAAATTTTTTAGACATGTTTTGAGCTCAGAAAATCAATTTCTTGGAATTTTTAAAAAAATTAGTTGTAAAGTAGTGTCACAATAAATAAATAATGTCTAACAATATTTTTGCAATTTTTTTTTACGTTTTAACATTCTTAAACCAAAAACAAGTACGAAATATTTTTGAAAATTTTGAATAAGAAGAAAGAAATTCATTACACTTTTTATAAGAAAAAAATTAGTTTGAAACGTCAAAGCACTAGATCTGCCAGTACTTATACTCTAGAGCAATGACTCGTCATTTTGAGCATTTGCGTTTCAACTTTTGAATGGAAATTTTTAAAAACTCAGACAAACGGGATTAGATCTATGTTTAGTAGAAATTATTAGCATGACCTCCTCTCTCATACAAAATGTGTATGGTCACTCCTTGTGTCACAGTTGAGTAGTTGGAGTCATTTGTAGGAAAACCCGCATGTTACACAGACCATTCTATCATTCAATTTTAAAAGGTGGTGTATAATTTTTGGCTGAGAGCTTGCACATAGATATTTTACTAAAGTTATTTGTTTGCAGCAATATTCGGATTTTAGAAAAGCTTGTCGGAAAGATTGTCTGAAATTGTGATGTTGGCAACCCTATACGGGCATATATACGTAACTCATGAATGGTTCTTATTAACATGTACCCTTGTACATACGAGTATGATTACTTGTACTGAAGTCTATATTAATATCGGCAAGAAATACAATAAACTTGTAATAATTGACTGATTTATTGAAACTACATACAATAACTATAAGAAATAGAACAATGAAAACTGTAGAATTTGATTGTAAAGCACTTTTAATTTTCTAGGAATGCACAAGAAAAAAGTTCAATTGAATTTATCTGAACTAACATGAAATTGTAGTAAAGAATCGACTAAGAAAATAGTCTCACAAAAAAAAAACTCATTCATTCATATTCCACATACAAGTAATTAATAAAACTGAAATAACTTAATTTAAAGTGCTTAATACATGATCGAGAAACATAAATTTCTTTCATATATGTATGTATTTAATTATGTTGTACTACATGTACATATACACAATTATGAACTAAAGAAGTAATTAGGATCAATGATGAATGTATTGTAATTTTAGTTATTAATCATAACGCACAATCAATGGGAATATAGTTGGAATATTTTTGAAAAAACTACATTGTTTATGAAAAATTGTATTTTACTACAATTTATCAATTGCATTAACTACCTGATGTGTACTTCTATTTGGTAAGAAATTCCATTCCCATACTAAAGGAAATGCAATTGTTAAAAGTAGCCTTCATGATTGATTTGCTCCCTCATTTTTGAATCAATCTAGTCATTCAAGAAAATTACGCCGGCATTGGATTGATTATACGATCTTTGTTTTTATACCCTGCATAATGCAATATGCATGGTATATTCATTTCGGTCAGATGTTTGTGTCCACTTGAAGGAATCTCCGGAGATATAGACATAGATATATATTCGTGATCAGCGTCGATTAAATTTTCGATTTAACGATGTCCGTCCGTCCGTCTGTCTGTCACCTGGCTGGTTCGCACGAAAACTTGAGTAAATATTGAGCTATTTCGATGAAATTTAGCATAAGTAATCTATGATCCAAGGGTACGGAGGGGATTGATATTGGGCATGATCGGTCAATAACCACGCCCACACCAAGCATTCAAAGCGACTAACCTCGAAATTTTCAAAATCTTTAACTTGCTATAACTCACATAATATACGACTTGGGACAACAATATTTGGCACATAGACTTATATTATACTACTATATAACCTCGCCAAAAGTAGTTGAGCCACGCCTACTTTTTAGCGTAGCTCTCATACAAAGTGTCTGTACTTCTTTTAAATTGAAACAGCTGTAACTTCTACAATCTTCTGTCCAGAATAACCATAATTGACACTGAGATTAACATGGTAGTCGGAAATAATATGGCAGAAAATCAGTGTGCCACGCCCACTACTTTTTGGGTCTCCCATACAAAGTTGCGGAAATTAAAAAAAATGTTACCGGTTATAACTTGCAAACTATTCAGCGTAGGACAACGAGATTTAAGGTGTGGATTAGTATTGTACGAGCAACTAGGCTCACAGAAAATGGGCGCACCACGCCCACTGTTTATCGTAGCCCCCATACAAATTTTAAATTGAAACAGCTGTAACTTCGGCAATCTTCTGCCTAAAATAACCATAATTGACACTTAGATTAACATCGTAGTCGGCAAAAATCTGGCAGAAAATCAGTGTGCCACGCCCACTCCTTCATGAGTCTCCCATACAAAGTCAAGGGAATTAAACTAAAAGTTTTAAGCTCCATAACTTACAAACTATTCAGCGTAGAATAACGAGATTTAAGGTGTTGATTAGTATTGTACGAGCAACTAGGCTCACAGGAAATAGGCTCACCACGCCCACTGTTTATTGTAGCCCCCATACAAATTTTAAATTGAAACAGCTGTAACTTCGGCAATCTTCTGCCTAAAATAACCATAATTGACACTTAGATTAATATCGTAGTCGGCAAAAATCTGGCAGAAAATCATTGTGCCACGCTCACTTCTTATTGGGGCTCCCATACAAAGTTGAGGAAATTAAACAAAAATTTTAACCGCCATAACTTACAAACTATTCGGCGTAGAACAACCAGATTGAAGGTGTGGATTAGTATTGTAAGAGCAAATATATTCACAAGAAATGATCCAGCCACGTCCATTGTTTACAGTAGCTCCCATACAGGATGACTGAATTTCTTTTAAATTGAGGAGCTGCAGCTTCTGCAATCTTCTGTCTAGAACAATCATAATTAATACTTAGGTTAATATGGTAGTTGGTCATAATCTGGCAAAAAATCAACATGCCACGCCCACTTTTTAATGGGGCTACCATACAAAGTTGAACTATTCAACGTAGGACAAACAAATTTAAGGTGTGGATTAATATTGAAAATTTAATTGGATTTACAAGAAAGAGGTAAGCCACGCCAACTTTTTATATAGCTCCCATGCTAAGTCTCGGAATTATCTTAAAAACCTTCTTTAAATTATCCCTTTTAGAACTCTCATAACGTACAAAGTACTTCGTCAATGTCAACCATATTTCGGGTGTAAATTAGTAGTATATGCAAAAATTGTTTTTCAAAAAGTGGAAATAAAAGAAAAAGATGGATATTCGAGTAAACTTTTTATATATAAATCTACATATGCAGGGTATAATTTGGTCGGCCCCATCCGACTGTAAGGAGATTTTTTTATTATTATTTTTATTGTATTGAGTTTCTTTTTATTGAAGTCTTCTTTTGATAAAAGCACTAAATAGCTTCGAATGCTATTATTTGTAGTGTATATGCCCTATTCCTAGATATAGAATTAATGTCGAAGGCCATGTTTAAAATAAAATTTTGATTGATTTAATCGACCCATCCAGCTAAAATAGTGTATAAGAATGGTAGAAAAAGGCAGGTTAATCGAAAAGACACGTACAGCCACTGGTAGGTACTGTAAGATATTAGCATCATCGCAATCCCCAAAAATTACCGAAAACGTTGCTGCAGGTAGTGAAAGTGCGACAGATGCCACAAATTGAATGCTTGTAGAACCCGCTGAGCCTTCAGTCTACGACTCATTGAATTGAACTAACGCAAAATTTTTTTTTAGTGATGAGGTTAACTTCACGATCGGTGGTTCTGGAAATGTGTAAAATCACAAATGACTTGGGAAAGGCCTAAGTGTGAATTATTGGTTCTTCTTTGAAAGTTCTTTATTCATCAAATTTTTATCTGAATAAAGTTATAGTTTCTTTTATGTGTATGGCATGTTGCATCCTCTTGCTATCTACTTTTTCCTCTTAGACGTTCGGTATTGACGTGGGTAAACAAAAATTTGGCACAATCTTCAGTTTTGACCAAGTATAGTGTATACCAACTCTTTCACTCAAATTCCAGTTGAATTGCATCCTGTTCACCGAACGTACAACTGAAACGATGATCTAATGACTTCAATTCCTGCCGCAGTTAGGTCTTATAAGGATATAGGGGAAAATCTTTCCTCAAAATCTGCTATATAGTGGACGCGCAGGCACCAAGCTGTTACAATTGACAAATTTTGCCCTGGGTCACAGTCACTTCTTCGGTACCCACAGTAAAGGCTTTTGTTTCTCGGCAACATTACCACAGCAAATCCCTTTGATTGCTACTCTTTATTAGTAATAGCGCAATATCTCTGTAGTAATTTCAACTTATGAGAATTAATCGTTTTTAATTTACTTGGCGATCATCAAGTCTTATTGACATGCTTTCAAACCAAAACTTCTGTAACCAAAATCCGACTTTTTATTTGAATATTAGAAAACGATCACTGTTTTCTCTCTTTCACTCGCTTTTACTCTCTCTCTCTCTCTATTTATCTAATTTTTTCTTCATAGGTCTACATGCCTTTCGCTTAAAAATCCACTTAGCATACTACATCAACAGTAACGCCTCCATAACTTATTCCACATATTTGTCAAATCGTCAACATTGACAAATGTTGTTTGTCCTCAGAAAATGGATCATTTGTTAGTACTACGTTTGTAAGAGTACATTCTTATCATTGATCATCAAATGTACATTTTAAGCGAATAACATGGAGAAAAAAAAACCATTATAAAGATTTATTGACAAAATATGTATCATCTCAGCGTTTTTTCTCTCCGTGATTCCCATCGTCTAGTATATATCTTTAAGTATATTATTCGTTTTTTTTTTTTTTTTTTCCTTTTTTGCTTCTATGACTTTCGAAGCATATCTAATAAATGAAATCATTTGAAAATAAATAAACGATCCACATGAAATGAACGATCGTTTCGATGAGCTGCACTGTTGTGCTCTACTTACTTCCTCATAAACAGTGTAGGTGGGCATATTTTTCAACTTTACAGTGTTTTGGATACTTTTTTTTCTATCTCTTTGGACAACGTAATTATGACACAGATGTATAAAATTGTTGCAGATACATATATTTGTATACTAAGCCAATATAAGCAATAGACAGATAGACAAACGAATAGACAAATAGACGCTTGAATGATGGTTGATGATAGTTGGAGGATCGCAAAGTTAATGCATGTTGGGCAAATATATCAATATGATCATGATGATGATGATGACGAACATGATACACAGAGGAAAAAATTATACAGAAAAAACTGTTGTTAAATCTTACTATTAACTGTAATAGATAAAAATATTGAAATAAATGTCTACTCACCACTATTGGCATTTTAAGCATTTAAGAAAGAAAATTTGTTTCGTACACTGTTTGCGAGTGGTTCTTTCCAATGTCCGACTTTCCAACGTCAAAAAATTGGTAATTCTACCGGCAACTGTATTACAAAGCTTTGAGTCTCCAACATAACGAAACTTGCATAACATAACCTCAACTATGAGATCAGCAGATTTCACCTCATTAAATCTCTCTAATGAAATGTGGCTCCGACTCGCTAAGATAAAATGTGTAAATAAAGCTCATTTTTTTCAGATGAGACAAATTTCCATCTCGTCTACTGATAAAACTTTAATTTTAGGGGCCCTGAAAACTCACATATGCTTATAATAAAGTCAATACATTCTGAGCTTAGGATTGTTGGGTTTGTTTTTGAAGCTTTGGCATGATCCTTCCTTATAATGATAAGCTGGCGTAAAAGGACACTTATGTATGACATCAAATCTCACATTGCATTGATTTTACTGAGTAGGTTAGGTTAGGTTATGTGGCTGCCCTTTCTTTGAGAGTACACACTTAGGCCCAAAAGGCCCATTGTGATACCACCGAGCTTCTCTTCCAATACTGTTGTGCGCGTTGAATTTGGACAACATTAGAAGGGACTTACTTATATTAGCCGGTTCCGAACGGCAGAACCCTTGTGACATCACTTCAACTTAGTTTTGTCACAGATCTCTTTTAAGAAGTATTTTTGGCAAATGGTTACTGCCGCAAAAATTGCAAATTCTTTCCGGCAGGTGGGATATTAAATTTTCTAATGCTTAAGCCGGGGATTTAACCCACGACCTACAGATCAGAAGGCTAATGCACTAACCACTGAGCTACGACACCCACTGAGTATCATTAATTTCAATGTACCTCTACGTAAGCTACGTCATACTAAGGCTTTTTATGTAAAACATTCGAGCCAATTACTAGGGCTCTTCTGGATTTTAATAGTTTGAATAGTAATGTTTCCATTGATTATCCAGAGGTGCCCTAGTGGCTTTGCTATAAAATTGTTTTTATTTATATTTTTCGTTTAACTGTGAATTTTATTTTAGATTAAGTTATTTTAGTAGACTGTTATAATAAATAAATAAATAATTTCTTAGCAAATTCAATATAAAGGACACAATTGAAGTGATCGCTGGCTAGTAGGCAGGATTGTGATCAGAATGTCACTGCAGGCACATGATTTCTACCGGAACTAGATTGAATGAAAATAGAGGAGAAAACCACCATTCATTTTTTCTGCCAACATCTGGCACTGGCGCTTTTCAGACAGACCACTTAACATAAACCTTTCCCCCAGTATCCAAAATAGAACTTTCAACAACCGACAAAAGAATTACTGGTATTTTTGTCCAGAAATTCAACTAGTTTTGAAACCAATGATCTAGAGCTGTACTTTCTTCCCTATTTCTTGCTTCCATCTTTTTATGATCTCTTGACGCCGGAAATTCAGGTCGTTCAGACGCAATCATTTGGTAAATTCAAAAGAGTGCTTGGCAATGTTCAAACGCAACCCGAACGAGTTTCTTAGCAGTTTCTTAACCGTGGACGAAGCATCTGTACTTCACAATTCCTTCAAATTAGTGCACTTTTCATGGTGAATCAAAGCCGAAGGATCCCATTCAACAAGGTCATGGCGATAGTTTCCTTGGGATGCGTCGGTTTGTCTGACAGCTTCTGGATTACCGTAGAACGTCCAAAATTATGATCGTGCAAAACTTGGCGCACTTAGCGAGGAAAACATTCTCTTCACCAGAATTATGCCCGGCGCACAGTCCTCAGTAGTAATAGCAAAATTGCATGAATTAGATTACGAATTACTCCCTCAACCAGCATATCCTCCACTTTTAGACACCCGTGACTATTTCTTGCTTCCAAATCTAAAGAAATGGCTCGGCGGTAAGAGATTTGGATCGAAGGAAAAGGTCGTCAATGGGACAAGCGCCTATTTTGAGAACTTTAAGAAACGTCTTATTTGGAAGGAATAAAAACTTGGAGAAATGTTTAACTAGTTAAATGTATTGAAGTAAAAAGAGACTATGCTGAGGCTAAACGTAACTAAATTTATGAAAAAAAAAATATTTTATTTAAAACGGCACTGACTTAATGAGTCTAGTCACTGTATTTAACTATAGAACTTCTAATTGCAAGATATGACGAAATGGATTTGGAGCGAGCTCGACCACCGAATCATGATCCAAATCACACAACTAATTTCTCCAAGTGTAAGTGTGATGAAGGCACAATATTAATGATTGCAATAAAAATTAATGAAATATTTTCTATGTCATTTCATGACCGCATGAGCCAAACAATGAATAATCAACCGGACGAATGAATGTACGAATGAATGTATGAATGAATGAACAAATGAATGTTTAACTGAATAAATGTTTGTGATGTGTTTTTGAGTTTGAATGTGTGAATTTGTATTAGTATGTGTATATGCATGGCATGCGGGGGTGTTGTCATTTCAGTCGCTTATTGCTGACATTTATGTTTAATAAATTATTGAAATTCTTTTCTCTTTCTATACATCTATGTAGTACATATGTATAGGTTTAGCATTAATATGTGTGAATGTTTATGTTTTTTTTGTATTTCTGTTTTGAAAACGTGTAAAGCCAAAGAGAAAAAGTAGCATCATAATGTAACGATTTGTAGCAATAAATTTTAAGTTAATGTTGTTAATTTGATGATTTTGATGGCTGAAGCTGTTACAATTTTTTTCTTTTTTTTTCTTTTGTTATTTCATTTGAATTTTTATTATTTATTATGAGATTTTTATCTTTTCATATTTCAATTAATACGTTTTGTTGTTTTTTCTCACACTGTGGGCAAATAGATGCATATGTCTATATTGTGTAATTTCATTTCCTGTTCAGACACACAAGCATACACAAGCACAAGTGCAGAGGCAGCAGGTTAGTATGTCATCTCTGCGATCTCTGTGTATATTTATGATTCCAGCAAAAATATATATAAACATATGATATATGGAAATATTATAAATTTACACATATTAATAATATGTAGTTTATTTATAACACACAATTGAGATTCAAATAAATTTTATTTTGAATTTTTTAGTGAAAGTGTTGAACTCATGGGCACTCCCATTGCGTTGTCAAGAATGCACTCTCACACTCGGTATCTCTCATAATCGAATATAAGAATATTTATGAGTACCCATTAAGATCAACGTGCCCATGTGTATGTGTCAATTGGTCTATGCGATGGATTTTTCTAAAAGTCATTTTTACTTTTAATTTCTATTGTTTTTTTGGTTATTCTTATGCTATAATGTTAACGTGAAATTATGTATGAATAAATGTAAAGTTGACACATGTCATGATCAATATCTTTCTGTCAAAAATTATACATATAACAAGTTGCCCAACACTTTGTTCTTTTTTATTATAAATATATTTATTTTTTTTTTCCATTCCATTTTTGCTTGTCATGCTATTTGGTATTAGTTTGCCCTTCTTTTGGAATTTATTCTCAATTACATATAATATTGTACAATACATATGTATAGACAATTTTATTTCATTTATTTCATATCATTCTTTGTAGTATTTAGATTTTCTTAAATTATCGTTACATAGATCTTGCTGTCAAAATTTGTCATTTTGCTCTTGAGATCACTGTGAAATTAATAATGCTGAGAGTATTTGTGAAGCGAGCAATTACGTATTTGCATGAGTACTATATTACATATTTTTCAATTTCTGTAAGATAATTTTAAATATTAATTTTCCAAAAAATTTTAATATGCTTGTCTAAATCCCTTTAGACAAGTCATATGGTTGGTCCCTGAAAGGAAGAAAAATATAAGTTAACTTAAATAAACACTTATTTTTTATTAACGTACATGAATTTCATACTTACCATATGACCACCCTGACTCTCCGCATAAATTCCTTTTATGCTGTCTATTCGCCTCTCGTGCGACGATCGACCGATTCAATTCAAATTCGGTCCTTAATTCTAAAACATCGTGCCATTCCGCATCGTAATCGAGTTCACGAACAAAACGATATTTTTTTTATATTATACAATATTATAATTAATATTATTATTAAAGACATTGTGACAATAATATTCAATAAAAGTGTAGTGAGTTTATTATTACATACAACAAACGTGTAATTCATTGCTAGTGAGTTTATTCAATGCTATATCAAATAATCAACAACTAGCAAAAATAACCAAAATTTGATCTGAATTTTGAAAATTTGAATTTGAAAATTAATTATGCTTCTGCTATTGTGCACAGAGTTGATTGGTTGGATTTATCGTTTCCTCTCATATTCGTACTATTTGTCTGTTATTGGTTTAGTACATTACATATGGTTTGTGTATTTGCTAAATTTAGAAGAATCAAATTTTGACGCTTCTATTTATGAATTAACACAGGATGTCACTGTAATCTATTATTCTGCCACCTATCGGAATATTCTTGCTGTTAAAAGTGCTGGTATGCTGTTAAAATTAACATTTCAAGCAACGTTGCCATTTCGGTCAAGTTGAATCAATATGTGCTGTAGCAAATAAAAAAAAAGTGACATATAGTTCAGTAAGTAATAATATTTTTTTTTCGGGTATCGGTAATTTGAAGTAGATTTTGGCAAAATAAAAGGAAAACGTACTTTAGCTGTTGAAATAAATGGTATAAAGAAAAATTCCTAATTTTTCTACACTTGATTTTTTGGAAAAAAATAGAAGTCAGTTTTGATTTCGAAAGAAAAGACTGAAGAAACATTCTTATACGCCATAATTCCAAGCAAAACTGTATCGAAATATAATTTGCCAATTCCGTATGTTATTTTCTAATTCTTTTCAATGGATTGTGACCTGACAGTGACTTCGATTAAAATATCATCATTAATATACTTCTCAAGGGAGAAGTATATTAATTCAAACGATGTTCAATTTGACCTACAAAATTAATTTGCCAACATACAACCAAATTTTCCAAATTCATGAGGACCTGTTTCCCAAAAAAAATGGGAAATTTATTTATCAGTCAAAATAAAAACGTTATGTTAGTGAACTAGCGTCATTCAATCGTTGGCGCATCAACTTGGTGTCAGTATTTAACCGAATAAGTATGTTTTCATAAAATTTTGTTGTTGAAATTTAAACAGACTTTTACGTCATTTACGTCGAAATGTACCTCTCGGTTGAACGGCCATTTTTTAATTTTTTATTTTTATTTTTGCAAGACATTTTACCCGATGTTCATGGATCATTTCAATTTATTTTATGCCAATTTCTACAATAAATTCCTCCGAAAATGAAAGATGGAAAGGATGACAGGTTCTTGCGGCCACATAGAGATTTCTGGAAAAAATGAAAATTTGATTTCAACAATTATGTGCTATTTCCCCCAATTATAATAAAAATAAAATATTAAATGTTGCGTGCCCAGTATTTCCTCCCGTTAAAATCGCTAAATATAAAATTGTTCAAAATATTGCGTTTCCGGAAATATCATGATTCTTTTTTTGTTACCAAAAGTAATTTATTGGTAAATTTAATAGAACAGGGATCAATAAATGATACGAGTATGCTGCGAAACTGGATGATCAAAATCGACCGGCTTTTTCTAGCGAAGAATTAGGTACGATGCTGTTTGAGAGCCTCATCAGAATCGAACGCCTTCCCACCAACGGTGCAGGAATATTTGATGAGCCATCAAACTTGACTTTGAGGTTGATGGGTTATAACAATTCTTCTTAAAAAGATGTATTCGACTCATCGAGTTGATGCATATTCACTTACAAATTATTCGTCATATTCTGCAGTAGAAGCTTAAAAAACAACAGCATCATAATCCTACCGTAGGGAAAACATAAATATAGTTTGAGGAAGATCGTCTTTGGATGTCACTTGAGCAGCATTGTTACCACCGCACCCTGATCACTTGTGTTGAATAATGTTGTAAGCCATTCATTTTTCTCAACTGTTCGTTTTCATTGGATTTCAGGAGGGGGTATCGAAGATGTTGATGAGTTTGATGAGATTGCATTCTTTGAGTTCAGGAGGAATATAGACATTAAACATACCAATGAAACCCAGCTTTGTCAGACACCAATTACGATGTCACAAGTTGTCGTATATGGGGATGCTTCCATAAATGCCTTTATTTTGTCGCCATTGATCTCAGTTTCACTTTGCAAATAGTATTTATTCTTGACACTAAAATCTTCTGCGTGAAATTTAGTAGACCTAAGGACCATGTCTGCATAAACTATGCAGTTTTCCCACAGGATTGCTTTCCTTTGTTGCAGTTTTGGTAATACTGGAGAAAGTGGACAGTTTAGTTAACCATTTTTAAATTGATGTAAAAACTGATTATCTCATCTCATTATCAAATCGAATATTTTTTAATGAAGTTTGAAATGTCATCTGTCAAATGTCATCTGTAAAAATACAGCAAACGTCATGACAAGCCAATATCTTGCACAGTGATATTCATCAATACGTATTTAATTGAAAACAAATTTAAACAAATTTCTATAAAATAATTAAAATGTTCTTTATTGATTCAATATTCCTGATGCACACAATAAGTACATGCTTAAAAAATATTTAAGTATTATTATATTACTACGTATTACTATTCTTATTTTTTTTTTTCATAATTCTTTTTTATATTAAAATTTAAATTCTTTTTGCTTTCGTTCGCATCTCTTCTTCTTCTTCTTCTTCTCTGCTTGTGTGAGTGTTTATGTGTACAAATTTTTTTTTTGTATGTAAAATGTATTTAAATGTTTGTGGATATAATTTAGATAATATTATGTAGATATGTATTGATGAGTCTGACCATTTGTATATATGCAATTCTATAAACAAATATGTATCTGCATATACAATATGTATAGAAAGAAGAATATGCATTTTGTTTGTATACATGAATATATACATATTTATGAAAAATTAATGCATAAATGTAATGTACGTTCTAATCTGTATGTGTGTGTGTGTATGTAATATGTTCGTTAAATTACTTATAAAAAAAAAACTAAGAAGACTAAGAAAAAAAGTAGTTATTTCGTATAAGCTAAAAATTTCTATAAAATAATTTCATTAAAATAATCATAATTATTATTATAATAAGAAAAATTAAAATACGCAAATACAATATATACCAATGTATATATTTTATATTTTTATATGTAAATGTATGCACTCATCTATCAAACAATGTAATACATGTACTCAATAGTAGGTAATATTGCAAAGCATACATTCGTCACATCCCAATATGGATATAATAGCTAATATTTATGTAAAAATTTTGATCATATATCTATCATATGTGGAAGAACTCTAAAGCATTAATGTACTAAAGCTAAAAACAATTTTATGCATGTTTTATGTTTGTTCTGTTTTTAAAAAAAAATATTTTTTTTTTATTATTCACTTATCCTTTAATAATTTTCAATTTTTTGATTTGCTCATTTTTCAATTAATCTATATGCAATTTACTGATCAGCATAAATGCACATATGTATATGCCTATATCTGTATAATACATGGGTACACAAATTGCACAATTAGCACAATACAATATTGTAGTATATGCAAGTAAAAATACCAAAATATATCATATATATATATATTTCAAATAGCTAAGTATTGTATCATACGAGTATGAGTATACAAATTACTCATAAAGACAACATCAATAACAATGCACACATCGGCGCGGCACCGTTTTCACATATTTACGAGCACTCTCAGCACATTATAGTGCCTCAATTGTCCACAAATTTTCCTTCTCTTCTCTTCAAATAATTAAACGATGCACATGACTTGGATTGACTGACTGTTGACGTCTCACAGGTATTTGTGTACTCTCCACAACGACTACATTCGCAGTGCCAATATTCTCAATGTTATTATTTTTTTTATTATTATTGTTGTTGTTGTTGTTGTTGGTAATAGTTATATTAGTCGTATTGTTGCTACTGCCCAAATGTAGTAATGAAGTAGTCGCCTTAACACGTCGATGTATGCCACGTTTACCCTGAAAGAAACAGAAAGGAACAACGATCGATTAGATTGGGTCAGTATATATTGGATTGTCGGAAAAGTCATGAGTTATTTTTTTAATCGGTTGATATGCTAAAGATGTGAACACTTTAAACTTCATATTCGGTTCATTCGTGTCTTATGGATAACCCAATTGGCCACTTCCGCCGTGAATGCAAGGCAGACCGGCGAAAAATTGCAATTAATTTACCGGGACGTTGCTCTCCAATATCGTCAGTATTGCGATGATTTACCAAATTTTGTACAGCTCAACAATGCTCTTCACTCGGAAAGAGCAATAATGGCGACTTGTGACGTCATAAACGACCCATGAACTCAAAGAGGTGCATATCATTAATCGTATCCACATCTGCTAGGCACAGCTTAAATGCAATAATTGAACTTTGCTTTATGAGTTATATTCATAATTGGGCTTTGAAAAATTATCCTAAAAATGCGTCATGACTTTTCCGACAAATCCAGAAAATCTGAATTTTATAATGATTAATTGATTATTATTATTTATTATTTTTTTTATTTTTTATTTATTAATATTATTAGTATTTCTATTTTTTAATTTTTTATTTAGTATTTATTATTTATTATTTTTTTACTTTTTATTTATTTTTATTGTTATTATAATTTTTTTTTTTTTTTTTTGAGTAACAAAATGCAATTCCCTTTATTTCTTTTTTAATAAGGCTGTGCGATGAATTGTTTGTTCAAAAAGTTTGATTAATCAAAATTAAAATTATTAAATTAATCAGAATTTTAATTAATCAAAATATTTTTCATTTTTATTTTTCTTTGTTTTTGAAATTTTCTTTGGGAATAAAAATTTCGAAGTCATTCTCGTATTTGTAGCTACCTGTCTACTTTGTATTGGAAAAATATTATAAATATTTCGAATATTTTATTCGAATAATTTTATTCTGATTAATCAAAATTCTGAATAATCGAATAATTTCAAGGTTGATTAATCAATATTTTAATTAATCAAAATTCAGAATCATGATTTATTGGAATAATTTCGTATTTGATTATTCAAAATTTTGATTAATCGAATAATTGGTTATTCGAATACTTTGATTAATCGAATAATTGATTAATCAAAATTTTTGAACAAACGATTAATCGCACAGCCCTAATTTATATTTTTATTCTTTTTTTTTAATGTTTTTTAATTTTTTAATATTTTTTCAGATTTTTCTTTACGATTATTATTTTCTATCATTGATTTGTACTATTTATCATATCATATCCATATGAATACGGACCGATATTACACTTACCTGCCGCGTCTTATTCGATTTGGATTCCTCGATTAGATTATTTGGCACCTGAAACAAAGCTTCGCCGCGCGTTATTAGCATATTTGTGAGACGGCAACATTGTGCTGCCATTTTGACCTGTTCCTCAATACTATTCTTATCGGTTGGATGAATGTAACGTGGCGGAAAAAATGATGGTGCAATTATTGTGGCCACATTATGCATATTCATTTTATTCGATTTTCTCAAATCGATCACATGATTGAGGAAACGCAACAGCGTACGCAATGTATTGCGATTCTCATGCGGCAACATTTGACAAACGATCGCCAATGCTTTGGCTTGATCGACATTCGGTAATGCATGACACTGATAGAATAGCTGAATGAGTTCATTTGACAGCAACGGTTGTGGCAGCTCACGCAGCCAACGTTTTAGCAGTGCACTCAAATCGTGTACACTGGCATTACTGAGTAGTTGTGTGAATTTTTTTGGCTTTTGATAGAAACTCGACTCTAATTCATTGTAAAGTAGTTCAGTCTGCAATGAAATTTAGAGTAAATTTGTGTGTCTTTCGAGATCTTAAATGATCGCAATACTGTACCTTTTGTTTGTGTCCGGCGACACGTAAAATACCCTCCTCCTTAGCACCACGCCTGGTGAGCTCATCCAGTAGACCCTCCAAAAATAACGGCACCAATGTGGAATCCTTACCGGTGATCTGTTGATCACGTCGTATTAGTGCATTTAGTGAGACACCAAAAAGGTTGCCCTCTTCTTTGCGACGCCGCTTAAATGGTTTTCGCTTATCCAACGACACATGATTACGATCAAAGATCGTTGCCAATTCCAGCCAAAAGATCGGCTGTAAACGTTTCAATTCGGTTTCATTGATCGTATCGATGTCGGAGCAAATTTCCAATGATGTATCACTACTGTCCACAGTATCCTATCCGACGAAATAGAGAGAGAGAGAAACAGCGATTAGCGATATTAGATGAAACCCAATAAGTCTTTGATATTAATGGACATACCACTCCATCTTGACTAGATGTCTCACGACACATACTCTCAAAACTGATACCATCTCGTGATGATGGTGAATTCTGTACGCTTTGTGGCGGTGTATCCAAGTGTATTTTATTCAATATCTTCTGTGGTGTACTCTCCGGGCTGGATGTATTCGATAGACGTGCTGTATTTGAGAGGCATTCATCGCTTGAATCACCAGACGATGTATTATTGTCGCTCTGTGAGTCTTGCATTAGTTGACCGTGGGCACGTCTAAGAAAAAAGAGACATGGTCAGTCAGTATATTTTCTATACTACCCACGTCACAATATCAACAACTTACCCTACTGAACATGATGGATCTGAGCCGGAACGATTTCGTGATATATGTATGGTGCCTATACGTGAAAAGCCCAACAATTCGATGCCGTCTGCTGAATACATCGGTATATCGCAGCGTACATGCGAACCACGAAATATGTCGGTGGAACCCTTAAGTGGTGCACTCGGTGTACGACGAAGTTTCTGCTTAAGACTTTTACCCAATTGCAGTGTCTGTTGTCCATGACCGGCGTCTGTGCCGCTACCATGATCGAAAATACTCACAAAACTTGGTCTACATATGGATAATATTGTCGAAAGCATTGCCCAAATTAAGGTATAGGATGTATAAAATTAAAAAAAAAAAATTGAAATAATTAATTTTGAAAATTTTGATAATCCAAAAAATCAAGTAAGAAAAAAAAACGATAAATTTGAAAACCACAAATATAATTTTGATAATAAAAGCAAAACTTACATGGAAGCATTTCCCCAAACTTCATCACCATGTATGGAATCAAGCGAATCGGGTGTTGCACTGCGTGAACGAGTACCAGTACTGGACTCCTGCTCAAAAAAGAAATTGAAATTTATAAAAAATTAAGCCGTAATCAGAATGGATCATCTGACTTACATCAAAATCTCGAAATACGTCACGTATATCGGGTTTACGTTTTTGTCGATTTTTAGTACGTCCACGTACTGTGTGATTCAGTGCTCGTACACGTTGTTTGATCGCTTCGGCATGTGGCTTCGAGAGTGATGCCAATATTGGTTCCAATTCTGAGGTGCGAAATTCAAAACCCTATTGTAATCGATGAAAAAATAAATATGCATAAAGTGCTTATTAGTGATGCGTTTTTCTTACTTCGTGCAGTGTTTAAAATGCTTTTTTTTACCCAACAACGAAATACCCATAATATTGTCATAATTTTCATTAGAAAGAAAACAGAAACTTAAGCAACGATCTATGAAAAGTATCTCTTGAAAATCCATTCGTATCAAAATCAAAAGCTCAACTGAATAGTTTTGCAATACTTATACCAAATGAAATTGATTTAGTTTTTTTTTTTTTTCTCACAATAATGCCATTATGGGGGAAAAAGGCAAAATCAACATAAATCAAATAAAACAATTGAATATTAAACAATCAAGCTACGAGTAAAAATATACAAATAAAAACGCTTGTAATTTAATAGGTCTCATAAGTGCATGGAGAAGAAGAAGAAGAAAAACAAATCGCAAAATCAATAAAAATAAAAAGCAATTTATAATTTGATTTCATAAAATAAATAAATTTGTAATTTTAGATGAACCTATGTATTTAATTGAATGTTTGCAAAAAAAATGCAGCCACAATTTTGGGCATTTGTTTGCAAATTATATTTGATCGTGTATGGAGGAGTCCCTGCATTACTGCTTTGAAGAATTGTATTTCTCAATTTAAAAAATTGCATAAATGATTTGGTTGATAGCAATTTTTTTTTTTTTAATATTGAATATTTTATCCAACTTTAAAATCCGACGACAGACTTTCAAACATTTGAAAACATTTATTGAGAGGCATTTAAAATTAGTAAACACGCTTAGGTGGTTTCAAAGCAATGAAAATATTTTTAAACTCTTTCAATCTGCTCATAAGTTCTTCATCGAAGTTATTTTAAAAGATTGCACTTTATAATTTTTATGAAATATAAATTAAAAATTTGAAAAACCCTACTTAAAAATATTTTTTGAAATAAAATAAATAAAATTCGAAGTGCTTTTGGCATGCCTGAGTTTTTGAATAAGCAATTTTTTAATTATAACATTAAATTCAAATAATGCACAAAAGTTTTCACATGGAAAACAGAGATTTCAAGCTCTTGTAATAATAATAATGGCGTTAGGTTCGGTCCATCGTCAACCCGAGGCCTTAATTGCTGCCTGGCTACCTAATTATAATATCAGATAGCCAAGCAACAATTAAGACACTGAGATAGAAGCCAAAAGACATTCAAAATCGTTGTAGAAGGAAACTCTTTTAAGAAAATTCTTGTTTATTCTACAAGTATGTAAATTAATATCAATTCAAAATTGGATTTGAAAGGAATTGAAATGCAAAGATACTCTTTTAAAATATTGAAAGGAATTAATAGGGACATTTTAAATATTTTTATCATATATTTCATACTTTTATGACACAAAAGTTAAAAGCTTATGAAACTAAGTTTGAATATTTTTAGTACGCTAAATATGGGTGTCGTGGGTTCAACCCTCGGCTAAACACATCCCTAATATCGAAAGGATTTTTCTTTCGAACAGTACCCATCTGTCGGTAAGCAATTGGCAATTTTCCCCGCAGTAACAATTTGCCATGAAAAGGCTTCTAAAAGAGCTTTGTGGAAAAGCTCAGAAAAAGTGATGTTACAAGGGCTCTGTCGTTCAACACCTGTTACTATAAGTAGCCCAAAATTTATCATGCACAACAGCACTGGAAGAAAAGCTCGCCGAAGACTCTTCACGGCCTATAGTGACACATATTTATTTTTTATTTTTTAACATTCTTAAAGCCGTTTTTAATATGTTCAAGTTTTTGAAGAAGCAATCTTATAATTTAGTAAATTATTTACATTTAATTTTAGGGTTTAGGGCTTTTATAATTGTCCATTTGAATTCAAATAGTGCTAAAATGCTTTCAAATTCCTGAATGGTATACTCGAGCTCATTTAAAGCGTTTTTATAATAAAAGTAATCTATTGTGCAATTGTGTAATAAATTATTTTGAAAGTTTTTTAGTATTAAAAATACTGGAATATGAATTTTATAATTGCTTTAGTGCTTTTAAATTGACTGAATTGAATTCTAATAGTATTTAAAACAAGTCAAAATAACAAGTGTCTACGACTTAAAGCTAATTCAACGTTTTCTTTTCTAAAGGAATATGTTACTCTTGTAAAAGGCAGCATTTTATAGTGATGCCCGCCATCCTCCAGAAATGATGTTGAACATTTTTCATACAAAAAATATGTTACGCAATCGCAATCTGTTGATTTACAAGGCAACACTTTACTTCCTTCATTTAATAGAGTGTACAAAAATGTACACTTTTCCCCATTTAGAGGGCATGTAATTCCGACAGCCCTCGCTAAGGGCAATAATAGTATTTTCATACTCTGGGCCTAAGTGTGCTTAACATAAGAATCCAAAGATTGAATAGTAAAATTCACAAAATGCTAACATACTCAATTGAGCTTTCCAAAGAGCTTTTCCCCAATATGCATTTCACAATAGAACTATATACATTAACAGTGTTTAAGTACCTGTTCAAATGGTTTTGTCAATTGCGGAAAACCAGCCGCAATTAACCATTCGGCTTCCATTTCACCTTCTGTAAAATAAAACGTAAGGAAAACATAATTGTAAACATTTGTGAAATTTAATAAGTCACCAACTAATGAGTATATATGCTGCACTTACCTTCATATTGTATTTCGGGTTCATTGCTCGGTGAATTTGTTTGTAATAGATATTCGTTCAGAAATTCACTGTAATCCTGATCCGATGCATTATCGAGTGATGTATTACTGGATAATTTATTGCTGTTTTTATGATTGCTATTTGGAAAATATGGCATTTTTGTATTGTGTTGATAAATTTGATCACACTAGCTTGACGTTGACGTTGACGTTGACTGCTGTGGCAGCTGCTGTTACTGTTGTTATAGCTGCAATTTGCTTCGCCTGTTGGCAACTACCAAATTATTTAAACGTTATCGTTCGTTTAAATGTGCTATATCGTACAGAGTAAATGATGTGTCTATTTAGTTTAAGAAGTATCCTTGATCATTTTCAAAAAAAATTGATATTCTATACCAAGTGTCTGCATATATTTGTTGTCTATTGGTGATCGTTAATTTTTTCATATATTGCGTTGCTGTAATAGAGTAAAAGATAAACAAAAGAAATTAATATTAATTTTTTCTGTTGTTTTATAAGATCTAAAAAAAAAAAACAAGTGTAAAATCAGCAAACACAATTTATTGCATGTATTAGTTAATAAGCTTTTGTATTTGTATAAGTACATTTGTATGTAAGTTCATATCAATAATTACGAACAATTATTATTAGTATAAAGTAGGCCAATGGGTTGCATTTCCGTTGACGATTTTTTTTGTTCATCGTCTTTTTATAATCTTTTTTGCGGGTAAATAGAGTTTACATTCATATATGCATGTGAGCTTTTTTTTTTGGTTTTTCATCATGTGAGTTAATTAATTTATGTTATATTTTTATTTCTTTCTTACACGATTTACGCTAAATATTTCTGTTATTAACAAATTGTTTGTGGTAAGGCAACCTTTTCGAAAGAAACCAAAAAGAGTGCCATATAAATAATTGAATATTACCAAATTGTGATTGAGTTTGAATTTTATGATATGTAAGTAAGATAAATAATAACCCGATATTGTAGTCGTACAATAACTTCAGCCTATTGTAATCGACAAGGAAATGGGGTGTTTCGGTCTTCACGCACTATTCGATCAGAAGCTGAACCACTTAATTCGAATTATGCGATAATTTGTAACTCGTAACTCTCGACAAGCTTGCAATTAATATATCGTGCATTTTTGTGATAAATCAATTATAAATTTCGATCGTATACAGCTTCATAACTCTAAGTTGACAGCTCTGGTGTCAGTTTAAACGTCAGAAAAAAAAAAATGTTTTGAACACAGCTATTGAAAAGCTATTTGTATGAACATTAAGATTATATTTTTAAATTTTCATTACTTGAAGTATTGTATTATATTTCCCAAAAATGTTCACACAAATATATGCAAATAAATTTGTAAAATATATTTCTCCCGGCATTGTAATTATGATCGTAAACATCATGCACTTTAAAGTATATATTACATAAGGGAAACTTATTAAAAACTGAAAATGTAAATATTATATAATTTTTGCAGATATGAGTTTATACATATTATTAAGAAGCTATCTTATATCATATCTCCTAATAATTGCATGTGAGAAGATATAGGGTGATCCAATAGGAGGTACTTTTTCCAATAGGGATTCTCAGACATCTCACGTGTTATAACTGTCATGTTCATATGACATTTGTGTTCATTATTCATTGACATTTCACCATGAATAGACTTACGCCAGAACAACGTTTACAAATTGTGAAAATACAGTGTTCAGTGAGAAATGTCCTTCATTCTCTTCGACCATTTCATGGTGTTCATATGGTGTTATGTTGTGGTTATGGTGTTCAGATCTTGTGATCTGACGCAGTTGGATTACTTTTTATGGAGCTATGTGAAATTAGTTGTTTATGTCGATAAACCACAATCGATTCCTGCATTAGAAGCGATCATAACACGCGTAATTAACGCAATATCGGCCGAAATGCTCGAAAGAGTGCTCGAAAATTGGACCCATAGAATGGATCATGTTAGAGCCAGTTGGCCACAACATTTAAAAGAAATTATTTTCAAACATTAAATGTCATAAACCGAACTTACGTCTCAAAAACACTATTTGATTATTAAATTGATTTTAATGCGTTTTATTAAAAATAAAAACTACCGGAAGCTCTTATTCGATCACCCTATACATACATACGTTAGTAGTACATACATGTACTCCTATTTTCTACCTGGTGTAAATATTCGTAAAAAAACAAAAATTATAATTTATTAGTTGTTTTGGTCAATGTTGACTGGTGTTACACACACACTCACACACACACGTTCAAACTAATATGCGCAATTATATTGCAATTCAATTGAATTTATATTATAATCATTAATGGTTTTTATTGTTATTCCTCAATATACATGCTACATTGAGATACATTCATATGTTGTTATACTATACATCTGTATGCAATTGCAATTGCAGCAAATTGGCAATTCAATGTAATGCAATTTTATATATTGTATATTGATTATTATTTTAACTGAATTTCATATTAATAATGCATTAGCAACCATAAATGATGATAATAAAATAATATACACATGTTCAGTATCAGTATACATTATATGTATATAAATATGTATCTAAACAAATCGCATAAGTACATTGTATAATTAAGTAGTATACATATTCGGTAATGTACGAGTACTTGTATGATGTGTATGATTTATTGAATTGAATTTAATAAAAATTAACATAAATTAAGTTTTCATAAATTTTTATATTGAAAATTTTATCGGAAATCATAAATTATTCTTTTTTTTTCTTTCTTGTCATCATCATCATCAAGCAATATTTCTAGCAACATTTAATTAATATAAGTATAGAAATCATGAAATTAATACCTAGATATTGTTACATGTTAATGAAATCGATATTAGTACAACAATAAAAAATCATAAAAATAATACTTCACCAAAATCAACAATAATATATGTAATAATAAATAAAAATACACATTAGTTGCAGTTTGGCGTAGGTTGATTGCTTGTTGCATATAAGATATGTACTCGTACAAGCCATATACAATATGAATATACTCATATGCAATCACTACAGCAGTCAACCAACGCAATTACAAAAACAAAAACAACAACAACAACAATGTTAATCACCACAATTGTCACATACTAATATGGACTGACTGATGGCTGTTTGCTCTTGAGACAAAGACGATTGACATTAGACTCTTGTCTATATGCGCAACCATAATGGCACCACCACTGCATACTATGTAGTATGCTCATACATATAATATTATACGATAGCAGCCAAAAACCAAACAATGCAACAATCAATAAATAGCAGCAGTCAAGTTAAAACCACCAACACATTTCCATCACACAGCATATTTCCAATCCATCCACTAATGTAATCATCATCATCATCGTCATTTGACATTTACTCAATTTACGTTGAATAAGTACATATCATACATAGGGGAAATATGTGTAATTTGGGACATTTCGTAAAATGGGATAGTAGTTTTTTTAAATATGTGATTATAGTTAGACTGAAAAATATGCTAAAAAACAGCTGGAGAAAAAACAATGTTATCGTTTATTCGCGAAAATTTACATTTTTGAAAGTCTTGCTTAAATTTTTACAATAATTCACTCGTTGCTGAGTCTTTAAAATTGTGAGTTGTCACAATGATGAATTTTTACAATGTAATCGTCAAAATCTCTTTAATCTGAATATACACAAATGCTAAGTTGAAATTTAATACACAATTGTTACTACGAAATTCATATTAATCCTATAAATAGTTATTGGGATATCTTATATATAATATACTCTAGGCATAAATACCAAGTCCCTGAGCAAATAATTCCTTTTTTGATCAAAACTCTGTTCAATGCTCAGTTTGATTATAAATATTTTTATTTGCAGTTGTTTCAACGTAAAACTATGAATTATCCAAATATTTTGACACCCTAAATGTCTATTGATTTTATCATGAAATTTAATTTAAATATAACGTAACAAAATTAGTACAGAATTTTTTCGAAAAAACAAGCCGCATTGCATTATAAAGTATTTTCGCTTTAAATTATCGTAAAAAAAATTTTAATTAAAATTTATTTATCAATGATTAAGATTTATTGCACGAGACATTTATTTAAAATTAATTTTCTTACATTTTAGAACTGTTCAAAATCGATCGATCGATCAAAACAAATTCATAAAAAATTATGTGTAGTTCAGAAAATCAGACGAATGTGCTTATACTTTTCACCTGATTAAAAAAATATTTTTCCGCACATAATTTCTAATATCTAGTTTAGATACAGGGTGATTTTTTAGCAACTTTGTCTTTGGCAACATTATTTTTGGCAGCTCAGCTGTTTTCGTGTAACATGTTACTGTCAAACATATTCAGTTTGGTCTATAATTTAACCATGAATCGTCTTAAAAACGAACAGCGCTTGCAGATTGTTGAATTTTATTATCAAAATTCAAATTCAAATTCAAATTCAAATTAAAAATTATAATTGAATAATATTGCATGCCCGGAAAAACCACAACCCCTGTCCATAATATGCATTTTTCCTCTAAAATATTCTTCGATTGTTATTGTAAATGCTGTCAACCTGTTCATCATCGTCGTCATCATAATCAACAACATAGCGCATCGTCATTGTCAATTATGTACATATTTCTCTTTCGCTCTTACGCATACGAATGTATCATACGAGTAGTACATACAGAAAATTACATAGACAAGGCAGAAGCGATCATTACATTTCGTTTCAATTTCAATTTCAAAACAGCGACATTTATGATTGCTGCTATAGTTATCATTTTGTATACGATAGATAGTTAGTAGTAATAGTAACAAATACATATAACAACAACAACAACAACTACTACTACTACTACTACTAAGGCGAACGCAATAATAATAAAATTCCAGATTTTTACAATAGTCGTTTTCCTTGTTGTTGTTGTTGATGATGATGTTGATGATGATGATGATTTTAATGAGTATTTGATGGTTAAAGCTTCTTTGCTTCATCTAAAAAGACATATGTCTTTTTTGTTGTTCTTCTAGCAATACCTCGTCGTCTGCCAGTGTTATTGTCAACCGCCATCTTCGTCTTCAATACGCATGACAGACAGTTGCATGACTTTTTTGTTTGGTTTGTAATTGTGATTGTTATTTTGTGTTGTTGTGGTTATTGTTGCAGCATATTGCGTTGTTGTCGATCATGAACTCTAATGAAAGTGAAAGCAATTTTGTAATATGTAGTAGGTACTTACTTACATTTACGCATAATAAATAAGTGTGTGTGAACACACATGTATTTACATTATATGTATTTTTAAGTACTTGAAAGCATATTAGTTGTGTTAATCATAAGCCGGTATAGTTTTTCTGAACTGACATTAGCTTGATTTTCTGTTTTAACATCATGGTTAATGGCTGATGAATGGCACTGAACTGTGAATGATGGTAATAAAATGAAGTAAGTAGATAGATACAAACATATGCGTGTATAAGAGTGCCGCATATAGTGCATATATGTAGAGAAAGAGTTATACTCTGCTTTTATGCAGATGAGGGCGTTAGTGACACATGTGTATGTGTATATTTATCTAAAGTACTCGTTCATTGTATGTAATTTGTACAATAAAATTTTAGCCAAACAAATACTTATTTGTATCATTTGTACGGTACATTATAGTTAATTGGTAGGTAAGAGTGCCAAAAAAAACAAAAATGTATTTTGTATTTTCTCTTATAATCACTGATATGTAAACGTACATACATACATGTAGCCACATTCATATGAACAAGTGTGCTGCTAAATGAGCCTCAAAAATGAACCTAAAACGTAAATTACTTGTGAAAGATCATTGCATGTAGATATGCTCAACTTTCGATTGTGGTGGTTGGAAGAAAATGTATGCTTGTTTCATTTAAAATAAAAATTAAGCTTATATACATATTTACGTAAAGATACTAATTACTATTAAGATTGTTTATATGAGAATGAGATTTTGCCAAGTTTGAAAATATCTATTCAGAAAGATGGAAAGGAAAGGGGGTAAAAGCTTTAATCCAATTTCATTCATACATGAGTATATTTGTTGGTTGTTGTTAAAAAATATCTTATATACCAACTTTCAGATCGATAGCTTTATATAACTTAGAGTAAACTGAAAAAAAAACATTCATTCAAAACATACTTTTGTATGAGAGTTACATGAAGTTGCAATTCAATTTCATTCATTCTGGAGTATATTTGTTAGTTGTTGCAAATTATCTTATATACTAAGTTTCAGATAGATACCTTCATATATATGAGTGCAAAGTGAAAGAACATTCATTCGAAACACACTTTTGTATGGTAGATAGGCATAGATCTAATCAGATTTTGTAAATTCTTCAGCCTATTTGTTAGTTGATGAAAATGATCTTATTTTACCGAATTTTAGATTAATACACTTATAAATTTGTTCGTAAAATGAAAAAACATACATTCGAAACATACTTTTGTATGGGAGATGAACATGGTTTCTATCCGATTTCGTTTATTTTCCAGCATGACTGTTGCCTAGTGAAAATAATCTTATATATCGACACTCAGATCGATAAATTTGTGTAAAGTGAAAAAAAAACATACTTTTAAAACATACTTTTGTGTGAGATATGGACGTGGGTTTAATACGATTTCGTTTAATCTTAGTCATGGCTGTTTGTTTGTGAAAATAATGTTACATACCGACTTTTAGATGAATAAACTTATAAATCTCTTCACTAAGCGAAAAAACATGCATTCGAAACATATTTTTGTATGAGAGATTGAAGTGATTTTGATCAGATTTCATTAATTTTTGAATTTTTGTTTGCTGATTGGTAAAAATAATCATATCTACTGAGTTTTAGATCGGTAACTTTATATATCTGAGCTCAAAGTGAAAAAACATGCATTTGGAACAAACTTTTGTATAAGAAATAACCGTAGTTTTTATTTGATTTCATTCATTCTCCAATTATTCACGTGATTTGTTGAAATAATCGTATATACCAAGTTTCATCTCCTCAGAGTTATATTTACATATAACATTTACAAATTAATGCATTTGAAAGCATACCTTTATATGGAAGGTAGACTAAGTTTTTATCCCATTATGCTCATATTCATACACATTAATTATTTGCCCAAAATTTCATTATATTCTAATTTATATATTGATAGCTCAATATTTACTACGTCTATCGTGCCATCTAACATACCCTTGGCCACTAGATGTAACTTATAAACATCAAAATAGAAAAAACCCAACAAAAATAATTAACACTCCACTTCTAATGCTGATTAAATCACTTTGAACATCAAATGAACAGTGTCAAATTAAATTGATGGCAACTCAGTTAACGATTTGTAGACTGTTCGTTTACCTGGAATGCCCCGTATGGGATATGCAAGTGCAATGTTAAATATTTAATAAATCAATCTGTTCCTCAATATATTAAATAGCTCGTTCAATACTGTTCTGTATATTAAATTTGAACCATATTGGTCAGAAACTACCTATAATAGCCGAATGGCAGAATCCTTGTAACATGATTTTTCCTTTATTTTTCCATATAAAATCATTATATTGAAGACATGAAACTAAAATAAGTAAGCAACAAGCCTGTTTCGATGTAAATGGAATATGAATAAAATTCCACAATGTTTATTTATTTAATATTGTATTACAAGCCCCTTGGAATTCAAGCATTTCGTAGAGTTAAGAGGAATCCACAGATTTTCAAATCTTGAAGTTAATTACATATTTGTAATATATTTTCTTTACTTTACGATCATATTAATCTTCATCCAATTAAATTTTCTATAATCGTATTTCATATTTGGTAAAATTTTTATGTTCGACTTTCAAGCACATAATCTAATCGCTACTCAAAGTAATTTAGCACCAATATAATAACAAAATGTAAACTAGTTTAAGCTTCTTAAAAAGTAAACTTGAGAAATTTTCACTTAACATATATCTAGCAAAAAAAAAAAAAAAAGAAAAACTATTTAAGCAAATATTTTTCACTTTCATTTAAAATGACGACACATATGTACCTACTCGTTCCATTGCCTATGCTTATACATACACTATGTATGATGTGTGTCTATCATATGTCACATTAAATTTAATCATATGCGCTTACAGTGAATTCACCTCATACAGAATAGAGGCGGAAGTTGTCTGATAGTCATATATATGTATGTATTTAGTTAGTGCTTAGTGTGTTGATCTTGTTGTTATTCAAAACATGTTCACTTGGCGGCAAGCAATTGGCAAGGCATTCTCAACAGTAAAAATATTGACATTAACATATTTTTGAAAGACTTCTTTGACACAGCTCAGAAAATATGACGTTAGAATGATGATGGAGAGAACCCTTGTCCTATTCGATTAATTATATATTTTAGAATAATATTCTGCTGACTATTTGAGTGAGTTATCACTGTACACACATATGTACAATAGATTCAACTTGCAACCGCAACTAATCAACAGTTGAAAGCGTCTAATAATATTTTCTTCTTTAGTTTTTAATCAAATAAACAGCAGCAACTTAAATGCCATAGCATAATATGTTCAATTTCAAACAAAATTAAATAAACAACAACAACAACAAAACTAAGTAAATCTCATCAAGTGAACATTTCATTAAATGCATTAAAAGCACAATGCACAATGATGGGTTGCATACTTGCACTTGAGAAAGTTGCTCTGTGTCAACAATAAATAAAAATGTGAACAATTTATGAGGGAGTTGGCTAATGTAATGAAATACATAAATATAGTAGGTACTTGTAAATAAGTATTTATATGCGATAGGTTAGAGTGGTCCTTAGTCTTAAAAATATAATCTGCCATTTGCTGATATATAATACATCAAAAGAAAACATATTGAAATTAAGACATGTCTCATTGGATTCAATTCGACAGATTCATGTATTTGTTTTTATTTGAATTGCAGTTTAAAAAATAGATTTTGTAAAAATGTGCTTATAATTTTCCATTAAATTTTCATTCACTATTAATATTGTTGTTTGACAAGCTGTCAAATTTTTATTAATTTAATTGACAATTTGAATCCTCCATAATACAAATAAAAAAGTATGTTTCTCTTACAAAAAGACAACTTTTATGTAAGTCATTGTTTCACATGAAATCTACTTCAAAATATCTTTAACTGAAATTTTTTCTATCCGAATTGAGACACCCGTTTAACAAAGTCGGAAAAATATATGTTTTTATTAAACACTCTTCCATCATTTTTAGAGTACTCTTAGAGGTGTAAAATATATGACCGACCTCCATTCAATTTTGCTTCCCAACATTCTTCCTAAACTTGCTTACTATATACCTTCAATCCTAAAGTGGGTTCCCATACAAAATTAACCTAAAACATCTGTAAATGGACAGATATTCCTATAGCTGCTCAGGAATGGCTCTTAGAGTGATGATATGCAAGTTCGAGCATAATTATATTTTTCTTTTCAAACATTTGCTGCGAACATACTAACTTATTATCTCCAGTCCTTAGGTGGGCTCTCCTATAAAATTAATGCTTTGAATATGTCCTTAAAAATTAAAAATCAACTATTCTGAGTCTGCAGATTTCTTGTTTAACCAAATGTTTAATTTTTCACACAATTTGACCCACCTTACTGTGCAAACATATCTCAATATTATTGTATATACAAGTATAAGCAGCATATATATAGTTACTATGTTTGGCAAAAAAACAGTACAATTAATTAAACACGAAATGAACAAATAACAAGTAGGTACAGCAACAACTATCCAAATAATGATGAATGAACAATTCGTTGTGCTTCTAAGTTAGTGTTGATTGACAATTGATGTTTTGTTGTTGTTGTTGTTGTTGTTGTATGTTTTTCAATTTTTTTTTTTGTTTACTGGTTAATTTTTTGTTTTGTATTTGGTATTAATTTTTTAGTTGTTTGCATGTTTTATGTGACATAGAAAATAAAAACACGAAAAATCACAGCTCATTGTCTAATTGTTATTACAATATGTTTTTTTTTGTATATATTCACATATTTTACATGTATCCAACATGTAGTCACATACTGTTACTTACAATCACACGCTGGTAGCATGTAGCAAAATTTTTATACCAAAAAAGAAATAGAAAGTGTTGAGAATTGTTCATGTATGCAAACAAGTATATACATTCATACAATGTAAAAGACAAAGAAAACTAAGCAAGAAAATTTATAGAAATCAGTTTGAAAGAAAATTCAATTAAACATAAATTTTTTAAATGCAAAATAATATTACCACCACTATACTCGTAGTATATAATAAGTTAAGGCTATATCAAAAGGTATAATTTTTAATGAGAAATTAAGTGAAAACCTGTTGCATTTCAATCACGATATCTTCATGATGTCCTAGATAAATTCAAGACAATACCTCTGCACATAAATCAATAAAGTAAGTGGAAGTAGCACTCGTACATATGGGATGATTATCATGTGAATACAACAAAAGATTCATGATAATTGCAAGCATCCCAATTTAAACGAATCTGTATAAATGAAAAATCCAATTAATTTTAGAATTAAAATAAAGATAAGTAGCAGGAGAGAGTAGCTACATAAGCAAGGAGTAAATTCAAATTTCTTAAGTGCCAAATAAATATGGTGAAATAATTTACATTTAATATTACCATATTAAGAAGTTTAAGCAATATTTGAAGTTTTGTGAAGTGAAGTTTTGGATTGCATAAACCTGTGTTCGCACATTCGCTCACAATTTAACAGAGACACATTCGAATCCGAATGTCTGAACAATATTTGGAGTATTTTAAAAATTATAAAAAGGATTTTATCGCCACCATAAATGAGAGTTGGATCTACCACTATGATTTTGAATCAAAATAAAAGACTATGGAGTGGTGTGCAGCTGATTCTTTAGCTTTAAAGCGAGTTCGTCACCAGAACTCGGTTAAGAAACAACATTGATGTATTTTCTTCAAATTGGTAAAACAATAAACTCAAATTATTATTGTAACATTGTGGAGCAGAAGAAAAACAGTAATTATTCACCAAGACAATGCATATGCTCACACAACTGCAAAAAAAAATAGCAAAAAATCACTGAATTAAAATAGGAATTGTTGCAACATCTAATCTGTTCACCAGATTTGGCTTCTTCTGACTTCCGACTATTCTCGTTAAGGTTTTTTAAAACTATAAGTCTATTTTTACATCTCCGGTCTGGGAACTTATTGGACAATCTGGAATTTACATGCATATTGTTATGAATATGATAATTTATGAAAGGCTTATATAATAATAATAATAACAATAAGAATAATAATAATAATAATAATTGCATTGATTTGTATTTTGTACCAATTAACAATTTATTAACACTTTTTATTAAAAAGTGTAAAAGAATTATTTTTTTCTCTTTATAATAGAGTGGTCCTTGAGCTACGGCAAATACTTCGAATGTATGTGATGTTTTTAAACAGATAGAAAGAGATGAAAAACATGGTGTCATAAAGAAAAAACTGAATGAAATGTATAAGAGAATGGTGCTTAAAAAGTCTTACGGTGAACGATTAAAAGACCCAACCAAGAATATTATCCAATCTCCGATAGGAAAATCAAACACTGTAGAACCCATCAATATGAATACTTCAGATCATTGATGTTGAATCGCTGAAACCATATCCGTGGTAGAATTTCCTCAATCGCTATCATCGTGATAATCCAAAGTCGGCAAAAATTTGGGAATTGGTTGAAAACTGACTGAGTTAGTGACTCTTAAACGACTCAATGGCTTTAATAGTAGATCGAGAAGTTCTAGTGTTTTACCCGGCCAGGCATATAGAATCCATTCGGTCACTTAGAGAGTTCATAATTACCTATATTATTATAATAATCATCTGTGATATTAATTTCTATCTGATAAATTGCTAAACTTTTAATTTTTCTTTATTATATTCTTTATTAATATTAATAAAATACTTTAAGAAACGACGACTAAAGCGAGATTGTCACTCTCTCGTAAAACGAATGCTCAAAAAAATGATGAGAAGGTATATACTTGTATTTGTAGTACCAACATATATCCGTACCACCATGAATAAATCTATATATATGACCTAATTCTCAAGAACAATTGAACGATAACGATCTAATAGCGTTCATTTTACAAATTTGAACATTCTCACCAACAAAAAAAACCAACAAAAATTAACATAATAATAAATGAATTAATACATGTGCGATAAATAGTTTTTTTTTGTATTTAGCTAATTCTAAAGAATAACGTATTTTTAAAAATATATTTTCTTTCTCTTCACTTGGCTTTAAGTTACAATGTTTTTATAATTTGTATGTATTTAAGCAATTCTATTAATCAAAATTATCTATAGCTATTTTTTTTGCATTAATTTGAAAGTTTTGAACAAAACTAAAATGAACTAATATAATTTTGTAATAATTTGAAACAAAACAAAAAAAAAACTAAAAATACAATAATAATAAGAAACAAAATAAGATCAAGACCTTCAGACAAGCTACAAAGCATTTTTCACACTATTGTTAAATAATATTATTAATAATAATAATCATCAGCATCAGCATCAGCATCATTATGATCGTCATTTTGCATTTTAGTGTGCTACATGTGCTACAGATTAATTTCACTGTGTTTTTTGAAAACATAGAAAATATAAAAGAAAAATGAAAAAAAAAACACAAAATCATTGTTTAACACACTCAACTCACCCAATTACCGCAGCATTATGATAGTATCATGATTATCATTGAAAGCATATATATATGCGATCAATGAACTGTATAAAAGTAGCTTTTAAAATTTTTGACAATATATCAAAAGCATAAAAACCTTCTTTTTTTTTGTCAAATAACTGCCATATGGTTCTCATTAAAGAAATAGAAATAGAGAGAAAGAGGTACGTACATATGTACCCTCTTCATTCAACAAAGACCACACAATTCTTATTAATAAAATTTTTTTGTAATTTTTTTTTTAAGTGGACAAGCGTGACAAGAACTTTTCACGCATCAACAACAAATACACTAATAGCTAAGCTAGATCGATTCTTTAATCAGAACAATAAAAAAAAAGCGAAAGATAGATAAAGCAAAACAAAAACAAAAAAAAAAATCAAAAAAATTAATAAACTCTCGAGGGCACTTAACATATTCTACATATGACTAGTAGGTATATAACAATATGATATATGAAAAGCTACAAGTAATTAAGGCAAATCGACATGCATCACCATGTCTACTTATATGAAGAAACAAAAACAAAAAAAAATGTTTAAATATTCAAAACATTATCTATAGTGATTTTCAAAATTTCATTAATAAAAACAAAAAAATATATATAAATGAACACACACACACACACACACACACGGACAGAGATACATAAGACTTTATACAGAAAACATTAACACAATTTCTGCGTTGTATTTTATTGTGTCACTTGCTGTAATTTTTAATGTCTTCCTTTCATTTCTTGCTTACGTGAATTTTATGCTGGCGTCTTCTATAAATGACATTTCCTTTTCACAAGTACCATATACCTCTACCTTTGCATTTATATATGTATGAAGGTATGCATCCATATGAGACGCACCCACTTTTATTGTTGTCACTTCTGTTGGTAATATACTTTCTGTATTGTACCTTTCTCTTAAACAATTTTTGTCCCGTACTTTAGTTCTCAACATAGATTGGTCGATATGAAGCAACAACAGTGATTTTAATTTTAAAACAAATGGGTAGGCCTACTTTTTTTTTTTTTCTTCTGACGATTAAAGTTAATCGCTGTTGACAATGACAACGACATAAAAAATAATTAACAAAAAAACGAAAAACAAAAAAAAAACAAAACAAACAAACGACATTAATTGAACCCATTTAAGAAAGTGCTAAGCCAAGCTATGGCAATCCAATGTGAAACCCAATAACCTACTTTATGTAAGTGTATGTCCAAGAAATTCTTTATTTGCAATGCAATAACAATTATTGTCAACACAGTAGGTACATGCATATGTATGTTGTATATGCAAGTGATCATTTTGCTATAAAAAGCATTCCTATTTATAAGTAATTATCAGCATTGATTGAGTGTTCCAATATTACATTGTATGTATGATATTAGTCAGAGTGCAGCACGAGCATGCTTTTTTGCATACATTACTATAGTACGTTACTTCACTTCAGCTGTACGTACCGAGCCGAATACATAAAGATTTTATTGTCATCGATTTCGAGTACTTACGAAGCTCTGACAAGATCTGGCATAGTCGTTATATCGAAGTAAATTAAAGCAAATTATGGGTTAGTTCTTAGAAAAAAAAAATCTTACATAATGGAATATTTGATTTACATATCTATTAATTTTTGAATAATTTGACATTTGACATTTGACGAATAGTAACAAATCTTGTTATCATCGAATCTAACGAAGACAGAGCAGTACTTGATTGATACTTGTAAATTTATCTTCGCATCTCTATCATTATTCGTTTGGTTATTGATATTTTTTCAAATACAATTACCAATCGAGTATGTGAGTAGGGTAGTTATTGAGCGCCAAGTATGGTATATTCGTGCACCAATGTATTTAGTATGAGTGCAACAAATATATATAGGGGGTTTTCCCATAAGAGCACCACCAACTTAAAAAAAACAAGTACAGTTCATTTAATACCATTAATTATGGAAGACAACATCATTTAAATGCCCTGTACGGAATCGTTTACAGGAATGCATCCATTGAGCCAAATTTTCTATGACCCTTTCGCACAAATCGGCTCGAATATCAGCAATGCTTTGTTCAATATTGTCTCTCAATGCTTCTAAAGTTGCTGGATAGCAACTATGGATATAGTCCAAGAGAAAATAATCTAAAGGTAATCACACGAAAGAGATGGCCAATTAAGAGGACCGTTTCTGGAGATAACTCTCTCATCAAATATGTCTTTCAATAAACTGATTGTGCCTTGAGCAGTATGGCCAGTGGCACTGCCTTGTAAACGCTTCTGTGGAGGACATTTAAAACATGTTGTGTTCCATAACTAATGGTATTAAATGTACTTTCAGATAAAATAAAGATTTGTAATTTCTGAAAAAGTCCTTGTTTTTTTTTAAGTTGTTGCGCTCCTATTGGAAAATCCTAAATTTATGGGATAATTTTTTCCCCTTCATAGCTTCAATCATCAATCCATCAAAAGAGATCGTGACGTTGGAGCAAGAACATAATCCTTGTTCATCAAGTGGACCACGCGAAAACAGATCGAGGTCTATCTGGATTTATTGATAGCCGGCGGCCATTTAAAGTTTTTATCTATAATCAAGCCCTGTAAATGTAACTGTTTAGAACGGTAGCCCTCTTGTAGGAAGATTTTCCGAGTATTATTTTCTTGGAACATTTTAACCCTCTAGCCACCGCCCGTATGGGTCATTTTGTACCATTTTCCATAATCCGAAAAATACGAGTTGTAACTAGAGGCCTAAAATGTTTATAGAAAATAATCCCTCGAAAATTTTAATATAGATCTCCAAAGACAAGAACTATCCTAAATGTAATCTTAATTATGATTTTTCAAATTCAATGATTCTACTTTTGAGCAAATAAGCCAATTTTTAAACCACTGTAAAAAAAAATTGTGACATAGTGAATCAGAAAGGGGTTAAGGCTTTTCTTACTGGAGTCAAATGGTATTGTTTGAGATTGGTTTGGTCAACTCCCGAAAATGTGTGGTTCACTGTCTAATGTATTATACAGACACCATAATTTAAGCTGTAATTATACTTAGAACTTGTAGGGTAAAAATTACGACACAATCGACAATTGAAATCCAAATTTTTTTTTTTCTTTCTCTACCTAGCTGTAATTAGAGACCAACAAAAGCAGATGTTCTAAAATAGCTGGTGGAAACATTCTCTCTATAGAATGAGTGACACCTTCGACAAAGACTAGTTCTCATACTGGAATTTCAATTTACGAGTTATCTAGTAGTATCCTCTTTATCGAATTCTTTAAGTACACATATTTAAAATTGTGTTTTATATAATTCTTTGTATCTTTTTTTTTTTTGTAGCAAAAGTTACATCAACTTTCGTGGCTCATTACTCCATAAAGCTAAAGAGTGGAATAGTGGTGTTTCCGAAAAAATGTATATTTAACCCAGCGTCGATATCATTGATGATGTTGTAAATATTGGTACTCTGTCAAAACAGCATAACAACAACAACCACAACAATAACAAAATGTTAATTGTGAAATTATGCAAAACGCTAAATGAACAAACAATACTTCAATCGTTGTTGTATACTACAATCTATCATATACTTGTATGTTTTTAGTTATTGAATATTATTCGTATGTATGTATGTATGTATGTATGTATGTATGTATGTTGTTTGAATGATTATTAGTGTTGGTTGATTGTATTGTCGTTGTTGTTGTTGTTTTTTAACAGTTCGTGTTACTACATATATTGACTTTGCATGATCAAGCATTTTATATTTTATTTTATTATTATTTATTATTACTTTATTTTTGTGAAGATTTTGCAAAATTTTATTTATTTATTTATTTATTTATGTTTGACGTTGAGTTGTTAAATTTCATACATTTATTATTGTTATTTTATTTTTAATTTTATTTTATTAAAAAAAATAATAAATAATTTTCCAATTTATATAAGTTACATATGATCATTCGTGTATGTATACTATTGCTTAAAGTGTGTTTGTTTCTTCTATTATTATTTTATTTTTTTTTTTTTTGGTATTGATGACCCTTTAATGTGAGAGCCATTTGGGAACACAATTTCTCACATTATTTTCTTATATTTACAATATATGATTTTGATGCTTAATTTATGTCTACTCTAAATAATTTTTCACAATTTTTATATAGTCATTATATAGTGTTGTTTTTTCAACTTAATTAATTTTTCAGTCATTCCTTTTATGTGTGGCTAAAAATCAATCACTATTATTTGTGCATGTTACATTTTGCTATTGTGACGAAGATGACCTATAATCATTACTATTATTTTTTAATAAAATTATTTTCATTTCATATGATTGTAGTCGATATTTTGTGCTCTATTATAATAGACGATTGTTTGATGGAGAGCGCAGCATGTTGGCTTATAAGTTGCACTACTTATTTGGTGAAAATATAAATATAATGTTTAACCTTAACCCAGAAATTTGAGAGGCTTTTGTAATAAACACCAGAAACTTTCATAATATAGTTTTTCAAATGACTTATCAATGTGTTTTTTTTTTTCAAAACATATTAAGCTGCACACACGTAAAAATATAATATGACTTACAAAAATGATTAACTATTAGCTTTATTTAATATCAATACACGCGAATAAACATTTGTGTATTCATATTCATTTCTTTACTGATTGAAATATCGTACAAGAGCACTGAAACTCTATATGATTTTAAATTAAATTAATTTCAATAGGCTACTAATATATATGTAGTACATGACATAATTAATTACATATTTGCGTGAGTGATAACGGACATTCGACCACGGATTAAGTTATAATGTGCCAGGCATTCTTTGCAGAGCTTTGTAATATCAAGAAATGCAATTCTTCCCATTTTGAAGGCTTTTTGATGTCTATTTTAACATGTCTTTGGTTTCATATGTAGGATAAATATTTTAACTCCCAGAAATTAGGGCTATCGAATTAATATTTAGTCGTAAAATCTGATTAATCAAAGTTTTAATCAAATATTCGATTTCTCAACATCTTGATTAGTCATAATTGAAATTATTCTATTAGTCAGAATTTCGATTAAACAAACAATTTCAAAAATTTCAAAATCACTCTTGCAATCTAAGTTTTGAAAAGCTACTTGTTCTCTTTGTATTTGAAATAAATTATTATTTAAATAATTGCATTTTTTTTTAACCAGAATCATGAAATCATGAGTATTTCAAATAATTTGTTATTTCATTAATTAAAATTATGATTAATCTAATAATTGATAAATCAGAATTTTTGATTCAACCTATCGTTGGATTAAACGATTAATAGCAGCTACCAAAAACTGTGTATAACTTCTAAAGCAAAGTTTTCATAACAAACGTTTCAAATGAGTATTGCACAATACTCGAAATAGTTTAAAAAGCTTTATATAGAATAATTTTCCAAAAATTCAACAAAATACGTATAATATGACTTGATTAATTTTTTACAATGTTATTCGAATAATTTTTATTGAAAAAGAGGCAAGTATAAACCGATACTCCATAGTGCATTAACTGTGACGAATACGAATTGTTTCACTTTTTATAAAATATTATCGCTTATTTATTCGCATATTATTGAAGGGAGACATACCAAAATAAATTTCACATCGAATGTTTGAAAATAAAAAATATTTAATAGAATTATCTGCCCTTACTGAAGTTGTAATAAAGTAATTTCTTGCAATTTCTTGTAATTTCTTTTGAAAACAGCATATGTTACAATATAAAGCTTTAGATATTAAAAAAAAAATACCATGAAATCATAATTTTACAACAACAACAATAAAGTATGAAAATAAACAATAAACCCAGAATAAACTGTTTTAATGATTATTTTCAATTAAATAAACATATTAGAAATATACAAGGCCACTTGTATGTGTTTGCCAAATTTTAACCTTACTTTGCATATGAAAAAAAAAGCTTAAATAAATAAATAACAAAGATAACTAAGCAAGCGTTATAATTATTTCATAAAATAATTGCTTAAATCAAATGCTTAAAATGTGTATTAAAATAGATGGAAATGTTTTTTTTTTTTTAGATTTTTAAGTGCCAAATATCTAAATTAAAACCATTCTAATTCAATTTAAAAAAAAAATTATGAAACATGTATATTCGTACATATGTGCAGTCACATCTGCATGCATATGAGTTCAAGGCAAATAATGAATGTAATGAATGCAATGACACTTTTCGTTTTTGCCATAACATGTGAGCGAGGAAGTTACAAAATTATTTGAGAGAAGCCAAAAAAAACTTGAACACTAAAACTATCAATTTAGTCAAAAATAATTGGTCTGCTTTAAATTTATTAATCTCTCTACAAATAATATCTTTCCAAATACGAACAGATATATTAAAATTGAAATCATTAAAAAAATTAATATATTAATGTCATGCCATCATTTATTGTACCAAAATCACATTGAATTGTTAAATTTAGAACCAGAACGAAATTCCCTTCTAATCCGCTTATAACAACTTATTACATAGAACTTGAAAACAAATTTATTAAAACATTTCATATTGTAACAAATACAAACAAATACAAGTGCTTGTATTTATCACTACACAAATGTATTGTTACAGCAATATTACTTATATATGTATTTGTAGCCATTTGTATAACATAGAATCACAATTTGTTATGTATAAATGTAGCATGACAAGAGTAAAAAACAAAATCAAAACAAGTCTATATGGTATACAATTGGAAGCTACAATGTATGTATGCAGCTTAGGGTACGACGTTGGTACACCTACGCCAAAAGTGATTATGTTTCTACAAGAAAAAACAAACCATTTAATATAGATCGGAAAAGATGAATGGCTTAAGTGATATAAGTAAGAACATTAATATTTGTGTATATTTCTATGTATGAATGTGGGCGGCAGTAACAGCGGGCACACTAATGTGCGGGTTAAGATTTAGAAAGCAAGAAAAAGTTTGCTAGAACTTAAAGAAATTTATATATGTATACCTACATTGTAGAGTTCCTTCAAAAATTATTATACTACATATTTATAAATATATTGTAATATATGAAAGCAGACCCCACTGAATGAGAAAAGAAATCAAGTAAGATCTCATTCCGGTTGACAGTATTTTAATCAAGACGTTGATTGGCCTAATTTCTGGGTTTCATATTTCTTTTTTTTTTGTAAATAACGGCGTATAACTTTCCAACAGGAAATGATTGGGCAGTTCCCTTACCTCCCAAAATTATCCACAATATCCAAGGGTTCAAAAAATTATGCTCCAAACATCAAAGTCATCATCTCTCTAGTAATTCCTGGTCGAGCATTATTCAAGCTGAAATTCTTGCAATTTCAAGTTGTGTCAAAAATAATCCTTGGATGAAAAGTTTATAGAGTACCTACTTCCTTACTTATGTGTCCATAACAACCGTATATCGATTTAGGCCGAATCTAACATGCTTCGCCAGCCATCTCTGTTCTCCAGTACTTCGCCCTTCCACCTGAGGTTAGGTCTTCCATTTCTGCGTTGTCCTCCAGCGGAGTCCGAATATAACACCTTCTTAGCTGGAACATGTTCTTTCATTCGCTCGAGATGACCTAGCCAGCGCAGCCGCTGTATTTTGATGGGCTTTACTGTGTCAATATCGAAATACGTACAGCTTATGATTGTATCTTATTCGGTACTCGCCACCAACGCAAATAGGTCCAAAGATCTTGCGTATGACTTTTCTCTCAAAAACTCCAAGCATTTGCACATCCGAGATGGAAATTGTCCAAGCTTCAGCGCCATATGTAAGGACAGGCATGATGAGAGACTTGTAGAGTGTAGTTTTATAGAGTACAGTTATCACTATTTTGTCGAATAATCAAGATGCCATGGATTTAGCAAAGTACTAGTAATTTTGAGGAAATCGGATGCTCATTTATATAAAACTGTACTCTGGAGCTTCTGAATTCTTATAGAAAAAAAACTCCTTTTGGATATGAAACAGTCAGATGATGGTTCAATTGGAGCTCATCAAATCAGGGATCCAATAATGTTCACGTTGTAATTGGATATCCAACAAATGGCCAATTTATGCCAGTAGGATTTTGATATCAACACAACAGACTAAAGAATGAACCCTTGTTCTACTTATAAGTACTTTGGGAGTGTCAACTAAAACTGATTACTTCAAGAGGCCAACGAACCTTGAGATCGAAGTCACTTATAGAAGATCCTATCAAAACAGCTAAAGCTCGAAGTCGCAGCCTATTCAAAATGTTTGAGCAATGATGAGTTTAAGATGAGAGGAGAGAAAATGTCAAAAGGATAACACACATACATACACGATGTAATTAGAAAATAGTGTTATCTCAAGAGTTTACTGATTTTTTTGATTATTGTTAAATATATTACAGTCCAATAAATTGGACAAGCACAAGAGGCGGGTAACACGATATTTTTCAGAAGATTGCTCAAAATTACTGGCAATTGAACTAATATTGCGAACAATTTAAAGAAATAATATGGAATTTCTTAAAAACGTTTTAGTGGAAAATACAACAACAACTACGAATATGTAAGTGTATATATAAGCTCAGCACAAGACAATTGCAACAAATTATTTAGATCAAATTAAGTCGATTCGTCACAAAAATGAAATCAATATTTAAGTATCATTTATTATATTTTAGATATACGAGTACTCGTACATATGCGTCATTCCACATATGGTAACTACAAATAAGTATATGGTAACTCGAATATTGTCTCAACAAGTTGCTTAATAATTGCTCAATTTGTGTCGGTGTCAATGTCATTATTTTGAATTTTTAACGTACTTATATGTACATGCTATGCTCATTCGTATATTGTTCTTTAATACTTTGGTATACAAAGTACACAAAGTCAACAACAACAACAACAACAAAAATTGCAAACAAAAAATGTTGTTACTTGTGAATGTATCTGAGTTGATTGTACTCAATATAATGCGATTTAGATCATTTTGGGTATTAATTATGTATTCGATAGTTGTTCTTATTCAATTGTTAGATTTTGTTGTTTGTTTTTCTAAAACCACACACATATTATGGTATATTATAATTGTAAAAAAAAATAAAATATTAGAAATCTTTAATATATGTACATGTTTTTCAAATTGAATACAAAAGGTAAAAGGTGTTAAAAAACAAATTTTAAGAATTTTTTTTTTTTTTTTTTTTTTTTTTGTTTATCTGATTTCTCTGTTGCTAGGCGTAACTAATTTGATAATACCAGAAGCATCACTCTATGAAAACATTTATGCATTCAACAGTAGCTGAACAATATAATTACATATTGAAAATATGAAATATAAAATTCAAATATATAAAACATATGCAAATAGCACACATCAATATTTGATAGTATTCTTAAAAATGATTTTTATAGTTGACGCAAATGTGTGAAATTTTTGTAAGGAGTGCCAACTCCAAACTAATTTTTTTTTATCATATTAATTTGATAACTAACTAATGTTCTAATAATTTTACATATATATACATACAATGGAGATTAACATAAATCAAATAAAATATGAATTGTATGCCACACGCAGAGTTGCTACTTATAAACACCTTTTACAAAAAAAATATCACTTATAATTTCCATACAAATTGCGATATTATCATTTCTACCATATGCATAAGTCTTTTATTATAAATATTTTCTTCATAAACGCCTACATGCTCATATGTACTCGTAATTCAAAGAAAAATAATTCTATTTATTTTTTTTTCATATTCAAAGACTAGTTCTCATTCTAGTTTGAAGTTCTTATTCAAATCATGCATATGTTACGTTAGCCATTGTTTTTTTTTTTTTTTTTTTCTTAAGTAAGCAACAGTTATTGAAGCGGTAAATAAGGTCGTGAACGATTGCTAGATATTATAAAGAATTAGAGATAGTTTGAAAATGGTTTTATGCGGTAATGTGCCACATTACAGGAGGCCATTTGTGGCACTTAATAATATTAATTGGCAATTCTAGTACTTCTTCTTCTACTCGTATAAGGGCTCTGTGACGAAGCTCAGAAAAAGTGACGTCACAAGAGTTCTGCCGTTCGGAATTGGCTAATATAAGCAGGTATCTCCTAAAACGGTCTTAAATTTAGCACGCACAACATTACTGGTAGCGAAGCTCGGTCAAAGGTTTTTTTGGGGCATATAAGTGCCGCATAAAAAAAAAAAAATTATAATGATATTATAAAAAACAAACTAGATTCTACTGAGAGATTGTTTGTTTTCAAAAATAAATTATTGTGGGTGCCATAGATCAGTGGTTAGTGTGTTGGCCTTCTGATCTACATATAGGTCGTGGTTCAATCTCCGGCTGACGCATAACAAATTTAATATCGAAAAGATTTTTCTTTTGAACGGAACCCACCTGTCGGCAAGCAATTAGCAATTCTTCAGTTCAGCAATTCTTAAGTTGTTACTGTCAACTTGCCATGAAAAAGCTTCTAAAAAAAATAACTCTGGGACAAAGCTCAGAAAAAGTGATGTCACAAGGGTTCTGCCGTTCGGAACCGGCTAAAATAAGTAAGTCCCTTCTAAGACTGTCCAAAACTTAACACGCACAAAAGTAATGGAAGAGAAGCTCGGCCAAAGAATCCTTCCTTAAGTACCACATATTTATTTTATTTTTATGAAAATTTTTTAAGAAACCCTACAAACCGTAAACCCCTTTGGTCGGCCAAATGAGGCGAACACTCCAGAAAAGTTGAAAAATCGACAAAGTCATATTGGATGTCAAAAAATCTAAAATTTTGCACCAATTAATATAGTAACAGCAAAGGATTAAAAAAAAATTGTTTTCATAAAATTACCTCAATTCTTTTATCCTACCTATCGAAATAACCGAATTGTTTGCTCTTGAATTGTATGAGATTGAAAAGTCAGGAATGCTTGGAGGAACTCTTTTGAATATGATTGTTTTGACGAAAGATATTTTGTCATTATTTTAAGCCATATAGACCGTATGAATATTTCTAAGGAGAGTTGTTCCAATTCCTTCCCTAAAAAATGGGCTGGAGTGACAAAAAACTTTAACATTTTTTAATGAACAAATTTGCTTTGAAATAACTATAGAACTATGGAACTAAAACTAAAAAAAAATTTTATTACAATATCAAACGATTATCACCATTATTAGATCTTAAATTGTTTACGTCACAAAAATTAAAATATGAATAAACATAAATATGATTTATTGAATTTAAATTTAATAACATATTTTCCCACAAAAAGTTGCTAATCGCTTTATAAATTTATTGCATGTTTAACACTCCCCATTTTTTTTGTTGTTTTTTTTTTTTTTTTTTTTTTTAGTAATAAAAATTTTTAAAAAGAAATAAGTATCTCACCGTATTACTGTTAAAACTAGCAGGGGGAAACAATAAAAAGAACAAAAAAAGTCCAAGTCTTTATACAGTAGCTAATTCAAAATGTTGCTAAAAATTTGCCAACACCTAAAAATAACAAACAACATAGTACAAGTGACCTGATTATTTTATCTAAAATCATAGATAATATCATAAAATATAAACTTAAATATATTTACAAAGAGTTTTGGAATTTATTATATACAATCCATTGTATTAGAAGTTTAAAGTAAAAAGTTATCTATGTGATATTTTGTAGTTTATAGTTTATGTAAAATAAAAAAAAAACATTTTATAACAGGTTCTTGATTTTACGTTAGTTTGCAACTGTTTATAATACTTATTAATATACAGATAGCGTCTAATATTGTTTAGAATAAATAAATCAATGATTTAAAATCAAACTGAGCTAACTGATATTAATAGATAATAATGTTGATATTATTAGTGATACAAATAGTTTATAATTCTGAATAAATATATGTTTTTTTCTTTTTGTAATAAATATAGGGATTTATTTAAAATTCTTTGACGTAATAGAGCATTGAATAAACTGTAAGAACATGTCTAGAGTCTGCCGTATTTAGTATGTAAACATGTGATTCTGATCAATTCATTAGCAACATGTTGCTATCATTCAATATTTTGATTCATTAGTTTCTCTCGCTCTTTCAATAAATTCGCTGTATGTAAATTTTGATAGAAAAGGTTTCTTATTGATGATCACCTCCCACATATAAAATATGTAATTTATAACACATTTATATTTTGTAAATTATTCACGCTCATTAGTCAACTCACGATAGGTACATAGGTATGTAGAATTCTTATGATCATTTCTTTCTTTTTTGAATATTTTAAAAAGATTACAAATACTTTTGAATAAATATTTGCATGTAAGTACGTAGAGTGTTTTTAACTGTCTCCATGAGTGATTTATACGTTTGAATATTTATGAGTTCAATATTTTTCATATGTACTATTTTTTTGTAACAAACACTGTGATGCTATGAAGATCATAAAAGTATATACATAAGATCTTCTATAGAGCCACCACTACGGTCTATTGTGATTGATTTCATAAGGAGCTAAGAATGAAAAATAGAATTATAAAAAAATATTCAATATACGAGTACATGCCTGCCATGTTTATAATGTCGTCTTACTACTACTAATTTTCAATCTTAATCTACCTTATATAGTAGATGTAATATATAACAAGTAAAATAAAAAATATATACACATATACGACTATATCTATCTGTTATCTGTTTTATAAATATTTGCCGATTTTATCTATGTGATTTAATTATCTGTAAATATGCATATACTTAAGCTTTATAACTGATTACAATCAAAATAGCGAGCGATAGAGTGATGCAGATAATGAGATATTTTTCAAATTTTTTACCTTTTTGCAATTTATTGTCTGCGTGTTTGTTGGTTTTGCTACATTAGCTATATTATATTTAATTATTCATGATTTAAATTTATAAACGACTTTTTAACCTGTTATATATATTATATAATATCATGTGTATATTGTTTGATAGAAGATGCCCTTTTGAGAAGGTTGATAATGTAAATTGTAAAATATTTATAATCGACGGCAAATGCATGGCTATTTTTTCGATTTGTATGTATATGCAAATCCACCCTATTTTGTGAAATTTAATAAAAAGATTTGAGAGCCAAAAAAATATTGATGGTCGAGATAGAAATTAACGTTCCAAGAAACGTTAGTGAAACCGATGATAAGCCCCATAACTGCCTAGGAGAATGGAGGAGCTGCGTAGATGAATGGAATATTTGACCAAGCCCTATTAATTTTTCCATTTAAATATTTCCTCCGAACATATTTACACTTTATCTCTACTCCATCCATATAAAATTAATTTGTTTATAAAATTCAGTTACCACACCCACTTATAGATGTAAGATAGGACCGGTCACCGAATGTTTTTTTCTCCACAACATTTTTCTCGAATATACTAACTCCTAATATTTAGCAAACAGCTGAAGTCCGACATATAACAACATATTTGCCCCGAAATCAACCATAGAGATGTGAAATATCAACTAACCTCTACTATTTTTTTTTCTTAAAATTTTCCAAAACAAACTCATTTCATATACTCGTATGTATGTTTTCCCAAATTTCCTCAACAAATTAAACTCGAAAATCTAAATCTGACAACCCAATATATATCAAGAAATCGTCTCTAGAATGGTAAAATGTATGACTTAAATCTATGAATTTTTCCAACTCAGCATTTCCGCCGAACATATTTACTGTCTAACTCCACGTCTTAAGGCGGCTTCTCTGCGAAATTAATGTTTTATCCTAACTTGACCTCAACCATTCCCAAAATGGCTCTAAATACTGAACTATATCACTGATCCGCATTCACTTTTGTATCCCAACATTTCTCCTGAGCACACTTACTCCAAACGTCTATCCCTTAAAAGAACTTCCATACATAATGAACTTAAAATCCACATGAAAACCAACTAATTCTTTATAAATAATTAATTTAATTCCTCAGGCATGATTTTGAAATACAACAACGTCTCAGCAAATTATTTCTTTTCTGTCACAGTTGTAATCAAGTGAAAGAAAATGAAACTTCCTCTGTAAATGCCCTGCTCTTTGGAACCAGAGAATGAACACCCTAGGTAAATCACTCTTCAATAATATCGAGGAGTTGGCGGAAATAAGTATCAGCGACCTTCTAAGGTTTCTAAACAATACGAACTGGATCTAAGCTGAATGGGAAGCCGTCGAAATGCCATCGAAAATTGCAATCTCAGAATTGACCATGATAGCCTCAGCTACGGACAACATTTGAAGGAAATAATCATTCGAAAATATATGTAAACGATTGATATTTTGGATGATAATAAAGATTACGCGATAAATTTTATTTTTGTAACATTTTTTAAAAAGCAGGTTCTTCTAAATGAATCTCTAAATTTATTTTGTGCTAAGTATATCGCTATTATGCAATACTCTTAAAAATTCTAATGTGATCACTAAAGCTATTTGTTATTATTATTATGAAATGTTATTTATGGCAATTATTTCAATTAAATTTTCTATCTGATTTATTCTATTTTATACGCATTAAAATTAAAATATAATTTTATAACGAAGAAAATGTAAATGAAAAAAAAAAAAATTGATATAATAAAATACAAAATAGGTATAAATTTCAAATTAAAGCTAGTTCAAGACAGACAGCAAAAGCATAATACGAATAATTGGCTACGGCCTCCAACTGTGATTAGAGTATTGACTTTAGAACGCATAACGAGGTATGAGGTATGTTTGTACGTACGTACACCGTGTGCTTCAAAAGTTTTCGGACTGGCTTTTTATTAATTATATATTAAATATAGCTGCATTAGGTGAATGAATATGAAATAATTATAGAATGAGAATAGCAAATAAATTAATACGATTTACAATAGAAAATGTTATTCAATTTGATAAAGGCTTTTCTAATGTTAAGCTTTAAATTACACGCAACAATACAATTAGTAATGATGACATAGTAAGAAAAGAAGAAGAAGCAGAAATTACAGAATCCGATATAAGCTAATGAATAATGAATAAACAAAAAAAGCAATCAAAAGAGAAACAAATTTAAAGAAAAAGAAAACATGTAAAACATGTTTGAAAACTATTCAAATATAAAAACTATGATAACAACTACAATAATATGAAAATTGAAAAACAAAAAAAAAACACAAATGAAAAATGCCGAAATTTTTTTTTTTTTTTCGTTCGAAAAATCGAAACGTAGACGAAGAAACATTTACTATATAATATAGCCGCATAACCTAAATTTATGAAATAAAAATTTAATCGTCGTTATCGTTGTTGTTTTAAAAATTCAAAACACCGACTGAGTGGTCCAGTAAAAATATATATTAATAAAAAACAACAACAGCAGCTGTTATTTTTTTTGTTTTTTTCCTTAATTACCTTTACAAATACTAGCAACAAACACAAGAAAAAACAACAAAAATGAAGCAAATAAACAATCGAATGCATTCCAATACTCATAGCGTTAATGCTGTTGGCTTCATTTGCGCACGCGCAACCTTTTAACTAATCCAATAGCAGCAGCAGCAGCAACAACAACAACAACAATAGCTATTCACTACTGTTGCACGTTGATTTTGTTGTACAACTTGCTTGCTTACTTGAGCTTACTTGAGCTTACTGACATATTTCTATGTTTTGTGTTCGAAACCGCGCTACAAAACGTTAAATATTATATTTCTTTTTTTTTTTTCGTATTCCAACTAAATAGTATTCATATATTTTCAGCTTATTACTATTTCTATGCGGTATGTAGGTATGTATGTATTTTCTTTCTTCGTCGTTTCATATAGTCAATGGATAGATATGCTTTTATGTTTTCCGATAATGTTTATTACAAAATGAATTTAATCAAGTGAAATTTGTTGTTATTGTGGTTTTTTCAAAATATTTTTTTATTTTTTTTTTTCATTTTATGTTGAGCCCAACCTTCAAGCTTATACTCACTCATACGCTAAGTAGTGGTATGCATGGTATGCATATAAGCTTATGGTGTGGAGTTCTTAACTTCATACTCATATGTTGGTCAGGGTGTTAATCGATTTCCTTTTGATTCTATACTTGTGATTGTTTTTTTTTGGAAATTTTTCTATAATAAATTAGAATGTGCCACAATTAGTTGTAAGTAGATAATAGCATGTAAGCTATTTATATATGGCTTTCAGCATTCTTTATAATTTGTTTTCGTTTGTTTCTTTTTCTTATTCTCTTACTAATTTATTTAATAAATAATATTGTGGCTGAGACCTTTGTTGAACTAAGCAATTATAATTTAAATTAATTATATTTGTGGCAAAATGCAATAATCGCTTAAGTCTATTTTATGAATTTCATGGAAGCAGAGTGTCTTAGTGAAAACAAAGAACTTAAATATAGGGTGTGTAACTATATTTGATAGGATTTTCAACAGAGATTATTATTAGCACTAAATTGCATCGAATAATGTCGCAACTATAAACATATTCTTTTAGCTCCGGACCACGTCAACTTTTATGCTTACAAATCCCCCATGGACCTATTACGACAATCTTAAGTGCCAGAAATCATATGTGATGATATCTGGTCAGACAGACAAATCTACTGCAAAGCCGAATATCCATAATTAGAAGGTGATGCTGTGTAATTAATGCATTCAGATAGGTATGGTCTATTATGAGCTGCGAGTGAAACCATGTGCAAGCTGTTAAAACCTGCTTGGAAAATCGATTATGGGAAATCTTACCCCATACGCCGTATAGCCAAGACAATGCCGATGCTGACTACCACTTGTTTCGATTAATGCAGAATGTCTTGTTTGGCATACACTTCACTTCAGTTAAAGGTATCAAAAAAGGAGACGTTCTTGTCCACAAATGATTGACGGTTCTATTTGGGATGGAATGCATGCGCTCACGAAAAAAAGAACATTTTTTAAATAAAACAATTTTTCAAAATATAGCAATTTTTCAAAAAAAAAAGCAATTTTTTTAAATAAAGCCACAAATCAGGAAGAATCCTTTAAAATATAAGTGCCCATATATTTGGTATTTCTAAATTTTGAAGCAATAAACTGTTTCTGAATGATCTGAAAAATGTTCTTAAATCTTATAAATATTTAGTTAAAATTTGTAGTTTAGTAAAATAGGTGTACAGCCTGCGTAAAGAAATTTTTAGCAATAGACTAAGAAAAATCGTACGGAACTGGATTCTTCTTCTTCAAGCAGAAATTTTTGACTTCGGCTTTACATTTCACCCTTCTAAATGTGATTTGTAAAGTTATTTACCGATTTTCAAACGGTTTTAGGTGCATTTCGTATGACAGCATCCATTAGGGTTTAGGATAGGAGTAAGAAAATGCCCAGAAAATGTTAGAGAGAGAGAGAGAAAGAGCAAATGAATAGAAACCAAACATACGATAAATATTACCCACTTACAGGCACTCTGAGAGCAGTGAAAACGAATTTTATTCAAACATATTATACATTTAACAGAGGAGCGCCGCCAAGGAGTGAAAATAGAGGGTAAATATGTTGCGAAAAAAAATGTTGTAAAGAAAAAATTAATGAAGGTCAGCCATACATTAACATTTACACTTCTAAAGGCGACTAGTGAGCAGTTACACAGAATATTATCGAATTGTGTTTCACTTTTTTAAACCTTGGCCTCGAGACGGAGCATTTTTTCACAATAACATCCCATTTTATTTGTAGCTCGTGTGTTTTTTAGGAAACCTCAAAAAATAGAGCGAACTAACGTACGAAAATTCAATTCTTAATTATCTTCACATATCACAAGTATATAAAATATAAAAAATAATAATAAATGGAATCACATGAAAAAGCAACTAAGAAACAAAAAAAAAACAAAGAACTAATATTAATAATAATAATATAATAATAATATTTTTAATTTAATTCATGCGAATTAAAAGCAGGAAGAAAAAAACAAGTGTTATTCTTATTGTTATTTCTCCATTCTTTCTTCTAAATTTGTTGTTAATAATGTTTCGTTTTTATATTTATTTTTGTATTTTGTTTGTTTTAATTTTTCAAAAACTCTTGTTCAACATAATGCTAAAAGTGTGAATGTGGCAATTCACAAAATATTAAATAATCGTTATTGCTGTCTATGTCTTGTAATAAGATTAATGAGTTCAATAACATACGAATATAACACATACAATATAATAAATAGTGTAGATATAGTAGGTATATCTATGTTATGTGTCTATATGCAAATAATATAAGACGGTAAATTTTTAAAAGTAAAATGTATGAGTAGAAAAATTTTTTTTTCCAAAAATCTACAGTTTTATGTATATAGTATACATTTAGTATGTAGATAACATTCACAGTCGTAATAGTAGCATATTGCATAATATATGTAGTAAGAAATAATTTTTAAATGCACAATAAAATTTACAGATTTATACAGAAGCAATTATGGCAATTATGGTTTGTCAATGTATTAACTTAGTGGTTGGTCAAAGTTTGCCTCAATTTGAAAGAAATATTTTTTCAAATATTAGTAGGAATTAAGAAAGTTATAAATAAAATATGTCATTTTCAAGTTTTTAATATTTATAGATTTAATTTCGACTTAATTTTTCAACTTTAAAACATAATGATTATGAGAAAATATTTTTCACACTATTAACAGGTCAACAAAAATTTGTCAAAATTATTACAATCAATTATGTCAATGCCTGAAGATATCGCAAAATCGCATTTTCTATTATTTCATGTTCATTCATTATGATTATAGTTTTAGGATATTTAGTGTACTCGGGAGAATCGTATACTCTCGCCTGTACGTATGAGTATAGTTGATCATATTGTAACGAGTATCGATAGTTGGTTACTCATCACTATTATGAATGGCACGAATATTGGCAGCATCGAAACGAATGTCAACAAAACGAAATAGGCGATAACCAGAACAAACCAACGAGAAAGAAAGAGAAGAATCTCGATAAAGGAAGATTCTGGAGTGTTGCCACAGAGTATAAATAGTACCAGCTGTTGACAAATGAATCAATCTAATTCCGAACGTCATTGCGCAAACATCGATACAGTATTAGAGGCAAAAGTTGCAAGTACATTAAAAGAGTTATTATAAATAGTTGATTGTAAATAGAGTTGATTAAATAAATTGTTGCTGTATATAGTTGTACAAAATAAATGTTGCAATTATTAATTACGGAATCCATTGATCGAACAAGGTTAATTCAAATAGAATTAAACGCTCACAAAATAAAAAAAATAATTTTTTCAAGTAAAATCGGACATTAATTCTTGAAATAGGACAAAATTCAAACAATCTTAGACAAGTGTTGAATTAACATATGATTTTCAATTTTCTATCTAAATTCATTCATGCTACCATATCGCAAATACAATTTTTTTTTTGTTGATTATTTGTTGATTACTTGTATGATTATTAAAAGTTAATAAAATAGAAATAAAAAAAAGCAATTATATCATACATACAAAATGTCGATTATGTCATTTCTTAACATTTTAACAAACAATTACCTTAGCCTCTAGTACATACATGAATACATATTTTTGGTAATATCATATCATGTGATTTGAATAGTAGACTACAAAAGAAAGAAAAAAAATATATATGCATGTTGTTATTTATTTCTTGTATTTTTACTATATTTTATTTGAATTTATTTACAATTTTTTCTCTTTAGCTGCATAAAAGCATAAAGCACGCTTTCAAAATGTCAACTTCCGCATAAAATTAAATGATATATGTGTATGAATTGTGAGTTTCTTGTTAAAATGTGATGTTTAACACATTTATTTTTTTTTTTTTCTTTCTTCTCTCTTTCTTTGAAATTTTGTTCATTTTACAAACTTTATATGCACAACATTATTTAAGTATTTATGTATGTTTTTATAAATATATATATATACATTTTTTTTTCTCTATTTAATATACATATAATATATTTGGTCATTATAATTTTAAATATTATTTTGATTCTTTTCTTTTGTGTTTTTTTTAAATTCAAATTTGTTGTTCTTGTGAAAATTGTGAATTTTATTTTTCACCTCCATCAGCTTTATTTAGTAGTATAATGTGAAGTAAATTGTATTTAGTAGCATAACATATATAATAAAATATCAATTTTAGATGTTATCAAAAATAAATATAATATAATAAATAAATACAAAATTAATTATTAATGATTTATGCAAAAAAAAAAAAACAAAAAAAAAAATAGAAAATAAACCAAGATATTTTTAACATGGATAAAATGTTAGAATATGATAAAATTTATTGACCTTATTTCATTTAATTATATGCATACCTAATACCAGGTGAAGAAGTAAGCATGTGAATTTAATTGGGAATATAAAAGTGAGATCAAATTTAATGTGTGTTTAATTCTCGCGTTAAAAATAATGAAAAATTATAATAAAAAATAATATAAAGTCCAATATTAGTCTGCTACGGTCATGCTCCTCATGCATAATTACTTTGAATTTTCCATTTGAATAGTACCAATGGCAACAGCAATGAGTTCATTCATTTTGCTTGAAATTTCAAGTACATGATTCAATCATGTTCTATGAACAAGTAAAATTGTATAGCAAAAAAGACAAAAAACCATAAATACTTAGCAACACTTAATTATAAACGTTTTATACTCTCGGCCATTAACATTCAAACACAAAACAAATAACCGACAATATTTATTAAAATTACTCATTTCAATTAACAATTAACAATTACCTACTATAATATGGTGGGTGTATTTCTGTTTTTTTTTGTACTTTTCATATTTACATGCAAGAGCAAACAAGCTATTAGCAAAAAAAAAAAAAACAACTAATATCATTACTACTGTTGGCTACTTACCATCACCACGGCTACGGCCAGTAAAACTAATAACAACATTGTTCCAACGTTTAAAAGACAAGGTCAGCATAAAAGTACAAAACGAAAAAAAATAAATAAAAATAAACAATTGAAGTGTATTTATGTATACATATATTCCCACCATTACCATCATTATTACCATCACAATGAAAAAAAAAATAAAAATAGAAATAAGCAAGTTCGTACCATGACCAGCATTAATAAAGAAAATAAATATAAATGTAAAGAATAAAAAAAAAAAATAGAAAACATAATTGCAACCTACATATATGATGTGTGTATGTGTTGTATTATTAAACAGCTAAAATACCAATCATACTAAATAAGTATGTACGCAACATATGCATATAAACATTTACGAGATAGTCATTTTAACACTTTGGCTAATTGCAATTACAATTCAATGTGATATCGATTGTTTGTTCAATGCTTTACCTTGAAAATGTAATGAATGGTATATAGTACATATCTATGCTTACACGTTCATTTAACTCTGATCTGTTATTAACATTATGTAAAAATGCTAAAATATTGCTATAACACATACCAATGTACATATATGTAATAATATAAGCAAGTAGAAAAAAAAAATTTAAAGTAAAAATTAAAAGTGCAGATTTGAAATAATTAAGCAAACAAACATTAGACATAGCGATCATTAAAATGATCAGCTTCGATACCATTAATAGCATTAGCATTGCCAACAGCATATGACATCACATACTAAAGCATACATTTGAAGTAATCAAGTCAAAGCAATGTCAAATTGTTGTTGAGTGCATGCACAAATTGCATACATTTTCAATGCAAGAACTATGAACCCTGTAGTGAATTTTATGAGCAATTACCATCATCACCAATTAGTTTACTATGATATTTTTGGAGATGGCAATTCATTCGAAAATTATTTTGGCTCAGTTGGTATCGATTTTGAAAGATAGTAGTGCAAATTTCATTTAAAAAAAAATATGTTTGACTTGATTTTCCTTCATTTGGTTTTTAAATCATTTTGAAAAATAGTAAACAAATTATCCATTGGAGGTCTTATCTCAACATCTGCCATTAAACGACCATTTGTGTCGTTTCGAATAAAAACGACGCATCATCTCATATAATTCTTCACTAGAAAGACCCATAAACATGGTTAAATAAATGAGCTTTAGATAATCACCCTCAAAATTCGTTATGCCTCTTTCAACAAACAAATATTTATTCATAAATATTTAGAATTTGATTTATATTAATTATAATCGAATATATGCAAATGCATACAAAAGATTGTGCAACAATGTTGCGTCACTATGTAACCAGTGATTCTTTAGTTCTAGACTAGTGATTTGTATCCTAGTCCACATAGTATTACATTGGTATGTACATATTTATATAATGATAATCATAAATATTAACTAATTTATGGATAAATAAATTAATAAGTAATTTTATTACCCATTGATGACAATTTGTTATTATTGTTTTTGTTGCTATTGCTGCTGCTGCTACTATTTTCATATACATACATATGTACTTAGCATCAAAAGCAGTGCAGCTGCTTGATTACTTCATTGATGGAGTGTAATAGATTATGTATATATACATAAGTTGATGTTGATGGCAACATGAATATTGTATGTATATAGTTTCATTTTTGCTATAAGCATTTTTCTTGTGATTTTTTTTGAGATTAATGTTATTTTTGCTATTTTCATATTACAGAGTTTTGCTACATATAACATACAAGGCGACATAAGCACTTTGAAACAAGTTTGTTACTTTTTTTTTTTTCAATTTATTTTATTTGTTGTTGTTGTTTGCAACATTTTTTTTTCTCTCTCTCTCTTTATTATTAATTAATTTATTGTATTTCTATGTGTGTATAGATTTTGATTTTGGTTATTATCGTTGTTGATTTTTTTTTTTTTTCATTTTTCATCAATATTCATAGATATTAATTGAGAAATAAAAAAAGGGTTATACACATATATATAGATATATATGGGCATTTCGTAGAAAAGTTGAATCAAAATTGAAAAAAATTTACAAATTGAAAATGCACAAAATTTTGTTTTAACTTTCAGTACTTAAATTTTAATATACAATTATTAATTAGGTCCCCTCAATATTTTTGTTTTTTTCCAAAAACTCGACTTTATCGATTTGGATCATATGGTATCATATAACTCTCAGTTATATAATTTCACAAATTTTTTAGGTATGGCTTGACAATGACTACCTTAGCACTAGTAGCAAATTTCAGCACTATATCTTATATGGTTTCTGACATGACATGGATGAGGATGAGTACCCAAGATCCATGGTAGATAGATTTCGACTATTTCTTCTAATAAAGTAGGTTTTATATCTTCATTATTGTTTAATTTGATGGAAATTAGGTAAAGAAATTTTGTATATTATGTATTGTCAATTAAAATTTCTTTTTGCTTCCGGATAAAATTCTACTTTATACATATAGCTTAACAAAAGTTAAATATTATCTTCTCCTAAGGCAATTAATCAAATTGTTTCAAACGAATTTTCAAAAATTTCGTATGCATAATTCAGAAGCTTTATAATTCTGGCTGGCATTTTTTGCTAACGAATGTCGCATCCTAAATCCCAGAAGTGCCCATATGTTTGAACATATTTTATAGATATATGAGTAAGTATGAAAAAAAAATATTAATACGAATAGCAAAGTTGGTGAGAAAAAGGTGTGTAAATTATATTTAAAATACTGTAAATTATATTTAAATTGTTTTTTTTTTAATTAATTTAAAATTAAAATTTAATTTTTTTTTTTTTATTACTAAAAACTTCAAGTTGCATAATTTTGTTTTATTTTTATTTTATTTTTGTTTTTCTGTTTTTTTTTTTGTTTTGTTTTAGTCATTTTAATTATTTTTAACATATAAATATACAAATCTGAATACCAACAAACAAAAAAAAAACCGATTTGACCTATTTTTTCTATTTTTGTTGTTGTTATATTTTAATTAATTACTCACACTAATGTAAATTTGAAAAATATTTATAAAGTTATTGAAAAATTAATATTAGCGTGATCCAGTGGTGAATTTATGTTATGCACAAAGGTGGTTGTCATCATAATATTGGAATTCGTTGGAGTTAAGTTGATAACGAAGCCATCGTCATAATCACAATCAATGCTATTATGTAAAATGATATATCTCATTTGTGGACGACTGTGAGTGTAGAGAAGAGCTAAAGAGTAGTGTTCGCTTACAATGAACTTTCAATAAAATTTAACAATTGTTTATAGGAGAGAGTTAGGGTATTCCACTTTCGTGGCAGCGAATCCAAAAATGAGAGTGTCAAAAAGCATAGGAAAGTATAGGATCTATAGAAAAAAAATATCCAGTTGTTATAGTTTTCCGTTCTCTTGTGTACCTTTTCTGTCACTTTTCACGGCGAGAATGCATTGCATCCATAATTTCTCAGTGACATAAATAGTAAATGGTAAATTGTTAAATTTCACCGGAAAATTGCTACTTTTGGAAAAATTGCAAATAGCTTGCCGACAAAAGGGCACCATTTGAAATATTAAATTTCTTAAATGTGTTCTTGCCAGAGTTCGTTTGCATGGTTCATGCCCATAAGGTCAATGCCCCAAATAAGCTTCAGCATAGAGAAAATGTTCGAATAGAGTTGGATTTGGAGTTCAAGTTCATAAAAATCAAGTGTATCAATTAAAATTTTTATTTACCGGCAATTTTATAAGTTAAGTATATGAAATTGTTGAAATATTTTCCAAATACGACCTTGCCTTTAATTTATATTCAACAAATTGATAATTTTATACAATACAAAACAAAAAATGAGGCAATTAGAATTTAGTTTTTAACACTGCTCAGATGAAATCATAGCAAATTCTAATTTATAACATCTACTCAAAATTATATTCAGCGTATTTTAATGACAATATGGACATCACATAGTTAATGCTAGTGGATAAAGTAATAAAATTATATTACTAAATTAAAATACTCTTATTTATGAATACAAATTAATGCAAACAGAATATTAAGCATTTAAACGAGAATTAATTTTTTTTTTATATTTTCGAGTTTGTAAAACACGTTTTAGAAAATATTATATTGCGGCGTAGCTTCAATTATTTAGCTATCTCATAGAATGTACATGTGTGTCGTTCATTTTGAAAGTGATATAAGTTAATTTTCGAAAAAAATTTCATAATTATATTTTCATATAAAGATTACCATAAAACGATTAGAACTACTATTAACTTAGATATTTTAAAAAGTTGACTTGTATCACTTTCGACAAAATCAAGTCTCATACATACAAGTACATATGTACTAGTAAATGTATACTGTACATTTTGGACTATTACTGAGAAAATCATATAAATTTTATTACTTTATTATATCTACTATCTAATAATTTGTTTATTTTTTGAATATTAATATGTATACATATATATATATATATTATTTTTCAAAAATTAATTACCTTAACATTATTCCATTAAAAAGAATTTGCCATCAGAAAACTAGTTTAGTCCATTATGTATAATTTTGTAGTATTGTTGTATAGCTGCAATGAAAGCAGAAATAGAAGAGAGTTATTAAAACAAAATAGAATTAAATTTTTTATTTTCTAATTTTAATTAAAAATATTCCATCATTAAATTGTTAACACCAAACTATAAAAATGTACAAAATAAAATAAAAACTAATAAATAATCTAAAGACACAATAACAAAAGTGCAATGAAAACAAAAAAACCAACAAAAAGTAATTTCATTGACCAGCAACATTTACATTGGTCAATTCAACGGATATTATTGCTGTTGACCGTTATTTACATGACACAACAACACATTACACCATACGCCATATTAATTTTTATTACCCTGAGGGCATTTCATTTTTTATATTTATTGATTTTCCGCAAAAATGTCTTGTTTTCTTTGTATTTCTTTGAAATCTGTACTGTATGTATCATACATATTTAGCTACATCAATATGTTTATATACACCTATGTAATGTCAACAAATTTTAAGCAACATTAAAATTTCAATATAAACATTGGTCGAAAAAAATCCAGTTTGGACGCGCTTGTGAATTAATGAATGAAGAGGGAAAGAGAATGAGAGAGAGAGAGATGTCATATGTTTTTATGAATATTATTGCCACTCATGCATATACTTAACTTGACTAATTATGACTTTAGAACTTATTTAATTTCAAATTTGATACTTTTGTTCTTTTATTGCTGTTTTTTTTTCTTTTTTTTTGTTATTTTATTTCTTTTGTTTAATGTTCTTCCGATGAGTAATATTCAAAACTGAAGAAATACAAAACTACATATATTGCAAAATGTTTATATACATATATATGTATATAAAAACAAAAGAAACGAGTAAAGCAATACATCAATTTGTAGTGATTTATTTTTTTTTACCAAAAAAAAAAACTCCAATTTGTACTCTTTCACTTCTTCTTAATTTTGCTTGTCAGAAGAAGAAAAAAAATTATGTGTGTAAAACATAAAGCTTAATGATGGCAACACGCATGGTATATTGAGCATGATCATCGCTTATTCATTATAAGTAATTTGATGGATTTGTTTAATCATTTGTTTTATGAACGTTCAACTTTTCTGATGACGCATAATTTTTTTATCAGTCTTTTTCTCACTCTGTACCACAATATGTGTTTTAATATTATCTTTCATTACACTGCTGCAGTATAAAAATGTTCACAAGCTTAGAATAAGTCAAAAATCTTCAAAAAAATTGCTTTCTCGCCTTCAAAGTAATACCCTTCGAATGGAATGCCTTCATGCCAAGTTTTCTTTACGAGCAACGAAGTTGTCCATTCACTTCTTATTCACGATTTCCTTCAGATAGCACAGTGAACTGCACAGGAGGTCGCTTTGGAGCAGCCAATTAAGCTTAGTAAAGAACACAGAAGTTACACTGTGAAAAACCAGACAAATACGATAATTGCACAATGAAGGATGTGGATTGAACTTTTGAAAAAAATTCTCACAATCCAATTTAGTACAATATTTTTACACTAATAGAGAAACAACCCGGATGATCTCAAATCAAACCCAAATGATCTTCTAAATCGACTGAATTGATCCAAACAATATTCCAGTGATATGAATAAGGTCTTCAATTGTCAGTCAATGATTTTTGAACGTCAAATGTTTAATTTCTTTGAGATATTATTTTCATCAGTTGATATCAATGAAGTTTTCATCTTGAAACATTTTGTAATGCTCAAAAATTTGTCTTCGACCCATACTTTCTGCACCAAAAGCTATTTGTATCATTCAATGTGAATCGAAAACTCATTTCACAAGCATAATTTGATTCAAGATTTTTACTGAATTTATGCTAGCACTCTTAGTGCTCTTAGCTCTTTAATCAATGATACAAATGACAAAACCAGTACTACTAAACTAATTTCAAAAAAGAGTTTTCTCAATCATATTTCTTTGCAAATCTTAAATCCAATTTGCCTCAAATTTTTCATTACAGTGGTACACTTTTTTTTTTTTCTTTAAATAAATTACTTTACTACTTTCTACTCACATAATAATTATACTAGGTACCTAGTACGCTTAATTTTTCCTAGATATACTTTTTTTTGTCATTGTATTGTACTACAAATATAGTCATAGTCATAGTCATTGCATAGTTTATGCATCAATGCATTTACATTATGATTATCTAATAGATTGCTTGTCTTTTTCTATTACAACTATTACGTATTTCCCCCTCTATCTTTCCCTTTAACTTAGGTATTTTGAAAAGAAAAGAAAAAAATCTCTTTTGCTATTACTAAATTCCACTTTTCGTTTGTATTGTATTTGATATGGTTAACTTGTTGTTTATTGTTGACAATTTCTTTGACCATTTCTCTGATATGCCTTTCTGATTTTCTTATACATACTACATTTGTGTATACAATTTCTATATATACCATAAAATTGTATTTTAATGATTTTATTTAGTTGGTTGATTTTAATTTTATTATTGTTGTTGTTGTTTTTTTGTTTGTTTTTTGTATTTTATTGATATCTTTTATTTCAATATTATTTCTATTTAGTTATTCACAGTCTATGCTTGAGTTTTATATAATCAAATACAATACTCATAGTATATATATATTTTGCTTTCTTCTCGCACCTCTCTTTAATTTAAGTTTTTGTAACATCCACCAATATAACGGTGATATTAGACATTGGTGTGTTTATAGTATATATATAATTTCCCCATATTAAATAGTATGAGTGTGCATAAAATTTATAAAATAAATACAAAAAAAAAAAATAAAATCAATTTATTACTATTACTAATCAATTATTTTATTTATACACATTTATCATATAATTTTATTTACTTATTCAATTAATTACATTTTAATTGTGTTGAGTGAAAGTTGTTAAAGTTCATAAAGATACAACTAAATATCATTGATGTACTCTTGTGAATTATTTAAAGCCAAAAAAGAACTGTGAGTATATTAAAAATATATAGAATACTAGGGTTACTATTTATATTTCGAGATCTGGCAACACTAATGTCAATAGCTAAAATCTGGCAACACTATAATAAAGTTTGACATTTTTGAGTAGAAACATGCTTACAACATTTTAATGTACAAGCGCTATTTGTTTCCTTTAAAGTGAGTTAAGAAAATCAATTTGACCCAATAAATGGAAATTTCAAGAAAGTTTTTCGTTGGATCATTTTTCACAACTTTCGACGTAGTTTATCTCAAGAAAAATGTCTCGATGAACTCAGTTCTTTGTATGACGATAAAACACCATCAAAAACCACAGTATATCGCTGGTATTGTGAATTCAATCGTGGTCATAGTTGGGTCGCCGACGAATTACGTGAAGGTCGTCCAAAATCGGTTGCAGTGCAGTGCATGAACTGATATCGTAATGCAAGACCGTCATGTGACTTACCGTAAGATAGAGGCATTAGTTCCACTTCAATACATTCGATTTTGCATGAACAGTTAGTGGTAAGACAAAATTTGCAGTCGTTCGATACCTCATAATTTATCAATAGCTCAAAAAAAGGCTCGCGTCGATTGGTGTAAGAAAATGCTTAAAAAGTTCGACCGTGATGCTTCAAAAGACGTGTATAAAATCGTGACAGACAACGAATCATGGATATATATGCGTATGTACCGCAAACAAAACAGAAATCGACCGTTTGGGTGTTCCAAGACGAGCCAAATCCAACAAAAGTTATTCGAGGCCGCAGCACATCGAAGCAAATGGTCACCTGTTTCTTCGGCCAAATGGGTTATGTGGCCACTTTTCCGCTTGAGCAACAAAGGATGGTCAATTCTGAGTGGTACACGATCATTTGTTTGTCGGAAGTCTTCAGAGAAATTCATAAAAGTAACCGCCAAAGATGAATCATTCTTCATCATGACTATGCGAGCTCTCTCACATCTCGTCAAACAGGTGAATTTTTGAGCAGTCAAAACAACAAATTGATGACTCATCCTCCGTACAGTCCTGATTTGTCACACAATGACTTCTTCTTCTTGTTCCCAAATATCAAAGGTAAACTGCGTGGTCAACAATTTACAAGCGCCAAGGAAGCAGTTGATGCGTTCAAAAACCATGTTTTGGAAGTGTCTCAAGAGGAATGGAATTTTATAAGTTCATGCAGAAATATCTCATCAGAATATTCTTATAATAATAAAATCTTGCCAAATCTATAAGCTCTTCGAATAATTATTTCTTTAGAATTGTGAATCATCACTTCAAAGCACTTAAGGGTTTAAGTACTCCAAAATTTTGCAATCAAATTTTCATACTTAACTTCTAAAACTTATATTTACAAATGATATTAACTAGATATTTGCCATTGCTGTAGTTAATGATTGTCAAATGTACTAACTGTATTTACTCATAAACTATTCGTATATTTATTGCAGTACCACCTCTTGGTTGCATCAGCACATTTAGATGAGTTAAATTTTCAGACATCATGCAATATATTGCTATCGCATTATTTGAGCATTCTATGAAATTCCAACTAAGGTTTAATATATTAAAAAACAATTACTATTTGTAATATTGTATATTTCTTATTTTTTTTTTATAATACCTACATAAATACGTAATAAACATGTGCAATTTGTACTGTAGATGTATTAACCTAAAAAATATATTTTGTCTATGTGCAAGCAATACCGGTAATAAAAATAAAGGAATATAAAAAATGCATTTTTGTTCACTTCTTCATTAGAAATATACATATTGTGTCTCTCATGTTATACAGTAGGCATCTAACTAGAAGTATTATTGTACGTGTACATACATATAGGTTTGTCTCTCATTTTGTTAGTTGGACTGTAAGCAATATTAATTTCAATAGAAGCTATGTATGTTACGTACGTGCTTAAAAACAGTACAAATATTTATTGCCATGTAATAATAAGTCTGGGTATTTTTCGAATGTTGTTGCTGTGGATGTTGTTGTTGTAACAAACATAAAAATCACAACGAAAAAGCATTAAAATCCAAGAACTATTCCATATACTCGAAGTATATGTTAATATGAAGTAGCAGCAGTTGTAATAGCAATACCTACATACATGTGACAATAAGCAATGAAAAAGTCACACGAGAGCAATATTAATAATAACAGCGGTAAGGCAAATGCTATATGCTATTGCATTTTTTTTTTTTATCATATACTCACATATAGCATCTGTGCATATTCATATACATATATTGACAGATACCCTGAAGGAAAAAGTGTGAAGAAAAAAGTGCAATTTGTCAAATTTCTAACTATAACAATGCTATTATTAAAATCGAATTGGTCAATTTTTGAATACGAAGTTTTGCAACTTCAAATCGAACAAATAGCCCAATTGGCTTATAACGTAAAGACACTCGAATATTTAATCTAAAAACGGACGGTCTTTTAGGATCACAAGTACTTTCCTACGGGGTATACTTTCATATATTCCTGCATATATGCATTGGTGCTACTATAAAATGACAACGCATGAAAATATTCGCCAAAATTGTCTTTGCTGTTGTTGCCAGTAGTTTTTTTTTTTTCTATGCTGACAGGCACGCAATATAATAATTTGTATAGCCCCCCATTTTTTTTTTTTCTTCTTAACTATTATTACTCCAAGTAATTTTGCTGCTGGTGTACTAGTATGCACTCGATGCACTCAAAGTTGTAAAAGTGAAATCATAAAATGTGCATTCAATGTGAACACACCACTGATTGGTATGCAATATGCAATAACCCTACATATATTTACCTATATATTTCCTTGTTACATGTAGAGTTACACTTTGCCAACAGCATTGAGCAAATATGTGTATGTAAAAAGTATGCAATTTCAGCCAAGGTAACCAAAATACAACCCAATCGTTTGCCCCCACTTATCATCAGATACTACGTTGTACCACCTATTGTTAACATATACATAAGCAAATATACAATACTATATATTATGTATTTGTAGCCTCATTAGCGATAGTAGGATAATAAACAGTATGTATTTGGTAATTGACAAATTTATGGAAATATTACACTGCTCCTTGCGCTCCACCCTCAATCAGCTTTAATTTCTTGAATAACAATGCAAAAATAATGAGATTAGTAACAACAACAACGACGAAAGCAACAAATTTGCAATAAGTTTTACTTCAATCCATGTTGTATGAACATATTTAGAAAATATATTTATAAAGGGATATTCATTCTGTCGTTGTAGAATTAAAGATTCTAATATTTTTTTTATGGTACTTCATTTGTCTGTGGCATTTGATCCTTTTAAGGACATTTTGATACATGTTGACTATACATTGAAAGGTGCTGGTCTTTAAATATTCAAAAGTGTGGGTTTGCCCGGATAAACACGTGAATTTATATCGCCAGATATTGAAATACATGCACTTCTCTTCCAGTGGAGCTAAAATCGGATATGCAGTGTGAAGATCGCCTCGCCGTTATGTTGAAAGCACAAAAAAAAAGTTCCAATAGCATTAAATCGCATACTCTTCAAAGCCCCATCACAGAGTCAACTCTTGGAATTACTCCTTACGATGGTAACGTCTCTGGCAATAACGCCCAAATGGCCCATACTGTTTGTGCACTACAGTAAGGTTTTTTTTAAACCACATATTCTCCAGATTCATATCCTCAATTTTTGGCAAAAAAAAATTGATGATCATAGGGCAAAAATTGAAGTAATTTTCGAAAAATACGAGCTCGATTCTTGCGTCAGTAGAATCTTATAAGGAAAAGTTGACTGTGATACGTTCACAGCATGGAAAAGTGACAAAAAGTTTCATTTGTCGACATTCTCGAAAAGAATACGGCGGTTTATGGAGGTTGATCGCCATCAGACCAAAATATATAATACTTAAATAGTCAATTTTACCAGACACATTGGCCTCGCCTGAGTAACTTTCAGTTTTCTTTTCTGTGGCATCTATGGATTTCTTTTCCCTCAGTTATGGTTGATTACAAATCGAGAAATAAGCCACAAAACCATTAGCCTTAAAGGAATATTCATCCACAGCCTCTTATTCTTAAATTAGTTCAAGTTTATATGGATGAAAATGCAAGTCTAAATGCGTCTCCTATTATAATGAGCACACCATGGAATCGATATATTTGGGTCATCCACGGACTTTAAATAATTACAGCAATGATTTTAGCAGAGCATATTTTATAATATCACTGGTCGTTCCAGTCTTCTACGAATTTCTATCACACTTTACTGATTTGCTGGTTGATTTAGACGACCAAATTCTATAGCTTATGCACGAATTGTTCCACAAGAAAATCACCACCTTTGCATTTTCAAGATGATCTACAATTGTTAACCGTTTCATATTGTAAAATGTTGGACCTTCAATTAAACAAATGTCACAATTGTTTACAAAAATGTTCGTTAGATGTCAAATGACTGGGTTATACTTAAGGAACTAAAGGAACTAATATAGCAACTAAATGCATAACCCTATAAATGTAGCAGTAGAAATAGTAGGCGCTATTGTTGTTGTTGTTGTTGTTGTTGATTTTATTGCATGTGTTGCACTTACAATTATTGCAACTACCGCTACCTACAATTACAAATTCAAGCATATTGTTTGTTATACAATATATACAATACCAGTGGATTAGTGTATATAATATTCATGTTATTATATTGTATTATAGTATAGTATGCATGTAATGTCCGTAGTACTAAATAGTTGTAGCAATTTTCAATTTATATGTTCCACATGACTTGAAATGTATTCGAGATTAGCTCAGAAGCTAATACTCGTAAGTATTGCAAATATTCAACCCAAGCAAGCAAGCAAGCAAGTAAGCAAGCAAACTAAGCAATAATAGTGAATTAGATTGTTATTGTTGTTGTTGTTGTTCGAATTCATGCCAGTAGCAACAATTCATTGGCATTACCAACTTGTTACCTTTATTATGTATAAGTACGAGTAAGTGCATATGAGTCAAAGGTAGTAAGAGATTTTCTATAAACATATACATATACGAGCCCACATATACACATAAATAAACATAGATCAGTTTGATACATATTTGACATGCTTTATTTGTTGTTGTTGTTGAATTGTATTTTTTTTTTCTCTCATTTTTTTGCTTTTCTGACTTAAGGTAATAATGCCATTTGACTTGTTCATTGGTGTACACGCATGTGTGCTTAGTTATCATTAACACCATTGATAAAATTGCAATGAAAACAAGGCAACAATATACAATTTATGTATACTTCTCTAGATTGTTAAAGATATGAAGGTAACGAGTGTACAATTAGGTTAACTAATTTTGGCCTCCATTGATTGCAATTGTAAGTACTCCTTACAATTTTGCAAAATAATGCATTAGTATAGGTATATTATTTCATCTATGTATATGTAGTGAGTACTATGTACTAGGTGAGTGTGTTGTGTTTATGAGAGAATACCGTATGTGTTGCGAGAGGAATTTTATTTGAATTTTCCCTTAATGTAGACCTTGTTTTTGATTTTCTTTGACTCGTTACTAATGATGATATAGTGTGTATAATAGAAATTCCATACATTTCTATTGAATTTTCATTCATTGTGTTTGATCTATTAATGCATAAATTCACATTGAATATACTTACTTGGGGATGCATTGAATTCATTACAATGGCATAAGAGTTTATGGAAGATTTCTTATTTATATAAATTACTATATTTGTTATTGTTTATTTAGATATTGTGATAACTTTTGTTTTGCTATTTTACCACAAATACTAATGCCAAAAAATGTGTATAACGTATACGCCAGTGGGGACAGCAACATATGAAAATTATAACGATCCAAAAAGCTTGTTATATATTAGATTAAATTAGATATGCATTTCTAGAAGAAAAATCCATAATTATATTCCTTCAAATTTTCCTCTATTACTATTGTACAAGTACAAGTGTGCAATGCCACTGTCTTAGAATTTATAGCATTTTTGCAATACAAAAATTTAGTCATTAAGAGAGTTTGTCAACCAAATACCACAATTCTTTGCACCTTTGCACGATAAACAAAGAACCAAAAAATGTTGTCTATCCGAAATATTAAAATATTCATCCGACTGAACATTTAATGAAAAAAAAAATGAGCAAAAAAAACTAAATTTTTATTGTCAACTATCAATGTATTTTATGTATGTATGTATGTATGTTAAAATGTCACCGCATACGACACAAGAACTTCTCAACATCTAATTGGGATTTCAAGAAGGCAATGTTAGTATCTTATTTCTCAGGTTTTCAGTTATTTGCGAGCTATTTCAAATCTTTCCGATAAACCATATAATGTAATGTAATGTAAACATCATATCGCAATATTATGAAAATAGTACCTGATGTAACTACTTAATATCATAAGGATGAAGAACTTACTCAACAAATGAGCATTTAAATCATATTCATAAATTCTATGCGAATTCAACGTGCAAATCGTGCAATTCCGACCTTGCCATTACGGAACTAAAATGCTGTATAAATTTAATATTTACATATATTAAAAACAATAGAATAAATTATAAATTATAAAAAAAATTGCATAATTACATGAGTAAATGAATTGGCTAAAGATAAAGACAAATAGAAGCGCCATTTATCGTCTTTTCTCTCCGTCATTTCTCTTCTCATTTGTTTAACAACAATATGCCATTACATGCTATAAGAATTAGTAAGAATAGATACGATGCGTTTTAATTGCAATAAATTATAAGACGAATAACTACATACACTTTAGTACTTATCCATAATATAAACAGCTATATTTAATCATGCATATGTGTATATACACAACTATGGTGCAATTCACGGCAATTGCTCTAACGAAGAGACATTGTAGGAGTTGGTCTATAAGTCAGTAATTAATCGACTCATAACTATACTATTTCCTCAAATATTGACGTACTCTACTTTTTTATGGATTCTGTTAAAATCGAATCAATTATTCATTAATTCATTTTCATTGTTGGGACAATCGACGTGTAATGCACTACGTTCGTATATACACTAATCATGAATTGCGCATTGAGATTAATTGATTAAAATGAATCGTGAGCAATTTAAATAAGACATGTTTATTACTTGTTACAATATAAAGTTGTATTTAACATCATCAGCAGATGAATGGCATGCAGAGAGAGAGAGAGAGAGAGAGAGAGACACACACACATTCACACGTTCATTCATTTAAAAAAAAAATCCATTTAATCAGTCAACCAGCCAAGCAGTCAACCAATTATCAGTTAACTAATTATTCATCTCACCCACTGCAAAATTTATTTAATATATTCTCTGGAAATTATTATTTTTTTTTTTTTGTGTAAAATAAAGCAAGGGTTAGCGTGTGAGCATGCGTGTATATGTATACATTATAATACTTTATGTGAATGTGCGACTATAATTAATGTTTGCACATATATAGTGTTTGGTGCATTAATTTATTGCACCAAACACTTTTATGCATTATTTAATACATTGTGTGAAATCTCTCAAACAAAATGCACGCATGTGCCAAACGATGTGAATTTAGATGTTGTTTATAATTCAATTATTAACTGTAATTTAATTTCAAATCAAATTAAAAGTAAATATTTCAAATTAAATTCAAACTTGTTGAATGAAATTAATTAATTATTAAAAAAAATTAATTGAAAAAAATTAATTAATAAAAAAACTAGTTATCAACAATTTAATTTAATCAAATTAAAAGTGAATATTTCAAATGAAATACATATAACTTGTTGAATGAAATTAATTAATTATTAAAAAAATTAATTTAAAAAAAAAAAATTTAATAAAAAAGTGTACCTATTTTGTATAGTCTAAGAAGCATAACTTTTTCCTTGTCACCTTGTTAGAGAGCATGAAAAAGTAACCCCAAGCATTTTAATAGAAAATGTTGTTGTTGTTAATTTACCATGCAATCGTAATTGCTAATACCTCCGAAGAAGATCTATGCCGAAATATAAATTTACCAAATTTACAAAAATTTAATACATTTTAAAAATATATATTTTTTTTGTTAAAAAAAAAAAATAACAACCTTAAATGGTTTATGCAAGAGCTCTTAAGCATTAAAACAATTATTTCAATTATTTCACTCCCGTCTATACAATTAAATTAAATATATGAGTGCTGCACTTTTGAAAGCCAGTATTAAAATAGAAAAATATAATAATTTTCTAAAAATTTCGACATATCTAATATATGTAATACGAATTTTGAAATTACTTACAAAATCAGTTATATGAATATTTATTAAACGATTGGTACTTGAATTTTTATAGATTTCATTTTGCCTAACAGCTTCATTCAACACATTTTCAATGCAATAAATTATTTGCAATAAATAAAATGAAATAAATTAATGTACGAATAAATGAATTTCAGCAATATTATTAACCCAAAAATATTTAATATGAAATTATTTATTTGATTTATAATTTTCATCATCACTGCATTACACATAAATGCACAAGTAGCACATTGTTTTTTTTTTTTGTTTCTTGCCGCAATTCAATTACTTAATGCAATTATTGCTGCTAGTTCTTTGCAAAATATTTCTTTGTCGTATATTTTTCTTTGTTGGATTTTTTTTTTTCTTTTTTTTTATTGGCGCACGTTTTTTATACAAACACACATATGCACACACAGCTACTCACAAATACACGACATTATAGAAAGGTAGAAAAGAATAACAACAATAAATACAAAAAAAAACAAATAAAATTGCAAAAAAATAGCACGGAGGCATAACCGAAATGAAAAAAACGCAGCTTACGTCTAATTAACAATTTTTTTTTCTAATAGTTATAGAAACCTAATGCTTTGTATGAATATGATATGCCCTGCAGATATCGATAGAGTCAATTGTCCTTCGCAATTAGTTGTGGAGTGAGTTACAATGGCAAAATAAAAGTTTGTCCTAGGAAATATATAATATTTGATAAGGAATTGACTATAGAACTGGTTCAAAACTTGTAGCTAACGAACTAACACTTTGGAACTTGTTTGGATCTGGTTCGAGGTAATGCAGAGAAAAGCAGTTGAACGAATGCGTAAATATTAAGTGTTTACTATAAGTTGTTCCTTTTTTTTTATTTATTTATTTAATTTTTTTTTTTTTTTTTTTGTATCTTTCTTAGCTGGACAGCCAAAAAGGTAAAGCCATCAAATGGATAACTCAAATGGCAATGTATTGTATATGTATTTAAATAAATATACATTTTATATTAAAATGCACTATATTTAATTTAAACTTTTCTAAATTTATTATTTCTATTTAGTGGTATTTAGTTCAAACCTTATATATCATAGTACACCAGTATAATAACTGGTTCCAGGTAATGGAGTGAGTATCAATTTGCATCCGATACATGAACGATGTTAAGAAAATTAATAATCAATTTTAAATTTTAATTTTTTGACTCCAAGAGAACCAGTGAAGATACCGATTATGCGCCAAGTCTGTTGTATGCAGGGTAAATATAAAGCATATATATATATATATATATATATGAATGGATAGGTAGTTAACATTAGCTAGTTGGTTAAATGTAGCAGTTGGTTAGTTAGACCCAATTTATGTACATAAATTATATAAATGCTATACATAGTTTTTTATTTTTATTTAATACATTTTCTTCATTTTCCATTTGAATTGCAACTACAACTTACTACATACAACTGCCAATATTATTATTGCAATTTTACTAGCTACTATTGGCACTGTTACTTTACTGTAATTATAGTTACGTTCGTTTCACTGTATTGCAATAAATATAAGTATATGGAGCTATATGAATGTATTGTATATGCAAGTATATACCACATGTACATTGTATGTTCAGATTGACATAAATTTCACTCTAAATTGAATGGCTGATGGTGTGGTAATGTATGAGTCAGTATGTGTATACTAATTAGTTGTACCAGCTAGTGACTGGATTAGCTGTAAATATTATTCATTTGTGATTCTTAAACGAAACATTTTTTTCTAACTGGAAAATGGTTGGAAATTATTCCAAACTGTCTTCCAACAATATAAAATATTCGTCGAATATTCACTGCTGTATAAACTGTTGTTAATTGTGTTTTGAAGAGAAATGTCTTAAAATTTTTTATTTTTTATGCAATTTTTCAAGATCCAATTAGACAATATTTCAACTCAACAATATATACAACTATATAATATTTCCCAATAAACATTACAACTTTTTTTAAATCCTTCTAAGAGCCCTCAAGCTTGTCGTCGATTGTATTGTGCAACTTCAATTCGTACATCATGCGAAATAGTTCACCTTTATTAAGTAGATGTCTTCAAATGACAAAATTTTGGTAATATTAAGGTATGCAGCTTTATTTGAAAGCTATTTTCAAAGCTTTTTCATTGTAAATGTTTACAGTTGCAAACCAATTGCAACTTGCAACTATTAAAATTGGTATTAAAACAACAACCACATCAACAACCAGCTCTGAATACATATAAAGTGAATTATGAAAATCATTGCCAAATAGTTAGTAAAAAAAATAATTATTACTAGCTAGCAAATTAATATTTGCAAATTATTAATTTGAAGAATTTCAATCACTAGTAATGTGATATTATACTCATTACTTTTTCTACTCGACTTCCACTTCAAATTAAGTAAATAATGATCATTCACAAAAATTGCAATGTTATTTGCTTTGATTTATACCAAAAAAAATATATGTTAATTTAATAATCAATAATTTGTATTGTAAACACTTGAGGGTGATGGTGACGGTAGTGATCGTTTTAATTGAAATTTTCATTAGATACACATTTCAATATATAACATTTTACCTTTTCTTGCACTTGAAAATTTTTGGGGTTAAAGTAAGAAACAAAAAAAAAAACAATTCAATTAATTATAGGCATTGTGTTGATTAATAATAATAAAAAAAATTTTTTTAATATAAAGTGGATATTCATTTGATTTGAATATACATACATACAATAAAATGATTGCATTTAATATAAGCAACAACAATAACAACAACAACAGCGAAAAACAATCAGCTCATTCATCTTTCTTTCTCTCTCTCTCTCTCTCTCTCTCACTCTCTCCCCCTATTTTTCTTCTGCTCTTCATATATTGGTGCTATAGTGGTTGTATGTAGTTATTGTTGGTTACGGCCATTGTTACCGGTATACAATTTTGTTGACCACCATCGTCACCATCACCATCACTATAATTTCCACTCATCATATACATGCGAGTATACAGAAATGGTGTATGACCATTTGTGTGAATTTGAGCATATGTGCACGCGTGCGTGCGCCATTCATGTTGGCCTAGTCACCTACAAAACATATTCATATGTGTTTATATTTATACAATATATGTATGTATACCTTACAAACTGAAATTAAAGAAATTGAAGCAACCAAAAAATATACAAAAAAAAACATCATATGGAATGAAGAGCGAAACGAAGCAAAACAAACAACAACAACAACAAGTTGATATGGAGGAAATACGACTTTTATAAAAATATTTACGCTTATTATTAAGTATGTTGTTGTTGTTGTTGTTGCTGCCTCTGTGGTTGTTACCTTGTCGAACTTTAACAAGTGGAGAGAAGAAAAAAAATCGCTTTTATTTACATACTACCAGACGACGACGACAGACTACAATTGCACACTTACATATATTTAAGTACTCATAAATGTGTTTATTTCTTTGTATTTTTTTTTTTTTGTTCTTTCTCTTTACTTTTTTTTTTTGTTTTTTTGTAAAATTTTTTTATTTGTATTTTACTTGACACTTCTTTTTATACTTTATTCTATGGAATATGTACTTCTATACTTAGGTACTCATATGGTCAATGAATTTGTTTTACTCACTCATACACACACACATGTCCATACTGTCACTATTTTGTTTCTATTTCTATTTTCTATGTTATAAAAGAAAAACACCGTTAATAAGAGTTCTATTGTATTATTTATGCGTGTGAGAGAATATACATTTTATTGTCATTATTATTAGTGTTGTTGTTTTGGATTATACATACATGGTAAACAGTCATATGCATAAATACATATATATTTATATTTGTGTACTACATATTAAATAAATGTCATGAAAAGATGTTCTTGTGATTTCTATGATTTCACATTTGTTTTGTGTCAACATTGATTTGCAATTTTTTTTCGTATTCCAAGACACAGATAAATGACTGTGAACTATATGTAATGTGAGAATAATAGGAATGCCAGTATGGCGCTTTCCAAAAAATATAGAAAGCAGATAAAACTCTAAAAATAATGCAAAACCAAAAATGAGAGATTTCAATTTGAAGATTTAGAATTGTATGCATAATTATGAGGGCTACCTTTTTGATTATATTAAGAAGAAGAGTTATTATTAGTGCAATTGACGCAATCAATCGTTAAAATCTATATATTTCAAATATTCAACCGCTTTTCCGAAGGTATTCTTTCAAATTAGATGCAAACCACGTCTACTTTCCATATGAAAGTTTGTTTTTGAACGTAGTTTTTCCAACTTTTCGCATATAAAATGAAGCCAAAATGCTGCAAATTACCACATAACATAATTTTTTGAATAAAAATAGAGACAATTTTAAAATGAACCTGATTGCATGAAAACCAAGACTACCTCTCATGTAAAAGTGTAATTTTGAAAGTAATTTCCGAGTTTTTCGCTATTAAACATAAAGCCAAGAAGTCGAAAATTAGCAGATAACATTATCTTTAACCTAGAAATTTACAAATTTGAGAATGTATGTAATTGAATGAAAACCACATCTACGTCTCATACAAAAGTATGTTTTCGAACGTGTTTTTCACACTTTTCGCACGAAAACATCAAGCTAAAAAACTAAAAATTTGCACATTACCATTTTTTTTACTTATAAAAAGATAAATTTAAGAGTGAACATGATCGGATGAAAACCACACATACCTCTCATACAAAAGTATGTTTTCGAAAGTATATTTGCAAATATTGAGCATACAAACATAAAGCTATAAATCTGAAGATAAGCATATATGTTTTATTTTTATCAACAAAAAGATGAATTTACAAATGATCCTAATATAATTATTATAAAAAATAAACGAAAATTTCTATTTTTTATACGCTACTGACTACAAGTAACTATTTTATATATTTGCATATGCACTTATATATAAGTCTATTAATTTCTTTCTTCTGAATTAATTAAGAATGTTTATTTATTCATATGTATTACAAGTACTTATTGGCATATCAATTAATTAATTAATGTACATATTTTCGAATAAGTTATAAATGTATATGAAAATGCACTTTCTATCACTAGCACTGCTAACCTAGAAAATGTCATATCAATTTATTATTATTAGTATTATTGCTACTTTACTACCTTTTAATGATAGTATATATCGTACATACATATACAAAATATATATGCACATAAGTATAAAGTGGAAGTGAAATTCAATGATTATTACGTGATTTAATTTAAAAAAAAAATTACTTTTTTTTTTCTTTTTCTCTTTACTTTGATATTTATATTTCTTTTTCATTTCTTAAAATAATTATTTTGACTCTCTTCTTCTCTTTTATCGTACAGATAGTACAGATGTATGTATGGATTAATGCTATTTTCTATAACGACAGGTAGGTAGCAATAATAAAATATATATTGCAATAAATCATTTTTGCATATTTCTTTGGAATTATAATTAATCATTTTTCTACCATTTCTACTTTAAATGTATATACGATACATTTACAATAAATATCTCTGTTTATATTTCAACAATTCAAATTAAATTTCACTTTGAAAGCAAATGTTAAAACAATAGAAATACCAATTTAACAGCAATTTTTACCAAAGATGATGCCAAATGTGCCAAAAACAGATAATTTCGTAATTGCCTTTTTCACACTTATACACATTTATAGTATGTATATAGCAACTGACATATTGCTATTATGCATGAAGCCATCTCTGACGACTAGCTGGCTCTTACATTATTAACTGTTTGTAGTATATAAAAATCGGGCATGAAAACCAGCCAGTCAAGTATGTGATAGTGATAGTACATACATATAAAATGTGCAACAAACGATACTAGCTAGCACATATGTAAGCTATGTATATAAGCCATATATGAATTGATGATGTTCTAATGCAATATTGGTAAATGCATCAACACATAGTAAAAACTATAACATAAACTTGAACAACTGGAATAATCGTACATATGTATTTTATAATAAGGCGCAACAGTAAGCAATAATATGTATCAGCAAATCTCATACAACTTTCAACAAGATTTACTTGCTCGCTTCATATATTGTACATACATTGTACTACTTATATCTCACCAAAAACGCTAAAAAACAAAATACATGTGATGTAAGCATTGAAATCAGCACAAGTATAAAAAAGGATTGCATGTTGATTGTATGCTCTTTATCTTAAATATCAACAACAACAACAACAACAAAATCGTTTAAATATATTTCTCTTTCTTAGATTGGGTTTGCAATTCATTTCTTTACCGTTTCACATATAATATAATAAAGTCAATTATTGCAAATTGCATTCTTTGCTGTGTTGTTGGTTATTGTTACCGCTTAATGTGTAGGCTGATTTATAATAATTTCAACATAGGCACGTGGATATCATCATAAACGTTTATTTCTCTATGAACATGCATATACTCATGTATATGTACTAGTCCATTATCATAATAAAGCAACATTGTTGAGGATACATGTTTATAATCTCACTTGAAAAATTTTAGTCTGCAGAGAAGGAAAAGAAGAAGTGCTGAATTCAATGACGAAATCATACACGAGAATTAAGTGAAATGAATCAGGGTTCATCATAATAAAATTTTAATAATTTCGAAAACCATTTATTTGGATTTATAACACAAATATGATAATGGCTTAGTTGAGAGTTTTCCAATAAATAATATAACACTAGGAACAGCGTAAAAATTGAGAGAGTAATGTTCAGCAAATTTTCTAAAGAGTGTAAAAACACAAGAGAGGCAGTTAATGAATTAATTTATGCCAAAACTATATTCCGATAAGTTTTAGAAAGATGCATACTCAAGATAACGTATTATTGACAATTGTCCAGAAATGTTAAAACTTTCGAGGAGCATCAAACATTTAGATCCAAAATTAACACAATCAATGTACTATGGACATTGTCCATTATTGAATGCGTCAAACATTTCTAAAACTAATAAACATAATATGCTTAAAGCCTGTATTTAACCCACTTAAGGATTTTTTGCAGATAGTTTGGTAAATTTTTGTTGTTAGAAGAACAGCTGATTGTTTTAAAATTAGTGACATAAAGAGCTTCTAGATTTAGTCTTTTTCAATGGAAAATTTTATGTGACATCCGAACTTTTTGAACTTTGGCACACAAATACCTAGCTGTGGAGCTCGTCTCATCTGTTTCAAACTGCAAAATGGCTTCTCGAATTTGGTCAATTCCAAAATCTTCATTTTAACATAGATTATGATGAAATTTTCTCTTCGAGTGTAATAAATATTATACACAACTAGCAACATTTTAGCTAAAATAAAAAAATCATGGATAACATTCTATATATGGAGAATACAATATAAAAATCCAGCATTAGTGATTTTCATACGTCGACCATCATCATCAATTACAACTTGAGACTACACATTGTCTCTCAATATGCAGGCTGGCAAAGAAGCAATCATCAAAATTACCACTAGTACTGTTGTAGCTGATAATGATAATAATGATGATGATGGTGTTGATGGTGATGATGGTGATGAATAATTTTCCAAACTAACAGTAAATCAAGTTATGTAGTTGCACACACACACACACACACAAATGCATACATGTGTAAGGTACTACATACACAAGCATACAATCAGGCAAACAATATAACAGTTTGTTGTTTTTGGCCGTTTTTGTCCATCTAAACAATAGGCATAAAAAGCAAAAAACAGCAAAAACCAATTTGCAATCATTCAGTCAGTCAGTCAGTCACTCAGTTAAGCAGGCAACAAGTACAATATAACATGCAGCAACATAATGCTGCAATGATTGAAATACGTTGCATGTATACATAATGTACATATGCATCTTTAACCAGTTTTAAGTGGCAATATAATAAAAATAAAATACAAATAATAATAATAAAAAAAAAATTGTTACTTCCCAAAAAAACCCAAAGCAAGGCAACCAGCCAATAAAAATAATAATAATAAGAACAACAACAGCAACCGCATTAACCGCATTAACCGCAGTTGTATACGTGTATGTATTGTACTATGGTATGTGGCAATATATATTATTATTATTATTATTATTATTATTGTTACTGTTGGTGTTTTCGATATTCGCTGGTCCAGCACTCTTGCTGCTGCTGCTTTTAAATGCTGCAACATTTATTCTCTGCCTTAGCGTATATGCCCATCACATTACACATACACATCTATCATGATTATACTTGGATGTATGTAATAATACAACTATGTCCGGCAAAGCGGTACATTTTTTTTTTCTTTTCTGCTTTGTCTTCTTTTTCAGCATTTCACTTGTGCTGCTGCACTTGGTTGTTGTATTACCATTGTTCCTATATACATCACATCGACATCATCATCATCATCATCAACAGCATCAGAGTCATCAGCAAGAGCAACGTCATTGAAAAGTGAATTCCTTTAGTTGACTTTGTTGCTTGTTGCCTCTGTTCGTATGGCAAACGTCAAAAATGCTGAATGTCATGCTGGATGAATGGAATGCAACAATAAACAAGTGCATCATATCAATGAATACCACTAGGAGTATGTTGTACATACTTTGATGTCCGAATTTTTCGATTAATTCGCATATGATGATGAAATACAACGAAACTACATAGTCAAGAAATGTAGCTCCACTAGTTCTTTTGGAATATGCGAGAAAGAGACCTAAACAATTGAGCAGAAAATAATCAAACGTTTAAGCAAATCTGAACTAAAAAGCTACAAGATCGAGAAGGATAAAATTAAAAATACGAGGAGGTTCATTTAATTGCAGCATTCGTTGAACTAACTCTCATTGCATTACCATTCACCAGATCTGAACTAGTTCCATGAAATTGAAATTAAATTGTTTTTCTTGATTGATAGTAGTTTTATTAATGTTAATGTTGTTGTTGTTCTTATCATTGTAGTTGAAACTTTTTTTCCTACACCTTCCCTTCTTCAAGTGCAAGAGATCATTGCAATATATTATATTATAAATGAATAATGCAATGAGTAATCAAGAATTGATTATGATGATTAAGATTGTGAAGATGATAATAATGACCAGCATGAAAATAATGTTATTGGAGCATAATAGCGCATTAATAGCAAATGAATTAATGTCAGCAATTTCGTTGCATTAATGTCGACATTTTTTAATACGAACAATTTTTATTCTACAATTTTGCAGACATTTTTGCAATATTTGCAATTTTTACAAAATTTCATTTCGATGTATGAAATAATGTCGAAGAATTTTTGCAATTATGTCGAAAATCTAAGTTTATGCATTTTTATTGCGGTATTATATAAATTTCATTTTACAATAATATCGAAAAGTTGTAAGTTATAAAAAGCATTTATTGCCAAAAAACGTTCCAGCTATTTGAAAATACTCGTTGGCTACTTAATGAACTTAAGTGCGACATGGACTACCACAATGTTATCCATATGTCATATAGGAGTATTATAACCCCTCCTTGGAAACCCAACTAAATATTTATATAAGTCTGAAGACAAAAGTGATGACAAAAAGGAGAAACAGGAAACAAGAGATAATTTTCAATAATTGGTTAAACCATTATCATCATTGGATATGTTTATATTAATTTTAACTATTTTGATTAATTATTCCAAAAATGTTAATATATAATATTGGCAATGATCATAATTATAACCCTAATCGCAAAACTAAATTTTAAATTATACAATTTTATTTGTTATTCATAAATTATTCAATAAAAATCGATATTTATATGCTGTGATCAAGATAATAACGATCATGTCCAATGATAATCACTAACCAGTGTGATAATATTTGCTGCCGATGAACATAATGAAACAAATGTGATATATTGATCGTGAATATACGATCATAGTGGAACACAAAACAAAAACTGCAATAAATACGATTGAAAAGATGTAACTAAAAGTTACGGTGTCATAACATGCATAGGTGTTAAGTGAGTGATGGTTGTTTGACTCATTGACTCAATAACAATAAATTCATTAGGGCTACTCTAAAAGATAGAAAGAAAAGACAGACTCGAAAGGTTCGTCTTTAAAAATATTAGCTGTCTGAAATAATAATGTCTAATATAAGTAAATTCTCTCCAACTTTATGCAAATTGATCATGCACGAACAATACTGGAAAACAAGATCAGCTCTAAATTCTACCAGCTTCAAATATATTCATATTAAAATTATGTGTAACTAAATTTATGATCACGCTGATCATGCTGATTATGTTGACAATGATGATAATAATACAATGCATAATACATACGATCATATTGATCATGTTCATGTTGATGATCGCAAACAATGTCCAACAAGTATGGCTTAGAAGAGAATGCATTAAAAGTTTGATTCTTTTCCTATAAACGTTAAAATTGTTGATAATGATTATAACAAAAAAAAATATGTTTCTCATTTTAATCATATTAATATATTTCATATCGATCATTTAACACAATAATGAAGAGTATGATTTATTTAAAAGAAAAAATTGCATTAAATAATAAAATTCTTAAACATGTGATTTTATTGAATGCAACAATATCATAGTTTACTTTAATAATGATTGTGTTTATATGATCATCATGATCGTCATGAACATGATTAATATGTGCATTATCATTATTTATGACCATTTTTAGTAAATAATAAATAAAATAAATAAAAGAAATAATTTATTTTCCTTTACAATGTTGCTCATATCCGTTGTGTCTTGTCGTCGTTGTGCCATTGTTACATTTTTTAATGACTTTTAAGGACATTTGGTATATACTTATATTGTAAAATGCAATTTCTTTTCCGATTATTTATTTTATACTCTTTTTTTTTGTGTGTTTTAGTTTAACTTTTCATTTAATAACACAACAAACATTGACAGTTGAGATTATTGTTTATCTTTTCAAAAAAACCAACATTGATTGACTTTAGCGGAAAATTGCAATTTTTTTTTTCTATTTCACTGACAGCATAATCCTTATACGCACAACTCGTCGTACTTGACTGATGATAGTGATGTTGAGTTGCCTGGTGGCTGATGTACGAGCATATATATGTTACATATATATGATTTTATTAAGTGTATATAGTATATGTTACTTTGACGTTGTATCATAGATCGGTTCGAGCTAGCAAATATGTATATATATGATTATATAGTATAGTGATTACAAATACACATAATAAATAATTTCACTAAACTAACATTAACGATGATTCATCATAGTCATTGTTGATAGTATTTTCTTCCTCCTTTTCTTCATGATCTTCTGGCTAGTTGCATTGTTGACGATCATGTTTGTGTGTATGTGTGTGTATTTGATTTACTACATAGTATTTACATTTATAGATATAAAAAACAAGTTTCTAAACATTCGTACATGCTTCATAAGCTAATTAAATGTACACCGATTAATGTCTATTTAATTTTTTTTTAATTTTTATTTCTTTTTGAAGTCGAACGGAGAGAAGTATTACAATTTTTGCAAATATTCGTATTCAAATAAAACTTGTTTTCTAGACTGCATCATCATTTTATCTATCATAGGTATATAATAATATATACATTTATATTTGTCTATGCGTAAATATAATTAAATCTTTCATAACATAATCGTAATGCAAATATATTGTATACTCGTATGTGCTTGAGTGCATAATGTTGTAATGGTCGAATGTGTCTATATTTGCATGATTTTACATACTACTACTACTACGACTATTACTTTATACAAATATATATCCCACTGTGCATTGATAAATGTATTACTTAAAATTAAATACTTAAAATATATATATATATACATATATATATATATATATATATATATATATATATATATATATATATATATATATATATATATATATATATATATATATATATGGACATTTGCATACAACTACAATATTTATTATATATCCGGGTTTCATTTCGCATCACATACGTAAGTTGTCAAATATACTTATACGATTGCAGTTTAAACAGTTATTATATTGCAAAGACCGTTACTAAAAAAAAAGGAAAAAGGAAAGAAACAAAAAAATCAATTTAAGATGCATCGATACTTTGAAAATGTAAAAAGTTGTAAAAAAGTTGTGTAATCGAAATTACAGCCACTATTGACGATGGATTAATTCTAATTATAATTAATATTGTCGAATATAATATTTATAATATTCGTAATGATTATGTATAAATTAATCCATAAATTGCACAGTCATTGCATAAAAACATAAGTTAATTAGAGAGTTCACTGGGATTTAAGTAATGGAACACATTGACTGTGCTTTAAAAATAACTAAATAAATAAATATGTGGCACTTAAAGCCCCGAAGGGCTCAATGGACGAGCTTCTCTTCAATTACTGTTGTTTGTGTTAAATTTTGGACAGTATTAGAAGGGACCTACTTATTTTAGCCGGTTCCGAACGGCAGAACTCTTGTGACATTACTTTTTCTGACCTTTGTCACAGAGTTCTTTTAGAAGCTCTTTCATGGCAGTGATTTGGTTATCTAAACTACTGAATAAGACCAACATTTGGCAGCACTTTCAAAATTCGGTATTGTGCTTTAAAATGTTTTCGTCGCTAACTAAAAAACATTGTGAACCTTGATATGATGAAAATATAGATTTCTGCAGTATCTGCTGGCTTCATTTTTCATGAGATCTGTATAGCGAACATCAAGCGATCATCGAAACAGATTTTCACATGGATCTAAATGAATCTTAGTTTGAGAAAAAGAACTCGTGAAATTGAATTTCTAAAAACGATTTCATAGTCTTAGTAATGCAAAGTTTGGACCACTTTCTCTAAGTCATATTTAGGCTACCATCTAAGTACCAGAAAAATTAGCTGATCAGTTGTAAAAATGATTTAAAGATATCTCTTTTAAAACTCAATTGCTCTTCACGAAAAACTCTATAAGTGTTCCACAATAATTATAGTTTTTGCAATGCTGTAATCGGTAATCGACAACATAATTTTTCAACTATTTTTGCAACTCAACAAATCAGAGATTAAAGACCGATATAGTAATTGTTGATGCGATTTTTTAAACTTGAAATTATTTAGAACTAATTCTAGAAATCATATTTAGGGCATTCAATCATGAAATGGTATTTAAGGTCATACTGAAAACAAAACCTGCCTACCTTCGCTTCTTATTTTCATAATTTTTGTAAATTAAAAAGAGCTTTAGAATTATTTATGATCGTCAGAAGGACTTGGGAATATGTTTTAAATATGTTTAAGTCGAGTAATCTTGAATATAATTTTCAATATGTACCTAAAAAAGTGCTTAAAGTGAAAAAATTCCAAAAATGAAGTTCGCTAATCTTTAATATAATTTTCAAAGTGAAAGAACTTTCTTGTACAATTTTCAAAATGTTGTTCCAAATTATGAGTTTTTTAAAATATTTTTTTTTCAGATGAGCCAAACTCAACACTCAGAATGAGAAGCTTATGGATAAGGCTCTCACATCGATTTCTTTCTAGGCATGTTTAACATGAATCTATTCGAATTCTGTTCACTGATTAAGAACAGAAGCACTAGTGTGACATCACTTAATATAGTTTTGCTTTAGAGCCCTTTCGGAAGATGATTGAGGTCAAAATTTGCCAGTTATATAACATCACCAATCTACCGCCTAAAATCTTCATGAAAAAAAAATATATGGTATATTTTTATTGTATATATATGCACATAAATCGTATATTCAAAATGATCTATCATTTTTACTTTCAAAAATAATAACATCATTTCAAAAGTACTTGTAAAATTCTTCAATTAACTTTCAACCTTTCGTAACACTTTAGTGCAACATATACTCATAAAATGAAGCTATTATTGATCATACTACACACACACACACACACGCACACATACTTTATAATCAATCATACATATTCATTTAGCTAAATTGGGTTGCAATGTAGCTATAGTATCGTACGTTGTATACAAGTCAATGGTGCTTTGTAATCGAAAAGATGAATAAATGTGATGGTAATGATTAATTTGATGATAGCAATCAAATTTTACTTGCATACTATTATTATGTACATAAAAATGTACATACGTACTATTTATTAAGAAATTTTCATTTTTCTATTAATTGTTTATGCCGCCGCCACCGACAATCGAACAGCAGCATACAAGTAGCATGCAGCATCAGTACGTAAAAATATGACATGAATCAATTATTGTTTATGATTAATTTTATGTAATGAAAAAAATATATATAATGTTTCTTTTATTATTGTACTATGTATTTTACAATTATTATTATTTTTTTTTTCTCTCTCTCTCTCTCTATGTCTTCATTTATTCATTTACGTATTGGCAATGTATTGTAATTGCATTCAGTTGTTGTGCAAGTAAATGAATATATCATAGATGGTACATATGATTTTATGCAATATGTATGAGAATGTATTGGATTTTAATTTTTATTATTACCTTTACCAAATGTAGAAAAGACAACAATTAAATGAAATTTTGACGAGAAAGTATTTATTGGATTTCCTGTTTATTAATTTCTATTTTAACAAAAAAAGTGAAATCTTTTGTATAGATAATTTTTGAATTGTTCACTAGTAATAAATGCAAAAATAATTTTATTTTACCTATGTATTTAGTGAATAATTTTTTTTTTTTTTTTTTTTTTTGTAGATAAAAGGTATATTGCGGATATTATATAAGTAAGTAAATGGGGAAATAACCTAAATTCATATTATATAATGAAAAGGATATATGTAAGATATAATTCAAATATATTCAAAAGTATTGAATATTCAAAAACACCCGATACTCAAATAGCATACATAGTACTCTACATGTATAAAAAAAATCATACTGCCTTTCAAGCCTTTCAAATAATCAATGCTTAAATATTTGTTTTAAAATCAAATCTTGAAGTACAAGTTGTCAATTTTAGTTATTTAAATTCCATAATATTACTTGAAAATAGTTTTCAAAATTTCAGTGTTGTTTTATAAAATTTTCGATTTAATTGGGCTTCGTTTTTGCATTCGGTATATGAAATCTGCTCATACCGAAGCTTGAAGCTTAAATGCACCAATTGCAGTAATAGGGAATTCTCTATTTTTTAATCGCTTAATTTGACAAGAAATATGTTTTCATTGTATGAGATGCTCTAAGAGACGATGGATGTTAAATTTTGTATTAAAGAGAGCCCGAGTATCACTCAAAGGCGAGGATCTGCTCTTACTGAAGGGGATGAGAATATTTTGAAAATATTTTAAAGTTAATTAAATTTAAATTTTCTGTTAAAAAAAATTTGCTTTAGAGGAAGTAGTATTGTGAAACGAAATACTTCGTGATAACTGTTTTAATCGTCGAAATCGATAGAAAATGGTTTTTCAATCATACATTTAATCACTCGATGTGCCTTAAAAGGCTTTGGTGCGTGAATGACAATGCGGCAATTACTAAATATTATATATTACTAGATTTTTGTAAATCGCAACGTGTTGACTGGTTGCCTGTAGAAACAGAAAGAGGAAGTTTGAGAGCGGAAGTGGCATGACAGCTTATGTTCGAAGCAGCTGATTTCGTGACAGCTGATGTTCGAAACAGCTGATATTTGGGAGTAAGAAGGCATTTGATTAAAGTTGGTTTAAAAAGCTACAAACCGGTAAAGAAACCAATGCTTACACCAAAACATGTAAAAAAAAGGTATGTTTGGTTTAATGCCTTCAAAACAAAAACAACAACATATATATTTTTTTCCAGACTTGAATTTGCTAAGAAGTACGTGGGCTGGTCCATAAAAAAGTGGTTTGGCGTACTGTTCAGTGATGAAGTTAAAATAAATTTATTTAATTCAGACGGAATAATAAGAGTTCGACATGCGAAAGGTGAAGGCCTCAATCCGCGATACTGTAAAAAGACTGTAAAGCATGGAGGAGGGAACGTCATGGTGTGGGCGTGTTTTTCGAGGAGTGGACTTGGTCCGTTGCATAGAATTGACCACAAAATGGACAGATTTATGTATAAGGACATCTTAGAAACTGCAATGTTGCCTTTTGCGGAATGGAATATGCCACTTCGATGGGTGTTTCAGCACGACAATGATCCGAAACACACATCGAAGTTTGTGAAGGATTGGCTACAGTCAAATAAGATTCAAGTGCTTGATTGGCCGGCACAATCGCCCGACTTGAATCCTATTGAAAATTTGTTTTCAATTTTAAAACGAGGCTTGGGATCAAAGCGCTTTAAAAATAAAGACGTACTATTTTTAGGCCTCAAAACTGAATGGGAAAATATAAATAAATCATATTTAACGAAATTAGTAGCTTCTATGCCCAAAAGGTGTGCTGCAGTAATTAAAAATAAGGGATACTACACAAAATATTAAAAGTTGCTTAAGTTTTGCACAGATGAAATATGAGTATAATTTGTTTTTTGTTGTTTACAGTTAATTTCGTAAGAATACCGAACTTTTGTTGTTGTTGTTTTTTATGTATTTAATGAAGGAACAAATAAATATTAAAACATTCAATCTAAGCGCTTTTATTTTTTAGTAAATTTGAAATCAATGAGAGCACTATGCCAGTTGCTTAAGTTTTGCACAATACTGTATATATATATATTGGAAGAAGTTTTGTTGTAAACAAATATTTTGGAGTTATTTTTAAATCGCTGAAATCAACATGCAATTTTATATCATTGTGAATGGGTGTAAAAGTGGACTTATGAACTGCAGAAATCGAAATAGATGGATTAATGTATCAACTCAAAAACATAATGTGTTAATTTTGTAAGCAATTTATTTGTGTTTTTCATAACATTCCAATAAATTTAATTTTATTTGTTGCCATTGTTGAGGATAGTGTGGCTGTCATCTCTCTGAGAGAACACACTTAGGCCAGAAAGGCTCAATGTAACACAACTGAGCTTCTCTTCCAATACTGTTGTGTTGTGTATGTATTAAATTTGAATAGTATTAGAACGAACCTACTTATATTTAGCCGATTCCGAACGGTACAATTCATGTGACATCACTTTTTCTGAGCTTTGTCACAGAGAAGCATTTTAAAAAGCATTTTTCATGGCAAATTGTTACTGCCGGAAAAATTGTCAAGCACTGGCCGGTTCGAAAGAAAAATTGATATTAAAGTTGACTCAACAAAAAATTCAAATCTGCAGTGATAGAAGTTTAATATTAGCGATAAAGTCATTTACATTTTTTTTTTGTTCTCACGCGAAGCCATTCGTTATTGGCACTGGTAAATATTCGAATGAAAGTAATCAACTTTCATATATGAATTTATTATTATAATTATTATTATAATTATTATTAATATTATAAATATTATAATTTTTGTTATATGTATATAGTAAATTCAGCATATACTTCCTCCTCACTACGCATTTAAAATCACATTTTGGCACATATCGTATTTAGTGTATTTACGTGCATACCAAACCAGTAACGTTTAATATCACGTGGTGTTTACATTGCTATTTCCGGCAAATTTTAAATACTACATTTTATTTTACAACAACAACAAACAAAAAAGAAATCACAACAATTTGAGTACAAAAAAAAAAAAATAATACATTCCAACAAAAATATATGATATGTATGATAGTATGTAAATATATGCAAAATAGTATGTACGAGTACATGTATTTAACGCATTGTTGTTTATTTCATTGATCGTTTTAAAACGCATATAGAATTTTTGATTTAACTATTTGCTTAACTTCTCAGTATTTTATACAATTCTGATTAAAAATAAATAATAAAAACAAACGAAAAAAAAAAACAATGTTAAAATGACACACGTGGTATATATTGAGTCATGCATTTACAGGTTACTAATCCACATACGAAATACGGATATATCTACGTCGTTTAGCCTATTTTTATTTCGTGTTTTTTTTTTATTATTGCTAACCTCTTCAGTAATGCAAATCTTATTTTGGTATCTTAAGTACAGGTTGTTCAATAAGTTTTGGCGATCTTATTTTTATAAAATTCACACAACTTTTCTATCAACACTTGTGAATTTTTAATTTTTTCAATATATTAATCCATTCGCCTGTTCAAAGTGTATGAGTCACAGAATTCTTATTTATTAAAGAAATAAAAAAAAGATCTGGTTTACTAAACAAACTACTCATATTTCATAAAGACAATGCAGCCTCTCACACAGCTCAAGAAACCATCGCGAAAAGTCATCGACAGCTATAAGCTCTCTCTGACTGCTGGCCGTTCTCCCACCTTTAAAAATTAATTGTTGAAAAATGATTTTGAGCTTCTTGAAGAATATATTTTATATTAAACAAAAGAAGTGACTTTTTTCATTTCCATTTGCAGAAACTTATTGAACAATTTTACAATTTTAGCGCATACAAATCTATTCAATTGCAACAAATGTTATTAAAACTCACGTTTTTCTCCAATTTAAAATGTTTCAACATTATATTTTGTTATCATATCAAATGCTCACCTGCAATAAAATAAAAAAAAAAATAGAATAATTAGATATTTAGAAACAAACAAAAAAAAATTTTTTATATTCAAATGTACTTGAGAAGGTCATTGCTTATCAGCTAAAAGCCAGATAAGTGTCCATAATTATACCATATAAATTAAATTAAGATAATGCATGAGTAGCTTACCCCATACATGCTTGTACAGTGTATAAATAATATGAATAATTTTAATAAGAATTTTGTTGTTGTTGTTGTTGTTGTTGTGCTTAAAATCGCCACTTTAACTATCAAGAATTAAGCAAGAGTAGAACATTTTAGTTAAAAATTGTGCCAAATCTATGTGTGAGTATATATTTCAAAATCCTGTTTGTATATACATATACACACACACACACAAAAATGTCATAATTCTTTTTTTTTAAGCCATGTGATGATATTTAATTGATTTTTTTTTTGTATTATATTTTTTTTTTATATATATATTTCGTCTTTAGGATACCAGTTTAAACTAAAAATTTTTGCAACAAAAATATTTTTCCAGAATAAGCAACTTTTCTAGACAAATTGGCTTCATTGTTATTATGTTCTTTAGTAAATTTGCATACATAAATATTATTATTGTAAAGTGTTTGCAAAAAAAGAAAACGCGACTTGCTTAATTACGTTTTTCAAGAAACTTGAAACTTGGTGTGTTTTTTTTTTTTTGTAATATATTATTTTAGTTCTTTTGAAATTAATTTTTTTTTTTATTTATTTTTCTTTTTCTCTTATCTTCAAAAATATTTTAAATAAATAATAAATGAAATACTAAAAAAAATGAAGAATTATTTAAAAAAAAAAATTCCGCCAAAATATAAATCACTCTTAACAACAAAACAAAAAGAGTGAATTTTTTGTATTCAATACAAAAAACAAAAAAAAAACATAAAATGATGCCCATAGGAAAAATATGTAAAATGCTTACTAAATAATTATCAATTTTTAAATGTGAAATCTATTCATAGTTAGCTTACCTTCTGACTACCTTCCAAAAAAAAAAAAAAAATAAGCTGATTTTAACGATTTATGATATGTTTTCATTTCCCACTGGATGCATAAAAATACCATAAATAGTATATACGTATGATATTTCTGTATGAAGAAATCATACGTATGTACTTTAGAGGTGTGTCAATATTATTTGCCAGCCAGCAAAGATTGAAAAATAAGATTTTTGTTTGTGACAAAAATAAATAACTAACATACATACAATAACAACAACAACAAACATAATTCCCCCCCAAAAAATTAAAATACCGCAAAAGAGCATGCAAATTACTACCAAAATAAATATTATTTTTGGTAGACTCGACATACAAGAGTGTAGAGACAAATAAGTAATCAAATTCAATCGAGTATATAGGTAGAAGTTATGAGCATGAGATGAGGTGTTCAGGCACATTCCATATAGAAATTTCTTTTGCATAAATAAAATATAATGCGTGATTGTATTTTTTTTTTTTTTTGTCATTTATTTTTTGGGTTATATTTAATTTGCTTTTGTGTCACAAATGACGTAAAGTATATGCATGTATAATGTTACATGCAAATATCATAAAGAGAAAGAAATTCTGACTAAAACCTTAAGCATTTAATATCACGTCATTGTGATGGTATAATATTTCATTTATGTAGAATTTCACTTAAATCTTTTACTACAAACATAAGAAGTTATCTTTTTTTTAGGTTTTTTTTTATCTCTTAGCAGATATATACATTGGATGTATACATACGTAATTGAATGTGACATGTGTATTGAGTATTAATTTCCGTCTTAACATTAAAAAAAAATATTCATATTATACGTTTATTAATTATTTTAAGTAGATGAAATTGAGTTTTATTTTAAGCTGACCAAATTTTTGTTACTGGTCATAATGAAAGTAAAGCTACAAATGCATAATAATCAATATGATTAATTTTGGTTGATGAATTTCAATAATTAAAAATGAAACCGTTTTTTTTTCTTTTTTATCAAATAAAAAAATTAAAATAATATGAGAAAGTAATGAGTTTAACTCATTTCATTGCGCCTTATGATTTTTTCAACATTCTACCTATATTATGTTGTCGGAAAAGTCATGCTGCATTTTTATAATGATTTTCTATGCTTATTTATTAATAGCGAGAACAAAGTTAAATCAATATAACATTGATTGGTCATTTTTAATTTACGACGTTTTTGCATTACTCTGATTCCGCGTAGGTAGAACGATCAATCGTTTCAAGTGCAAAATTGAATGAAATGCCGATTGTTGGAAACAACGAAATAATTACTTAATGGAGAGTATTACTTCGTTGAAAATATGTATGTGAGTAAAGTATGTATCCGCATGTATATTTAATTTTTAAGTACATATGTGCAAGTATATAATTTTTTTTTTAATTATTTTATTTACTAATTGTAGGCTATAAATTTCTAGTGTTTACATTAATAAGGTCAACGAATTTTAAAATTGAAAAAAAGTAAAAAAAAAAATTTTCATTATCAAGTCTATGTATTATATTTTTTTATTTTTATTTATGCATACAATATACTCGTAATTTATTTATATTAAATCTGTTTACATTTTTGATTTATTTTTCGGGGCGAAAGAATTTGTGTATATTTATTTATCTCAAACATAGGATCAACACACATTCGTTATCAATATTTTTTATTTTTTTTGCAATTTCCGTTTTTTGTTGTTGTTGTTGTTATTGTTGTTTGTTGTTTTACTTAAAGCTAAGTAGAAGCAAAAGTAAATTGTTTATATATGAATATCTTGAGTATAGATATGACTGACTTGACTTTTAAATATTCACATACATATATGTATTTATGTACAAATATATACACAAAATATCAGAGAATATTGAATGAAATGCATAGAAATTCTATTCCTTACTGCATTCTTCAAAAGTTCAGTTTAAAATGTGGAATAGAAAATGTAAACAATGAAATTTTCTTTTCAAAAAATTTTTAAAAATTAAATTTTAGAAATTTACAAAATATAAAAGCAATTTAGCACAATATATACAACTCGCTATGTTATATTTCTGGATTCTGAATGTTAAAATACCATTGTACAATTTTCAAGAAGTATTCATTCATTCCTTAAATATTAGTTGAAATTAGATAATGCTTTAAGTTACTTTGAATTACTTTCAATTTTTTCTTTCGGCAATATGATGACATAATTGTGTGATGAGTGATGGCTCGGAATGTCATAATCTTTATTTACATTTTATATTCATATAAAGCGATATTTTAAAAGTTGATAAAAAATTTTTTTAAACAATTCATATCATGTCATATCAATAGTAGGTATATATATTTCTACTAAGGAATTTCATTTGCAAATATTTACAATACACAATTTTCCAACGTTGGCTACATCATTTCAATACATACGTAAATTGAAATTGTACAAATATTTTGTCTTTATTCAAAAATGTAATGATTAAGAACATAGCGTACCAATTACTGCATAAGATTAAAATTCATATGATTCCTTCACTTCCGCTAAATATGTAAAAAATATATAAACATATGGCACTTATACGCTCCGAAGGGCTCTTTGGCCAAGCTTCTCTATCAGTATTGTTGTACGTGTTAAATTTTTGACAGTATTAGAAGGCACCTACTTATTTTAACCGCTTCCGAACGGCAGAACATCACTTGTGACATCACTTTTTCTGAACTTTTCCATAGAATTCTTTTAGAAGCTTTCCTATGGCAATTGCTTGCCGACAGGTTGACACCATTCGAAAGAAAAATCAATCTCTTCCATATTAAATTTATGCTTCAGCCGTTGATTGAACCCCACGACCTACAGAACAGAAGGCCAACACACTAACCACTGAGCTACTGTACATATTTTTTCCATCTACATACATGCAAAATGCTAAAATCTAAATTTTATATAATTTTTATTTTCTCCTTTGTTTAAAATACTTAATTATTATGTACTCGTATAATCAAGGTTTCTATTAATGCAAGGTTTTACTATCGCAGTATATTGTAGGTACCTACATACATTTGTATATGTTATACTATATATACCAATTCATATCCGTATTTATGTATGCGCTCACAAAATACTATAAAATACTATTTCTATTACCAAATATAGACATTCAAAAAAAAAAAAAAACAATTATAAATAGGAATACGAGCACATACATTGTTGATACTTGTATTTTTAGTATGTACATATTCTTGTGTTACTTTTTTCCATCAAAAGTATTAAGTCACTTTCAACTTGCTAATCGCATTTACCATTTACGGTAAATAAATGAAATTTGAATTGTGTAAACGATGATATGATTTCCTTTTCTAACAGAAGTTCATTTACATACAAATATGTAGTTAAGTACAAGTACTAGCTAACAAAAGAGTTATTTTAAATCATACTTTCACCTATAGAACCCAATAAAATAATAATCCATTAAAAATTTTTATTTTTTTTTTAAACGTTCCACTCCTGGTTCGTTGCTTTACGAACGCCACTTACTTCTCGTTTCTTTTTCTTCTTTACTACTTGCTCTGGAATACGGACGTCATTGTTCCAAATCATTAAAGTTCTATTAAATTCGGTATCATCAATTTATTTCGTCATTCGGTATCATCAATTCTAAACAACTTTAACATATGCTCATATTTAAAGAAGTGCCAAATAAGCATAAATTAATAATAATTAACTTAGCTAGTTATAAGTATGTATATTGGATATGGATATATAAATATTGTGTATTCGAATATACTGAAAGTATTATATTACAAATAAGTATACCTGTTAATTCATTCGTCTACTCATATTAAATATTCCCACATCACATGATTAAAGCATTAAACATAAATGTAATATTTTGCAGATTTAAACAACAATATTTTATTTATTAAATCTAAACATATAAGTATTGTAAAATGTATAACATCAATACTAATCAACTTTCCCGCTCATTTTTTTTACATATTGTACGAGTATGTACAATAATAACTTTTCATTTTGCTTTTCACATAACCTAGGTGTATAGTAAATATGTTCATATGTATATAACTCCATATATGTACACATATATTAGTTAATATATTAGACTTTCTTTATTTCCATATTTAATCTACTACTCTCCATGTTTGACCCTTTTTTTTTTGTCTACTATACTTGAGCTGTTTTCATTTTGACTTTTGTATGAATACTGGCAGACGAATAGGTGCTAATTAAATTATGAACTTGTAAATAAATAAGTATAAATAATACAAAAATTCAAATTTTCAATAGCAACATCGACAACGTACTTATAGTAATTTATGTAAATAAACTAAACATTTTGTAAACTAAGAAAAGAAATCATTCAATATAATCGGTAAGTAGTTTTTTCAATGGCTGCTAGTAAATTTTTTAATATTGTACGAGTATAAGTAGTAAAATTATAGTAAAAATAAATATTTTGATTTTATGCTAAATACCCAATAGGAATAAGCTGTAGCCGTCTTCAAAAGAATCAGTAGTTTATGTGAATATTGTACTCACAGAAGACAAATTATAATTTTTTTTTTAATAAATTGTTGAAGATCAAATCGATTAAAATCTTCATTTTATATCAAATATATTGTGGCCTTGATTTGAATTCACATCTCATGCAAAACTCAACGATGCCATCCATTTTATTGTAGGACAAATTCTAAATTTCAGAAATTTCGGTTCAAAGTTTAAAGAGCACTCTTCTACGTGAAGAATCAATAAAGCCCTTAAATTGCAAATTATAACTTTTTGGGGGATATCCCAACATTCCACTATGACCTATGCCCTATGACAATAGCTCTAAAAGCGTAAAATTGTATTGACATAAAATTGCATGGGTCTTCGACAAGAGCTTTTTACTTCACGGTATTATTATATATGTTATATGTACCATATGTATAAGTAGTTTACTCATAAAAATTTATATGCATTCCAACATATTGATATACTTAGATACGATTATATTTAAATATGTACATATTCAATATTTTATTGGATTTGTAAATATCAGCCGACATCATAATAATAATGATAATTAACAAGGAAAAAAAGAGATTATATTAACAACAACAATAAGATTAATAATGAAATAATTATCAAGGTCCTTTATAAATTCGCTCATTGAATAATTGTTGCTTTAATACAAAACTTCACAAGGTATTTATGATTGTGTATTTATTACGCTGTGTATGATTTGCAAAAATTCAAAATGATAAATAAGTAATATGAATGAAAATGACAACTGGTTTTATAAGCTTTTTAAAGTCGCACAGTAAACATAACAAATGTAACAATTTTGTTCAATATATGTATGTATATAGAAATTTTTATGGAGGTCTTATTTTCTATATGTATATGTAGAAAATGTTGGCGATTTTTATAGAGATATTTTATTTGCGGTCTTGTACTTATTTATAGTTTTAATTTAATTTAAAAAAAAAAATTTTTTTTTACATTAATTGTAATGTAGCCATGTGTAAGCAATAAAAGCCAATCCCCCAAAAAAACAATGATTACAATTGAATTTAATTGATTAAATGAATTTTGTACAAATAAAAATTCAGCGATAATATATGTAATATACATCATACATAGAATGAATCATCATCATATTGAACGATAAAAAAAAGATGTGCGTATATATGGAATCCGGTTTAAAAGGGAATTTAAAAATAAAAACAGAAATCGAGCATCAAACAGTTTATGGTAACGACTTGTACTATTTACAAAAAAAAAAATAAATAAAATGCGTCAAATAAATTAAAACTAATGAAGCTTTATGATAAATAGAAAACTAAATTTTAATTGCTTTCTTCAGTACATCTATCATATAAGTTTATTCAGTTCTAGTTCTTTGTCCTCTCAATGCCTTTGGAATAATTTTTTAGTTGATAAACTTTCATGATATCATTGAGATTTAATGTAAACAATTTTTTATAATATGCATTGTTTTGTTGTCGTAACTGTTGTATATAACTTCTTATCTAAAAAATTTTATAAAACAATAATAAAGACATGGGCTTACAGTAGCTCCGATTGTGGCTGTTTAAAGTTGGAAAATGTTCCGTATTTTTTATATAGGAACAACATGAAGTAAGCAGGAATATTTCTCGCTACTTGCCAAATATAATAATGCGGCAGTTGACCGATCTTGCCCATACTAAATAGCGTCTATGTACATTCTTGGATCGTAGGCAGCTTACTACAAATATCTCTCAGAAATATTCCAACATTTATTCTAAATAATAATTATGTGTATAAATAATTTTCTATATATTCAACGATTTCTTCAAGTTTTTACAAAAATTTATTCATCATGAATATGTCTACAGATTTTGGTATAGGATGTATATGGAACAAGTGCAGAATACGGACTTATAAGGGAAAAAAAATAAAAAATTGCCTCGGATAGAGCTTATTTTTGTGAATATAAAAAATAAAAAATTTGTCGGTGCAAACGCCCATATAAGGCGTGGCTCAAGTTCAAAGTTCAAAATTGTGGTCGAGATTATTCAATAGACATGCAATTATTTTCTACAATATGGGTATCAAAATACAGGTAATTTTAATACCTTTTTATAGGTGTATAATATTTTATATGAATTTTTAACTTTTTAAATGTTATGAAGAAGAATATAAATTTTTCATAAAAATTTTGTAAAACCCGATTTTTTTTTTTCGAAAAAGTTCCCCATTAATCTATCAAAAATTATATATTATTTTAAAGATCATAGGATTACCTTTCCAATGGTATATAAAACATATTTTTAAAGAATTTTTATATATTTTAAATATATTTTTTTATGATCATACTTTCGCTATATTAAATATGTGCACAAAGGAATAGTGAGACAGTTATAATCATGAACCACGCCTTGTATGGGCAATTGAACCGACAAATTTTTAGTTTGTTATAACGACATGAATAACTTGTATCCGAAGCAATTTATTATTTTTACTTTGTCAAGGAGTCCGTATTCTGCACTTATGCCGGTGTATATTAATGAGGGCCATTTTTCTATTATTTAAACCACTACGATTATATACTCTACAAACAACTTTTGACTATATTTATAATATTAATAATAATACAAGTAAATATAATATAACTTCACATATCACTAATAATAAATATTGACAGTAGTACTTGAGTGCATGTAAAACTGCTCCAAATTATAATAATAACGAAGCAGCTACAATATATGTGTTTACTACAATAAGAATAATGATAAATCACTTTATACTTTTTTGTGCAGTGTGCAAGTTAGTCTACTTTATAATGAGATAAGATTATATATATAGTACGTCGTTTTCTTTCTTTATACATATATTATAAATTCTTTGATTTTTATATTTGTGGCGACTCTACACTACCCACCAACCAATTCTTCCGCAAAATAGTTGATGATAAGCTTACTTTTTATAAGAAAGCATTTACTATATAAACAAATTTATTTTATTTTTTTATATACATACACATACTTGGAGTGTAGTACTGAGTGTATAATAAATAATAAAATACGTTTTGTGATATGTGATACGAGTATGTACAAGTACATATGTGCGATAATCAATTTTTTGTACAATTGCAACAGTAGCTTTAATACAAAAAATATTCTTTTGCATATACCAATAAAATTATGAAGATGAAGAAATACAAAAAGAAAATATGCGTCTAATTAAGTTTTATTGGAAAAAATTCCGATTAGTGATATTCACTATCATTAACTTCTATTTGGTTTTTATTTGAAATAATCAATATATAAGAGAATTGTTTAGATTCAAATGTTTATAAACATTTTCTCCAATTACCATTTACGCAAAAGGCTAGACCGCATTATTAGTGGCATACTACTAAATTATATGCCTTAAAGTCAAAAAGTTGAAGGAATTATTGAATTTATGCTGCTCTTTGTAATGGCTATACGTAGTTATGGTAGTTGCAAAAATGTAAATCTCTAGAATATTGATCAGAATTCAGATTTGATTTCATTTAGTCATATCATGTCATGTCTGTTGCCATAAAAATAGCGTAAATGAGCTGAAAATTGGTACATACGATTATTTCTACCAATAAACGAATTAGTTCGGAAATGGACGTAATCGGATGAAAATTACGTGTACCTTCCATACAAAAGTATATTTTCGAAAGTATTTTTTCATACATTTTCCACATAATATGAAGACAATTAACTTAAACTCATCATTATTTTGATAAATGAGCTGACATGTTTGAAAATCAACGTAATCAAATAGAAACAATATGTAAGTACATTTTCGAAACTAGATTTCCAGCTGTTGTGCATGTAAATATAATCCTATCGAACTTGAAACTGGGCACAGCAGATTGCCTGCAACGACAAATGGATAACATCAAGAATGATCGTAATCAGATGAATTCCACTACTACCTCCCATATTAAAATACCATTTCGAAAGAATATTTTTCTATTCTGTACACGAAAATATAAAGAAATCGAGCTAAAAATCGGTACATTCTTGTATTTCCACCCTCAAAGGAATGGTTTAAAGAATGACCTTAATTGAATGAAAACCATGCCTACTTTCTCTACAAAAGCATGTGTTTTACTTCTAAAGTGAAAAATCTTTTCTTATATAATTTTCAACTTTGAATGACAAAATTCACTTTATCTAAACATTCTCACACATATGAGTATTTAAATAGACGTTGATCATTTTTTTTTTTCATTGCAAATTGTTGCTGCCGGAAGAAATGAATATTGTGGCATTATTATCATCATACAATTTATTTTAATGCACTTGAAAAAAAAAAACATATATGCATTATCTTTACAATGTATAATGTAATGCACGCATGCATGCATGCATGTACATGTACTTTTCATGATTATACATACAGCTAGCTAATGATTGTCTCTCAGTTCTCAGCTGTCAATATGTTATCCATCATTTTGTTAATAAGCATGTTATTTATATAATACTTTCGCATACGCATCATATTTACAAACGCACACTCACACACACACACACACAAATACATGCGCATATACTCTCACTCTTTAAATGTTACTACTCCCTTTTTTCTATACACCACTTTATGTACCATGTAGGAAGGTATTAATGCCCTTCACTACTTATACTTATATATACACTTAAGCATTTTCTGCCCCCCTCCCCCCTAACCATTGGTTGGAAAAAAAAACCAACAAAAAAAAACAAAAAAGAGATAAAAATAACAACAAGTACAAGTATCTTTCATTAGCTCTGTTTTGTTATCGACTTTTATGTATGCTTTTTCATATAGTTGTTGCAGTTGTTGTTGTTGTTGTTGTTGTTGTTGTTATTGTTGTTGTTGTTGTTATTGTTGTTTAAATTGCATCAACTATAGTAACTGAGTGAATGACTAGTTACACAGTGTGGCATGGTAGGTACACAATACTCTCATACAATATATGTACAACAAAATGCTTTCCATTGGAGTGAAGCATGTATTTATAATATATATAGGTAATAATAAAACTCGAACTCACACGCATATGCACACACACACACTAACACATACATATTTAGTCGCGTAAATTATGAAATAGTGCTTTTTTTTCCACTTCATACGGGTTCTTGTTGTTATCGTAACACTTTCGATTTCGATTTCGATTTTTACTCTCTTTTTTTTGTAAATTTTGGGTGGGCCCTCAATATAATTTAATAACAGATCAGGCAGCCAACCAAGCAGGCAGTGTTTTTTTTTTTTTTTTTGAAAATTTCACTTTCAACACAATCGAAAGTGCTAGTGGGAAAAAAATGGGAAATACACTTTCCTACTGAATATACTCTAAAATACCTAAATGTATGTATTATTATAAATGTGCATATGTATGTATTTATTTAAGTGTAATAAAAATTAGGTGCATTATTATTATGCAAATATCAATATGTAAGCTATATACTGGTATATAACATACATGTATATGTGTTATATATATATATTTGTTGATGAAGCCCTTTTGTAAGTTATATGCCTAAAGCTAAAGTTTCATATCATACACACTCATACCAATTTACATAACAAGTGAATATTTATATAAAATTTATTAACAATATTTATCAATGAAGATGCTTCCAAATATCATAAATTTCTTTCAATTGATCTAAAACATAATGTATCTAAAGTGAAATGGAAAATTTTCGTTCAAGTATAATGAAATCTCATCGGTCTACCTGCAATTTTTTATATTATAATATTTACAATATCGATAAAAATGTATTAACATAAATTTTGGTAAATTGATATAAGACATAATTGTGTCAAAGATTGACGATCAATGCATGCTGGTAAATTACGTTGTGAATTAACTCTATCAATTTAGTTGATAATTGTTTTGTTGGTAAAAATTGGGTCAAGAAATGTTTGTTTTGACTTCAAGGGCTTAAATGAACATTTGCCTAGGCAATATGAAGAATTATTTATGATAAGGATCGGAACCTATTCAAACATATATCACCTTGATCAAAAAGTTCCCGGAATAACCACCGTGTGGCGTTCCCATCGTTCCAATTTGAGTTCTGTTAAGTTGGTACATCTGTTATTAATATTCCCTCTAAATCTTAGCGTCATAGCTTGATATTTGCAAAATTTACTTAGCCAAGAGCACATCTATCTCAATGCTTCCTGCGATTTTTCCACTACTTCCTCTCGGTTACTGAAACGCGTTCCCCGTAATGGGTTTTTAACTCGATTGAACAGAAAGAAGTCACAGGGAACCAAATCAGGTGAATTCGGTGGCTGTTGTATGGTATTTGTTGCATTTTTCGTCAAAAAATTACGAATAATGATGGCACTGTGCGACGGTGCGTTAGTATGGTGCAAAATCCACGAGTTTTCTGCCCACAATTCTCCAGTGTCTCCAGTGATGATCCTTTTGATGAATGTGGGATCGGATTCAGCCTCGCAAATCATGTCTTTTACGACGTCAACATGGTCTCTTTTTTGCATGAATTTTATTGAAAATTGTAAATAGTCGCCAACACACACATTTTGTTGCAAAAGAAAAAACCGAATATCGTACAGTGATGAAATTCTTTGTTTTCGAAGGTTTATCATCAGCAGAAATTAAAACAAAAATGATAAGGTATTAAGAGAATTCATATGTTCATTTCCAACTGTGCATCGATGGCTTTTGGAATTTATTCGTGTAAGCGTATAAGCATTGAAGATGAAGAACTTAGTGGACGTCCAAAAAGTGCAACAATTTAAGAAATCATTGAGAAAGTATATGATATTATTTGTGAAGCTCCAAATTGGTCTAAGCATGAAATTGCTAATACTATAGGTATCTCTCAAACGAATGACTACTCCCCATATATTACATGAAGATTTACATATGAAAAACCAGTTCGGAAAGTTAGTGCCTCATTTGGTAATAATTCGACAAAAATTGAATCGAAAACAAATTTCCCAGCGTAATTTGGAGCATTTTAAGGAGAATGCAAAAGATTTTGTGTGTCATTTTATAACTATGGATTAGACTTGGATTTATCGGCATGATTCTAAACTGAAGCAAAAAGGTTTACAGTGAACCAAAGCTAGTTGTTCAGCCTCTAAAACAAATGAAATCAGAACGATCGGCAAAACAAGTTGTAGCATTAGTTTTTTTTTTTAAATAAAATTGAGATTTTGTTGATTGATTATCTTGAGAAAGATAATACTGCAACATTTGAATCAGCTGAATGGAAAAAGTTCATCAGAAAAGACTTTGTTTGCAAAAGAAAAAAAATAATTTTTCATCATAACAATGCACGGAAATTTTTTAAACGACAGTTAAATTGAATGCAGCCGCGGAATAGTAGTAGTATTTTGCAATGCTTCCGGAAAATCATGACAGAGATGATATAAAATTATTGAAGAATCATTGAAATAAAAGTTTTGAAGTTGAGAGAGACTATTTTGAATAAAACAAAAACTGAATTTTATTTAAATTCTTTCATTTTTGTATCACCAATACTTTTTTTTTACCAAACTGTATTACGCAAGCTTAAGAACATTCAATTGTTTTAACTAAAAGCATTAAAGTCGTCTGCAGTATCGGAATAATACTTGTATGTTAGAGAACAACTTAATCGACACGATAAGTTTTTCTCTAGCATATAAAGTCAAGGCTATAAAATACAACAACAACAAAATACTCAAAGAAAATTATCACTTTCTACATTGTATTCATTTAAAAAATCATTTCCTTATTTGTTCTACATACAAGTAAGCGTATACGCTAAGCGACGTATCAATCTGTAATGTGATTATTCAAAATTAAATTGCTTTTAAGATCGTTTCATTATATAAAGTCTGCTCATATAATATCATATATAAAGTTATTTACTACAATGATCAATTGATCAATGTAAATTGATATGCTTCTTTAGTTGCTGATCTTCTCCTTCTCATAGTATCTTATTATCTTGCATCTGGTTTTGTTTTATTTTTTTTTTATTTTTTATTTTTTATTTTTTATTGATTATCACATCCTGTCTTGTCATAATTGCAATTTTCCTGCTTTAACGCTCACTATAGTAGTACTCAACGAGTACGAGTATATTTATTATGCATATTCTCTTAAATATCGTAATCAGCTCCTAACTTAATCAATGTTTAACAAGGTTTAAAAACTTGTACGCAACTAGACGCTTATACACTTGCGTCATTATATTGCAAATTGTTGTTGTTGCTGCTATGTTTGTTGTAGTAAATACATTTTATATGGATAGCCTCTAGATCAGAAGTCCTCCGCCCTAGACATTTTACGAATATATTCAATGCTACTACATATATACATACGTATGTATGTATATAGTACATACAACGGCAAATGTCGTTCCTTCACTTATGGTTGCAATCAACTGAATAAGTAGTCAAAAGGAACTACATCAAGGCAGCAGCAGCAGCAGCAGCAGCAACCTTCATTTAATATATAATTATGTTGTTGATTTTCGATTCTTATAAATATGTTTCACACACGCACACACATACACATGCAGACAATTGCAAAAATATACACATTATGAGTCTTCTTCCTCATCAATGGCATTAAAAATGCCCACTTACATATGATTATTATTTTGCGGCGCTGCGAATGCGTATGAGCCTATAATGGTATAGTACTATATTCATAGTTACAAACTTTTTCTACTTACATACATATGTATCTACGATATAATGTATATGTAGGTACATATGTACTTGCTGCATGCATATGATATTTTGTAAATGTATACAAGTACATGACGACGATTTAAGCTTGTTTGATTTCCTATGAGTACACAGATGATCAACAGAGCAAGACGATTGTCGTCAGTGGAATTGTGAACGCACAGCAACAATATTGTGGGGCGATTTAAATTATTATTATTTTTCTTTCTTTGTTTTATAAAGAAAAAAAAATGTATTGAAAAAAAAAATGACTACAAGTGCGTGTATACGTAACACAAACACATACATACACATTTGTAAGTATGTGCTGATTACTCTGATACCTATTTCCGCCACAATGATACCTACAAACATGTTGCTGCTTACCGATCTAAAGCTACCTGCTCATGTCTATCAACCTGCTTACCACCGCAAATACCCTTCATTTGACTGCTTGATGGCTTGCTTGTTGGTTAAAGTCAATCAGGATGTTTCAGCCTTCGTGCATATGCATGTATGAAATATGCCACATTTTAACATGTTACCGACTGACCGCGACTCATGCCACTTTTCCTTTAGTCAATTCGACTCATCGTTTCGAATAGCAAATAAAACTTGCAATTTATAACTTAAGTTGTAATGATTGGAGTGTGCAAGCAAACGCGTGGATGTTGGCATTTTATGTGCAACATACATATGTTGCATCAATAATAACTACTTACCAACAACACAACGTTATGATGTTGATTTGTGTTGATTGCATGCGAATGTTGTTCATAGATACTTTTCCATGCCATTTTTCATATTACAATATTATTACTATTAGATACTAAAATTATGACCTGTGATCTGGTCTAATACTTAAGAAGAAATAATATTAAATTTTGTATTTAGATATTAATAATGATAATGATGATGCTGGGTATTATTAGCATCATCATAATGTTGCTTGGTAGACGATCGAACGTGTTATTGTTTACGCTGATTACATTGATTGATTACATTGGTTACTTGCACCTTACTTTTTCCTATCTTTGAGAAATGTACATGTGTGAATTAGAAATATTTATACCTTCATGTTTCAACATTTCTTTGGTTAAAAGCAACATCAATTGTGAAAGATGATAAAAAATTAACGGCCAAAGATGTTTGAAAAGTTATAACTGCATATTAGGGTACCAAACAATGTATTCGGGATTAGCCGAATCAGACCACTTATATGGGACCCTTTTCGTCCCTCAAATCGTTTGGTTGCAGTATTCTTCTACTTCCTTCCTCATAATAACATCACGCGTTATTTCAAGCATGTCTTTGTGGGGTATGTTCCACATTTCGAGTTCATCATTAAATTGGCGACCCAGTGTGGACATCCTCCTGCTTGCCATTGCATAATCTGCAAATATCAGCATCCTCTCCTCCAACAAGACCTATCTTGCTGAGGTGGTACCTGAAATTGCCATGTCTAGTTATTAATGCAGTCAACCAGCTTAGACTTAACCGTCCTAGACTGAGAGCCCTCCCCGATTCACTGTCTTTGATAGCCTCAACGAAGCCTTTGCCTGTCTACAAGTGGATAAGTTCTCCTATATCGTGAGATGGATTTTTTTTTATCCACTCTTCGACCTTTACCTTCACCGTCCCGTTGCTAAGAGCAACTACTGGTTCCGGTCCATGAAATTCAGCTTTAGATCCTTGTCTAGCCAAGGCGTCTGCAGTTTCATTTCGTTCTATACCAATGTGTCCCTTCACCCACATAAGAGTATTCGCATTACTACGAGCACATCCGTTAAGTTTCTACACACATTCGAGTGCAAACTTAGAAGATACCGTAGGTTGTTGGAGTCGCCTGACCACCACCAAGATTTTCTTACCTTGCGCCTTTCCATCCAGTAGATGGTCTAGCGCATGCATTAGACCAAACATTTTTGCTTGATAGACCGATACGTATCTTCCCAGATTCAGAGTGCATGCCATTCCCAACTCTTTAGAGAAGATTCCAGCACCCGCCCTGCCATCCATTAATGAACCATCTGTAAAAATACTGATGTCATTTTCCTCACATACATCATGTGTGAAGTCGTCTTCAATGAGCGTTCTGTGTAACTTTTCAGTCATCGTCGGCCTACCCATTCCTTCCAATGGCATTTTCGCCTCCTTTACACTGCTATATAACAGTGACAGGATGTCCCTGTGCCCTATCTCCGTGCCGAATCCATACCAATTATAAAAAATAGACAATAATGATAAAAATGGAGCAGAGATGTGCTCTCGGCCATACGAACATTTAGGGAAATAAGAAGACTGGTGATTAGCGTGGTTGGAAGCCTCTCTTAATGCATCCTTCGATATCTCAGTCTTGGTCCACTAGTAGTCGTCAATAGAGGCACGTAATTGCACTAACTGCATCTGTAATCTTCATGAGTTTAAGGACTATTGATGGGTCAATGTTCTGGGCAAATTTGTGATTTTTCTTTTTAATAAGAATAAAGTGAATTCTCGCAAAATTGTACGCAGCAATACACAAGATATTTTACGGCAACAATACACTGTTAGAAAAATATAATTTATATTTTTGAAAAAGAAGAAACAGAGTGTGGCAAATTCATTGTAATTTCAAGTATTGATTTATATTATGTATTTATTTATGTATACCCCAGTACAGAAGACCAAATGCCACACATATTCAGCTAATGATTATAATACAATAAAATAAATATAAAATATATGTTGATTTTTTTAAAAAGATTTTAGAGAAATTCCAAAAATTATTATAAATTATATTAAACAATCGATGTCGATGACTCAAAGGAAACTCATCATCATATTCAATATCCGTCTCAACTCTAACCTTGCTTAATTGCATCAGAAACAAGTTTAATAAACATTTGTATATAATATATGTTTATAAACATACAAATAACAAGAAGCAATCAACATACTTATAAACATCTTACATTGTGTTGCTGAGAATTGTGACTAAAATGTTGCTTAATTTAATACTATTCTCAAGAAGAACAGAAATAACAAAATATGAGCAAAAAAAAAAACAAAAAAAATAAAAATTAATAAAACAAATTTACAATAATTTATCAAGAATCCTTATCCAATTATCGTACGACTCAAATAGTCATTTCTCAATTTGAATTCCTATTCAGCACGCTATCTATCATGCGAAGTACCTGCGAATATTATATACGAATATCTATGAACATCTATAAACATACCTATTGCATATATGTAGATAGATAGATAGATGTACTTATATTTAGATATGCAAAAAGTAGAGACATGTTACTACCTTACATACATATTAGTGCTGGAAGGTGTTCTCAGTAGAACAGAAAGGTGTGTGTATGTGTGTGCGTGTTTACACAAACATATATTGAGTGCCTAATGTAATATATTGCTTGATTATAAATGAAGATTTAGTAACCCTTTCTAGTTTCTAGTCTTACTCTATTACCATTTCGCTCACTACATACATATATTTCGTTCAAAATAAACAATTTACATGAGACATGAAAAATAAAGAAGAAGAAGAAGAAAATGAAAACCAAATGTTGCTATATAATCATAATGATAAAATAAAAAAGATATTAAAATGCAAGATACACACAAACACACACATATATATGCATACGTATGCATACATATTATATGAACAATCAAAGAAGAATTGTAATATGTAAGCTATAATAAACACAGGTGAGTAGAGTAGACAAATGCATGGTCCCATTATTATTTTTTTTTTTTTCAAGTCCATCGTTGGTTGACTGAAACACGTTTTTGCATTTAATATCAACAATAACGATGATGATGATGATGATGATGATGATGATTCCTTTGAATTATATATACATATATTTTATTAATAAAAATAAAAAAAATTATATATGTACATACATATTTATATGTACTTGCCTATACGCATACAAGTATGATTACGTGGTTGCTATTTTTGTGATTATTATTGTTGCTAACCACTTAACCTCTTCTCTTCGTATCACGCGTATAGCAACTGCTCTATACGTGTATGTATGTGGCTATATTAAAAGTTCAGTTCAATTTTGATTCAACATGCGAATTGAAAAGACACACAAGCAGACGATGTGCATATAAAGAATATTGCCATATGTGAATGTATTGTAGATATTACAAAATCATTACAATCAGAATATAAACATAAGAGCACATGGATGAGGTGATACATACATAAATATTAATATTATTGTTTTTAGTTAATTTTTTTTATTATTTTGCCTATTCAACTCTCCACTATAACTATCAGAAAAATCGAATTAAACTTTAGTGCGTGCACGTTCAAGCCATAATTTTATTGTGCTATGCACTTTTACACATTCTTACGCAGTATTTTCGCCTTTAGCTACTTGAAATTCGAGTAAACATTAAGAATAGCAGAGATATATGAATTTACCTAAGTAACATATGTATGTGTGTGTGTGTATATTTAAGTGGGATTAAAAAATATTGATTCACCTGAAGACGTGTTACCGTCACGAAGTATCGTACAATATACTCTAGGTTGAATCACATTGAAACGTTTTAAGCATATAAAATAGTGATTGTAATCGATTACACCTCTAGCAAAGGAATAGTAACACGTTTTAGGTGCAAAACTTAGCGACTTGGCAAATTTCTCGGCTTTGGTGATTTTGTAATTCAATCGATTAAAATTACTAATACGCCCACTCACTCATTGTATTAACTTGGTTTTTTAGAGCGTCAAAAATACATCGTGACAATGACAATTAGTTTCTTTTGTATACACTAAATTATTTGTACGATTCAGATTTAGATATCAGGTCTATGAGAATATTGTTACAAATAAATTAACATGGAAATACTATGTACCCAACTTCTATGTCTATGATATGTTTCAGAAAAGACATTGGAAGAGAGTAAACAGTACTGAAAATCCTATCCATGGATACAATGTACAGTTTTACTTTAATCTATGAAACAGCCACTGAATAAATTACTATCCAGAAATTAATCAGTATGATTTTGAATTAATCCACTATATTTCAAATACTTATTATGTCCACAAAGTATAGCGCAGCAAATCAAGGCTAAATTACGTCGGAAGATATAATAGATTGTCGCTGATGTGGATACTTGGCCACGTGGGAATCGTAGACAATGAGTCCTCTGATGCATTAGCAAGAGAAGGTTCTGCGGCTGATTTAATCGGCCCTGAGCCTGCTTTGCCACTATCCGCTGGAGCCATCAAGGTGACGGTCAACATCTGGGCTAATCTAGTACATAAGTCGACCTGGCAGGCCGTGAGAGGCTGCAGATGGACGAAATCCATGTTACCTAACATATCGGGTAAATGGTTGCATTTTGATGATGATTGCAGATGATGATTGCAGAATGATAGCCGGCTTGACCACTTTTTATGTGTCTGCTCTACTTTCGCTCGGATCAGGTTTGAGGTTTTTGGCACTGACGTGCTGAGAGCCGAAACTCTTGGGTATTTAGCACCATAGGATCTACTCCGATTTCTTCGAAGTACTGATAGACTTAAAACACTATAAAATGGAACTTCGAGCGCAGTACAATGGACCAATAAATGTCAGAGTGCTGCGCTTGATTCCATATTGTTCCAAAAAAAAAAAAACAAAAAAAAGGGGGTGATCGATTACACTTTTCATCTCTCCAGAGGTGACTTCTGGGTTGCTACAGGGCTATTTACCTACTTTTACTATTTTAAAATCGATTCGGCACCTTTCACCACCACCCTAGTGCTATCACAAATGGCTCACACATTTTTTAAGCAACCCATAAAATTCTCAGAAGTCATGGTGTCCCAAATCCTCTATAATATTGAACTCCATATATTAAATGTACGATCAATGGAAATATTCTGAGAAATTCCATCATTAAAAAAAGCAACCTTAATAGGTTAAACACTCCAAGGACATCATTAGTATCATTAAAAAAAAGAAAAGATAATTTTACACACTTTCAAATCGTGATTATTTTATGATCTGAATTCTACTGACAACACTTATACTCATATATTCCTACATTTCCATATATGAGAATATTATAGTACATAGTATAGTATACAAACCAATTATTATCATATCATTATATCCATTTTTAAATTATTTATTTTTTCTTTCTTATTATATTCTTGCATGCAAAAGTTAAGTATATCAACTATGTGGTATACTACATATACTAGGCATACACTTAGTATTTTATGGCTAAAATGTTATTTAAATGTGCAAATGATCAACAACAATAGCAACAACATTATCGGCAACACATGTTTATGTTTAAGTGTAAAATATAATAAGAATAATAATAAAAAAAAATAATAATAATCATAATAATAATGAACGATCGATAATAATTTTGTATGCATGACGCATGATCTTCATTGCCAATATCATCGATCGATAGTATACTGTGTCTACCACCAATTTGCTTTTATTTGATTTTTTTTTCTTTTTTCTTTTCTTTCTTTATTTTGCTGTGGTTTCTATAACTTAAATAGTTTCACCTCATGTCCATAATATACATAACATATATGTATGTTGTTTGTCCCTCTGTATATTCTTTTGTGTGTGTCCATAATAGTGCGTGCGTCCCTTTGTGAATAAATGCATATTCATGCAATTTGTTATGCTGTCTATACCCCCCTCCACCATATATACAACCATAAGAACTTGCGGCAGCTAAGAAATAGTCACTTAAAAGTACATCAAACAAGTTACATACAAGTACTTCAAAAGCCACAAGAGTACACTAAACAACAACAAAAATGCAACAAAATAAAATTATAATCATTTTTAAAAGGTTTTTTATACATTTTAGTTTTATTAGGTTGCTTTTCACTTGAACAAACTACACACACACACATTCATAATGTAGTCGTAGTAGTCATCACTCGATTAGTAAGAAATTGCAAATGTCGATAACACACAAGAAGTGCAATGTGGAGTCCCACTAGTATATGTACATTTTTGTAATTGTACTTAGTAGCAGTACGTGTAATTATTGCAACATATAACAAGTATATCTATACTCGTATATCTAAACATCAATCTTTCTATCTACATATCTGTGTAAAGACTTACAAACTAGTCGTTGTCGTTGTCGTCGTCGTCATCGTCGTCATCGATATACGTCGAAAAATCAAATCAATATAACTAATGGAACTCATTTTACATCTGCCTACTCGTGCATGCATGAGGTACAGTGTGAAAAATCTATACTATCTATAGAAGCTAAAGAAGCAAAAAAGAAATAAAAACAAAAAATCCAACAACATAAGAGTGAATTTTAAATGGCAAATTGTATATAAATTGCAATGTGATTAAAATAGATTTCGATCAAGTTTTCGATAAGAGAGAAGAAGTTCATTATAATCTAGCAATTCTTTGAATTAATTGAAAATTAGAATCGTAGAATATCTAGCGCATGGCGATGTAATGCCTTGTATGTAATTGATACTTTAAATATCTAAACATGAACAAACAAAAAAAAAAAAAAACGAAAACAACTTTAGAGATTTATATCAAATATATTCGATAAGAATTTACAGACGCTGCTGTTTGCCAATATCCTAAATATGTGTAATTTAAAAGTGCAATTTTTCTCTTTTTAATTTGCAATTTTTTATTTTTAACTAAATTAAATTAAAGTAAAATTCTAAAATTCTAAATTTGTCTATTTTTTGCATTTTTTATAGTAAGAAAATCACAGATATTTTCTATTCTCGATTCTCCAAAAATGCTGACAGTGAAAATAATTAATTAGTAGTAATTGAAGAACATCTCCTAATGGTATATCTGAGCAGCTCAGCATTCGCTTTATATTGGTATCAGGGCCCACGGATACACAGGGGACGGAGACACCCAATCATATAGCAAGAATGGGCTTAATGTTCCAAACTCTTTCTGATAGGAATAGCATTCGCATTCCAAATTCAAAGTGTAATAACCTCTGAGAGTAGCCCCAAATTGCAGAACATCTTCTAATGATATACCTGAGCAGCTCAGCGTTCACCTTATATTCGTATCAGGACCCACGAATACGCCGCAGAACGAGACACCCAATGATCTAGCAAGAATGGGCGAAATATTGAAAACTCTGTCTGGCAGAAATAGCATTCGCATTCCAATAACCCCTTACGGCGTATGCAAGGCACAAAGTGAACGCAAGGTGAATGTTGAAACCCGCATGTGCAACTGCTCGACGTATCGGGCCATCATTCAATATAAAACATATAAAAGACCTTCTTACGCTTAAGATACACCTTTTAGTATGATGGGTATGGAGTATTACGAGCTTTTTCCCAATTAAAAGCGTAGAACCAGACATTGGAGCTGGAGCTGTGGCAACGAGAAGGAATAAAGTTCCACCTGGTAACCTACTGTGTGGAAATAAGGCACTCGTTCGTCGCTGAATAACTTATCACTTATCAAGCACGGTCCCAAAGAGTCGATTCAGTGACTGCTACGGAACATATTATACTTTAGGAGAAGTTCGCGATTGCTTGGAACATAAATGAAGTAACCCAACTGTGGCTACACTATGTATCATACTTCACATACATTGGTAACATCGCACATGCGGGCGACTACAATCTAATCTAAGTTAAGTGAAAGTCCCTGAAACAAAATGTAACTTCAAATTTGAAATTAATTTTGTAGTAGAACATTTCTTGGGGTCAAATTGGATCTCTTACATGAGATCCCTACAACCTCCTCCCGCCCTCCTCATCTGGACATGTATGCATTTTGTCAATTAAATCAGTTAGTTTGTTTGCCAACACAAATTTACTTACATATCGTAGCTCTGCATTATGGAGTTACTTTTAATTTTTTCATTTATTTATACCTACTTATGCATGCACATATACATACATATGTATGTATGTAAGTGGCTATTTATTTTTTATTGCAAAATACACTTCACTGATTTTATACAGTTGATCATCTGCTATGATGCTATGATGCTTAAGCATCATTTCATTGCTGTTGCTGTCGTAATCTTAATATTGTTGTTTCGTTACATTCAATACCAGTTTCTTTTAGTATTAATTCGATTTCTGTTGATTTTTGTGCTTTTGTTTTTGTTGTTTTGTTCACAACTTAGCATTTTCATTCATTCATTAAATATTATTTTTTATACCTATGCAGTATCAGTACATCTCTTGTCTCGCATCATTTCTTAGCTTCAGTGTGCACACAGGTAATATGTACGTAATGTGTATTTCTTGGAAATTAATGTTAATAACGTCGTGAAGATAGTTAAGTAAGTCTTCTATAAGTTACATACATATGTACTATATATTGTATTATATAGATACCAATACAAATACAAGTGTATTTTCTTCGCTTTTGTTTTTGTTTGATTTTTGATGCTTTAAGTAAGCGTTTATACAGGTTAATTATTTTGTTAAATTTATTTACCTACATTACATACATACATACATACATACATACATACATATGTATGTAGTGTTTATTAATGTTTGTATAATGTACTTGAAGCAAGACAACAGTAAGCAACAACAACGGCAGCAGCAACAGCATCATTTATGTATTTGCTCAAATGTGCAGGTGTTAATATTTAAAATTGATATAGATATGTACGTGCATATGTATTGTAGTATATAGGTACCAATTTAGATATGTATGTACATGATAGGTGTTAAATTGGCAACAACTGACTTATAATATAGGGTGTATCATTGCAATAGGGCAATCTAACAGGAGTAAAGTGCTCACAGGATGATTTGTGAGTATATGAGTATGAGTATATTTAATTGTTATTCAAAAAAAGGAAAAATTTTAGTTAAAAAATTAATTTATTTTCAAGAACGTAATTTGAGTGATACAACAACTATTTTTTGCAAAAGCATAACGTTTAAATTGAACTTAAATCAGGGCTTCCAGTGAAATCCATCAAAAGAATCATTCTTGTTTAAATATTTTCTCCTTATCGGTAGTTTTACCCCTCACACACACTGTTGTTCACTAAATAGTGAATGCGACTAAAATTATTGAACTATTTATTGACGCTTTTCACTGCACCTTCACTTTGGATGAATCATTTGTTAGAGGAACGATCTTTCATCACAAAAATTTTTCGTTCATTTTGGATGAAAGAGAAATGAAATATATTTTTCACTTTTGGATGATTCCTCCAAGATGAACATTCAAAATAATCAACTTAAATAATTCTTAGGCATTCAAATCAATGATGGATACTAGTAATATGTGTTTTCAATTCCGAAAATATAAAATGACTGAGGTGGAATGATTCTAGTTCTATACGGTGAAATAATCTAATACAAAAAAGCGTAACGATTTAAAAAAAAACCCTATGATTTTGAAAGAGTAATGGGTTATGCATACAAACGGTCTCCTTTAGTGTCTAATACACTTTAAAATTATATGAATGTAATGAAATGAAGCTTCAATAAATAATCAAATATTTGTACTCGAAAGATCATAAAATAATTTCATTCGAACACTTAATTGTAATACGTCCTCAATTGACAAATGGAAGTTTATTTTTTAACTCTTCCGTTTAACTTTTAACTCTCGCAATAATAAATGATTAAAATAATTTCATTTAAAATCTGATTAAAAATGAATATAATATAAAATTTTATAAATGAAAACAAAATCAATCAATTTCAACTAGTTCATCATGAATACAATTTTAAACATATTACATATAAATATCCCAATAATCTCTACTATAATATATTATTGAATATAATAAAATTAATTTATTTCCATATTATCTTGAAATCAATCCATCACAAATGTTGTCTATAATCAGAATGTTTATATACATACTGTAGTTATATACATAAGAATGTTGAAAGAGAAAGCCATGTTCGTAAACATCGATGGGAGAGAATTTGTGACGAAGCGAAAGTTATATGCATGTAAAATACTAGAAAATACAATAAAGATCAACCATTAAAAAATCATCATTTTTTTAGAAATGAGTAATTAATTAATTAATTCTAATACGAAGAAATAAGCTTAAATGTAAAATGATATATAAAAATTTGATTAATACATACTTTCAAGCTAATACTATATACTCATATATATATATATATATATATATATATATATATATATATATATATATATATATATATATATATATATATATATATATATATATATATATATCTACTATGCATATGGCAAATGTATTTAGATTTATTTAGATGCATGTGAATTTTTTGAAAAGAGTCAATCATTTTTTTTTTTTTGTATCATTTATGATTCTTTTGATTTAGATTGATCTGCCATCACAAATCTAACTTGTGGTCAAAAATAATTAACCTAAATTTCACTAAAGATCTAAATGATTAAATATGATTGTTTTAAGCATAGAATAAAATGGAAATTAATTTATTAAATATTCATAATAAAGGTTTTCTTACCAGCAACATTCATTATAGAAATACATGTGTTGGTATAGTAAATGCTATAATTTTTAATACATGCATTTATATGATAATACCTGAGGTTATTTTGAAGGAAAATATTTTACAAAAAAAATGTATATGCATAAAATGCGACTAAATATTTAATTTTGGGTAGATTGTTATTTTTCATATTTAATAATTTGATTTAATTTTCATAAAATGTTCACGGATGGGCTCATTTATAAGCCTCACTTATGGGTCATGAAATATCAATGAAATATATTAAGGAGAAGGTATTTACTGTAGACAGCAGTGGTGATTATAATAACTACTCTTCATTGCTTTTGTGATTATTAAGAAAAATTGCATCTAAATCAACAAGATAATCACAGAAACTAGTAGCTACAATTTATTACCGATTATGGTTGATCATATCTCTAAATTTGATTGTCTCATATGTGCTCTATACATATTTGGGGAAAAAACAAAGTGTTGTACAATTTGGTTTAATGATCCATTATTTTGTAAACACTTTATTCTTTGTTCCTTTAACTCTCTAACGCCACCTCTCCAACATATACTACTAGTTTACAAATTATGTCAAAAGTTTTGCACTCATTTTGACAAACCAACGTCAAAAAAAAAACGGAAAAGTAACACACAATTCGAAAGTAGGTTGGTGTAGTGTAATGTATTTTCGATTTACATATAAGCCAATAATAAAAATAATTGATTATTATTCATAAGGCGTACAATGAACAAGACAGGTTTTATGTTTTATTATAAAAGTATTAATTGTTTTACTACACAAAGTTTAGTATGTGAAAACTAGATCTAGAAGTTGGTCAAGAATTTGATGGTTTCTTTTTTTGTAACTTTAATGATTTTTTTTTTCTTTCAGATTTATTAATTTGGCTTTGATCGATTAAGAGATAAAAGAATAGAAAAATATAAAATCTACAAAAAACAAAATGATTGATTGATTATATCAAATATAGGTTATAAAATCCGTTTAGGTACATGTATATTTACATATGTTTTTAACAACATTAGGGATTATGGGTTATAGGGTCAGTAATGTAATCTTAATCGATGCTACTCATCATGATGATGATGATGAGGATGATAATCGCATATAAATTCTAAACTAGAAACATTTACATTTATGTATTGTAACATATATACCATACATGTTTGTGTTATTAATAAATATTACGCCCAAAACTAACTAAGATTATATAGCAATGTTAAAAATTAGGCCAAGTTAAAGAGTTCATGATAATGATAGAAGAGAAGAGTCAAAGCCATATTATTCTTTTGTTGATACTGTGTGGTTTTATATTATACTCTAGAGTTGGCTGCATATGTAGCTTGATATCTTTCGTTCAATAAATATCAAATGTCAGTAAAATCAATTCAACACACACACACACACAACATGATCGTCTAGACGGAATTTTTCTTGTTTTATATATTGTAGGTATAGATTTTTTCTTATTATTATTATTTTTATTTTATTTTATTTTTTTTGGAAGAATACCAACAAGTTCAACAACAATTTTGAAATTGAAATTGTTGTTGTTGTTGTTGTTGTTGTTGTTGTTGTTGTTGTTGCTGCTGTTGTTATTCTTAAATGTTAAATGCTCATCCATGACATATACATGCACAAGCATTTTTAGCTTGTCGAGTGCGCCTCACTGATGTTGCAACATGTTATATGTGTGTATATTTTGTTGTTGCACAACCATTTTTTTATTTTTGTATTTTTTTTTTTTTTGTTATTTCTATTACATCTATTCGTACATCTTTTTACGTTGTTGACAAGATGCTTTTAAAATGCGTGATTTTTATTTTAAACTGTGTTCGCGTGAGTGAGTGAGTGTGTTTAAAATGATGTAAAAACAAAATATGTGCATTTTGATATTTTTCTCATATTATTTTTAGCCACAACTCAGCTTAGTAACACACAAACAGACAGACA